>CALNHX010000205.1:0-433009 GCA_940337035.1 Agriotes lineatus
CGGGATAAACTCAAGTCTTGTAAACTGGTCGCGGAACCTGTCTTTATATCATTCGCGTCGTGTTATCAAAGCAGCCACTTCATACATAATTAGGTGGGAGGGCGACGCGAGGGTCGACTCTTCGTGTCTCTTGCGCAGAGCGGGTACTAGTTCGTTATCACTGGTTCGAGCGTCGGCAAGATGTAGCCCGTGATAACGCTTGAATAAGCGAGGCATAAATTTAATACATTTTTAATGTTTGTTGATAAATTTATGCGGAAGCTAGCGTTACACTCTAGTTTGTTTAAAACTAAGAACATGGAAATATATATAATATAAAAGCTCTATCCTGGTTCATAATCTTTAAAATTATATACATATAATATATAATACACTGATCGGTCGTACAAAAAATGCAATACGATATTTTACGTAAAATTCCGAGTAAAAAATGTAAATACCAGAATTATGGTCCTATGAAAAATTTCAGAAATATCAGCTTACTTTTATCAAACCGTGTTACCACAAAAATACTTTATTTATATACGTCTTAAAACTGACAACTTATGTGACTTGACAGTTAAATGCGTTACTTTGTTACATTTAATTTGTAGTTTCGCATGCATTAGTAAAAAGTAATCAGTCGAATTTTATTATTAAGCATTTTGTTGCGTTTAATTTGTAGTTTCCCATGCAATATTTCAAATAATTAATTAGATTCTACTATTCTCATTTATTCCCCAAATAGCCAGTACATTTTTACTAAACTGGGTAGGCAACCCTATTCTCTTCTGGTGATAACAAATTTTCAGCCTAAACTATAGTTATGCATATAAAACTAGAACACTCCACATTTCAGCAGTTTTTTTCCTGTGGTTCCTCTCGCCAAATTTTGGAAAGTTTTTGATAACTTGAGTTGAATGGCATGTGCCTAAATTTCTCCGCTTTTTCCCCAGCGTTCGTGCAATTAAGTTGTGTGCCCCTCGGTTTGGTGCTTCCGAAGCCAATTGGTTTGGCTAGCTTCATTTTATGGCGAAGGATCTAGCAGTACAAAAGCCCTTTGGACGTTCAAATAATTGGTTGCTGTTATAATTCTTACGTCTGACGCTTCGGCGGAACTTTGGGACCAACTTTCGTCGCTTGCACGATCATTTTAGACTGACTGTTACCACCAGGTTAGTTCTATTTAGTTCCTGCCGCCTTCTCGGGTGCTTACCTAAAAATTTGTACACTTTCAGCCATTTTTCCCTGGGCTTCGCAGCTACTGGGAAACATTTTGCGTTACAGCCCTTGGAATCGCTACATACTACTTGGGACCGTTACTTGCTTGTGATTTAATTGCTCGTCCCCTGGCTCCGATGCAAGGCACCTGCGTTAGCCACTCCTGCAGTCGGTTGCTGACGATACTTCCTCCTTGTGCCCCTCGCTGTGTCCCCCAAGTGCTGGACAAGTCACGTGCAGCCCCGAGCCCCTGGCACGTGCATTTCAAGTCTATAAGGTTTATATGTATTTAAATTAGGTATGTATAGTTCATTCAAATTCAAGATAGAGCAAAATCTGCAACCCAAGTTACAAATACCAGCAGTAAGTTGATTACTAATATAATTTTATTAAAATTCAGGTCAGAGAGACATGGCCTTATTGCTGTCTTTATGAATGTCAAAATCAATGTGTCATGTTTTTAATAGGAATCTTTGCTTAAGGAGGTCGTTTGCAACATTTTTTAGTAGGTAAATTTATTATCAAATCACATTCAGCAGATTTCAGACATCGCACAATTTTACAATTTCAAGCTTGCAAATTTGACAAAAACTATAACCTCTATATTATTCTAGATACCTACATCCCATGATCTACATTTTAATAAAATCAAATCGGTAATCAACTGACTGCTGATATTTGTAACTTGGGTTGCAGAATTTGCTCTATCTTGGATTTGAATGAACTATAGTTCCTAGAGCGATACGAGCGAAACTGCTCGCCTTTGTGTTTAGTAGCATGTACTTAATGCTAGCTGCATATCTGTACTTGTTAGATTATTGCATGGCCCTTTTGTTTTGCCAATAGGTACGTTAGCTGCTTAACCGTACATTAGATTATTGCATGACCCCTCCGTGGTGTTGATAGCTGCGATTATAGTGCTTGTCCCCTGCGGCATTCGCTTGGAATGCTAGCTGTGAGCTTATGAATTAATTTACTTACCTCGGCTGTATGGGACGCAAGCCCGTCTTTACGTTGCTTGCTGGTTTGAGTCCTGTAATGTATTGAAGTCTCGGTTATTCTATTAAGCAACGGCAAGACGTTTGGACTCACCTGTGATACGTATTAGATGTGTTTTCTGCGGGGGCCGTTGTGCCTTGGCATTTATGCTCGAGATCATTTGTAGGTTACTTGCTAGATGCATCACAATTTGCTGTAGTTACTATACCACCCACAGACACTTCACTACCAAAATCTGAGTAATTGAGCTCCGGGATTATTATTTTGTTAGGAGCGCATAAAGCTGTTTATTTGAAACGTCATCTAAAAATATAATGAGTTTCCTGTAGAAATCTCTTCGACCCCTGTATGGCCATACAATTTGAAGGATTTCGCCCCTTCAATATTTTGAGTACCGTCATAGCGTCAGATAGAGCTAACGATCGGTGCCTATGTAAGCTAGTATATACTAGATTAAAGTTAATTTTATTTACGCAGCTCGCCCTTTTATAGATATTTATGCAGCACCTTTCTAATGTGTCGTGAGTTACTACCCTTACCTATATTTATACTATTTGTTAAATTGTTACTATTTATCTATGCGTATATACAGGATATTATGGAAATGAGTGCCAATATTTTAACCCGTAATAGAACTCGCTAAACTGAACAACTTCTTTATTTATAATTTTTTCGAAAATGCACTCAAAACTGAGTTAAAATTCAAAACAATGTTACTCTAAAAATGCCTACCCGCCTATGGAATAATATTTTAATTTAACGGCAAAAAACACAAGAAACATTTCTTTGATATGCAAACCAACAAAAACTGCATAGGTACTGATAAAACCTTTAGTTCACATCTGGTCACCAACGTACTTTATCAATTGAGTTAGGTAAGTTATTGACTGTTTGTTTTTTGTGCAAGAACTTTGCAGTTTTAATATGCTTGTGTCGTTCACCAATAACTTAGATTTACTTACCAAGTGGCTCGTCAAATTTAGGAGAGATAAATGATTGAAAAAATATGCTATTAAATGGAAAACGATAGATAGAAAAGTTGTTCATTTTGGTGAGCTCTATCACTGATTAAAATATTTGGCACTCGTTTCCATAACACCCTGTATATTGCACTGGCTACACTTTGTTGTGCCTTTAAATGTGCAAAACTTTCACATATTGATGTTAATTAGATATTTTTAATTACAAATTGCCCTCTTTTGGATAATAATGTCAATAATTACTTTTTGTAATAGCGCCTGAAACTTTACAGGGGTGGGTTCCTTTATCTAGTTACTTGTTTTTGAAAAGATGATTTTCTAATATTTTAAAATTTCATTTAAATCATAAGTCACAACTGATGTTAACCAAATGACAAAACAGTTTTCAAATCCTAATAAAAAATGCCCAATCATGGTACACTATAATATTACATAACACAGTAAGTACTTATTTGTTAATTAATTTCACCTTCTAAACGTCTTTATTTATTTTCTAGTTAGAATATGATAAAAATCACTCACCTTGTATTGTTATTGCCACAACGTTCAAGACAGCAACCTAATTTTAGATCTGCAACTAAACCCTTTATAGCTCCTTACTGCAATGCACCGTTCACCGACAGACCACCCTTTTTAATTGTTCACCACGAGCAAACCCCAAACCCCCGTCAGCAGCCAGCAAATCTAGACCTCTATCTGATACAGTAAACTGCCACCTGGAATGCTCCTACTCTCTCCGACGACACCCCTTCAGAAGCTCCACTCACTAACACATGTAATCCCATTTTATTCCCGTCACATGTCAAATGTAATATCCCAAATAAAGCTAACCCAGTATGTTTCCTTAATATTTTACTTGTATACAGGGTGTTATGGAAATGAGTGCAAAATTTATTTATATAACTAAATGTAGCTATTGGAAAAAAATGATATGCCACACTTGAATAAAGAGATTTCGTCCATTTTTGTCTAAAAAAGATATACTTGGTAGGTGTCTAAGGTTTCTGAGATAATTGAATTTAAATGTTTTGTTGTGTACTAAAACTCGTCGTTGCCTTCCTTGACACTTATCCGGCTTAGAGATATCCAAAAAAATTGGAGTGTGTTTAAGGGCCAACAGGCCAACAACAATAAAAATTTACACAGCAACGAGTTAACAATGACAAGAATGTAAAAATGAACTGGCACAGAACAATAGGACTACCACACACAATCAATAACGAACTCTGGCGTGGTTTACACGCTGAGTTACAGTGCTCTTGTGCTTTTCTTCCTGATGAAGCCCCCACGAAGATGGACGAAACGTTGAGTTCTTCCACCTCAATAATGACACGGCCCAATCCCGGAAGTCATTTTTTACTTAATGACAATGGCCGTGAAAGTCTCCGAAATCAACTCTAAGTAAATGTTCAAAATGACCTCCATTTCCAACTACACAAAGATTAATTCGACGGAGAAAGTTGAAGTTCACCCTTTTCATCATCTGTGCATCTAACCGTAAAACGTTTGCTGATTTTGTATCCGTCTCAGGTCTAGAGTATACCATCTCTTTCCCATAAAGGTTCCCCATAAAAAGTAATCTAACGGCGTTAAATCCGGTGAACCGGGTGGCCAATTTGCAGGGGCATCATTTCTTCTGCCGATCCATCGATTTCGAAAATTTAAATGATTTCTAACATTTAAAGTGAAGTGTGGCGGTTTACCGTCGTGCATGAACCACATATTTGGTCTAGTAGCCAATGGAAAATCATCCAATTTGGAAAATTTACTCAGAGTTGTTCTAGGTAATTTAAACAATCTAAACGAGTCAGCAAAATGACAGGACTATTATAAATCTATTAATGATTTCTGCACATCCATTGATTTTAAATTCATGTTGATAATTCAAAACATTCATTGCATGAGGGTTTTCATCGCCATAAACATGTTCATTATGTAAATTTGTCACACCCCTTCTTGTAAAACAACACTCATCGGTAAATAATGTTTTTCTAATGTTTTTGTGGCGTATTATTTTCAGATAGAATGTGAAGGTCGGCGGAGCATTGAGGGGGAAGGGGCGGGAAGGGTAAATGTATCTCTTGTAGTGGCCTAACAACTGGCCAATATTCAGCTTCCTCTAGTTGTTCTTCTATGCTATATATATTTCGATATTCTTAGTGTCAAAAAAGCATTAAAACGTCGAATATTACAAAAAATACACAGCTTTTCTTGCTATTGAAAATTAAGGCAAAATTATTGGCATTAGCACAAAATCAATAAGTTTTTCCAGTACATCATTTAGAGATTAAAACAAGAAAAGTGTACAAAATTCTGTCTCTTTGTTGTATGTATTATCGGTAACCTCATTTACCTTGCGGTGTAGATAAAGGCTGCTGCTTTATACTCTTGAGGCAGGCGGTACAATGCTCAACTTGTTCCGGATTCGGGTTACAAAGTTGGAGCGCGACTTTTGTGCTTGCCCATCAACCATTGTGTGAGGTGTGTCTTAGTGATATGTTGACCTTGTTACTCCATCTCTTAGGTGTGCGCCAAGGCTACGGAAAAATTTCGATCTCCGCGGAATTCAAACCGAAAACTTACTTAATGCAAGCATAGCGCTTTCCCAATTGCGCTACTCGGCTTCTCTGTCTCTTTGTTATGGAGATATAACATAGCGTTTAAAGGTCTGCAAATGCAAAGTGCAGATGGGGGAAGCACAAAAGAGAGCAGTGGCGAATTTGAGAAAATATCTCTCTTACAGTGTTCAAACAACTGCCAAATATCCAGATATTCCTTATTTTCCGACATTTTACGTTCTTTTTCTTAATTTTCTGGACTAAAATAGCTTATTAATGTAGTTACACAGGTCTTTGATATTTTATTAGGCAGAAACCGTCGCAGAGGCAATGTACAATTCAGAATGGTATATGGAACGTACTCCAAATTTAAGACATTCCATTGTCTTGCTAATGCACAGAGCACAACGAAAACTTGTGTTTAGAGCAAATGGGCTATTTCCTATGAACGCAGAAACAGTGATGGCTGTAAGTATCATGACCTTACTATAAAACGTGCTTGCTAGAATTAATGTTGTTGCGATCCTAATGTTTCTCTAAAATGTTCTGATGAGTGACTTCTTTTTAATTGCAGATATTCCGGGCTTCATGGTCTGCATGTAATGTAGCTAGAGCAATACGAAATTAATTACGCTTAGCACATGTTTTCACATAGTTCAGACATTTGCATTTATACTGAGCCACTGATATAGTTACTGCATTTTGCAGGCACTTGTACACCGCATTTGTAGTTCAAATAGTTTTAGTGAGATATCCAATTTTTGTTTATCGCTTCTAAGCTAAAAAAAGAAGCAACTAGGGTGTTATAAATTAAATATACAATCAAATAACCTGCAATACGCGTTTTTACATAGTAATTGCCACTGGCGTTGTTCTTCGAAAATGCTCATCATATACAGAGTGTGCCAAGGAAGACTAACTGATGTAAAATGCGAATAACTTTTGCAATTATTAAGTTATGCCAATTTTTTAAAGAAAATATAATTCACTGAAAGCGTTTAGAGTTATGTAGGATATATTAAATCTGTCAAATGCCTCTCATTACCTTGCTGACAAATGGTTACTCTTGTTAAAGCATTTCTCTTTCTGAACGCAACGCATGTAATGCAACATGCAAGTGCATGTACAATTTATTTTAATTTTTAATGTCCAGTGGGTTAATACAGTACACGAATAGAACAGTTGTATGAATGACTGGTGGCAGTTATTAAGGGAACCAAATGGGTTTCTATTGGAAATAACAGATATTAAAATATCATTGAAAAATATTCACATAAAATTCACGTTGATGGTTGAATTCCATCAATTGTGATCTGATAATAATCTCCAAATAAGTGGTGGTAAAATAGTTTTCCCTACTATTTAATACGATTTAGTATCAAGATTATTATAATTTTGAAGTTCATGTCAACGTTATTTCATTTGAGTTTAATTGTACAAAGTTGGGCTGAAATATAATGCACACATGCTTGCACAACGCGAACAAAATGACCGAGAGACGCGCACGGCTACATTCGGAAGCTAGATGCCTCCTCTATGCGCATGCGCAGTTTGAAAGAATTTCGTACATCAGTTCGTTTTTTAGTAGCGGAAGTATGGAGGCGTGTTCTCGTGCCATGTCAACACGAATTAAACAGCTCGCGGCTATCGAATTTTTAACTGCTGAGAACGTGGTTTTTACGGAAATTCATAGCCGTTTAAAGGCCGTTTATGTCGACGATACTATTGATAGGACTACTGTTAATCGGTGTGCATTAAAATTTCGTGGTGGCCGACCTGGAAAAGTCGCAATTAATGACGAAAAACGCAACCACCCACAAAAAAACTTCTTTTGACTGTGTTTTGGGATGCCAAAGGAGTTTATGTGGCCAATTATCTGGAACGAGGGGCAACGGTAAATTCTTCTAAATACATAGTGACTCTAAAACAGCTTCGACGTCGAATTTGTCGCGTTAGAGTCAGCCTGTCGCCAATAATCTTACAATATGACAACGCTCGTCCCGACCGGATACGGACAACTCGACGCGGCCAACTCAACGCGGAAAACTCGACGCGGCTAACTCGACGCGGACCCAACTCGATCCGAGTCCAACTCGACGGGGGACAACTCGACGCGAATTATTAGTACAGTATTTTGGAAGAAAAAAACAAAGCATAACGGTCATTAATTTTTACGTAAAGAGAAACAAATAACCCGATCTAGAAAAGACAATTGGCCGAAGCAAAATTTACCAGAAAGAAAGTTTATCGAAAATTATGGTATGGATGGTATTTCTAACTTAATTTACTTAATCTGCCTTTTAATATTTAATATAGCTCTATATGACAAAATTTATCTTTTTACCGAATCACAATTTATTGGAAGGACGATGTTTAATTACTACTAGCCGCTTTAAATATTACAAAAAATTATTTGTATAAAATCACAACCAATTCAAGTGATATATTAAAGCGGCCACAATGCAGCAACCTATAGTCACAAAGAGTATTTACAATAATATGTACAGTGTTTAAATTATAATTTCGTCGAATTCGACTGGCGCCCAGAACTTGGTCGTTCGGACAAATTGTGATTCTGTAAAAACTTACTTAGGTATATAGCTCTATTAAACATTAAAAAGCAGATTATTTAAATTACCCCTACACATACTATTTATACCATAATTATCGATTAACTTTACTTTCGATAACTAGTCTTTCCTAGATCGGGTTATTTTTTGTTTATATTTACGTAAAAATTAATGACCGTTATGTTTTTGTATCATCCATAATACTGTACTAATAATTCGTGGCGTCGAGTTGTCCCGCGTCGAGTTGGACTCGGATCTAGTTGGGTCCGCGACGAGTTGGCCGCATCGAGTTTTCCGCGTCGAGTTGGCCTCGTCGAGTTGTCCTAGATCGCGTCCCGACACCTCATGCGCAACCGAAGAGGCTCTGCGGAAGCTGAAGTTTGAACCGATTCCACAACCTCCCTACTCCCCCGATCTCGCGCCTTGCGATTTCTACTTTTTCCCTCTACTCAAGAGAGACCTCAAGGGTAATAATTACATCTCAGACGATGAGGTGAAGGCAGCTGTGGCGTCCTGGATTCGAGAAAAATCGGAAGAATTTTTCAGTGACGGGATAAAGAAATTTGTTATGCGTTGGGAGAAATGTGTTAGTCTTAACGGTGACTATGTTGAAAAATAATTATATGATTTTGAAGCTAAATAATTGTACTTTTATTTATTTTTTGCCCCATCTCGCTATCTCCTTTCGTTCACATTCTACAAGCATGTGTGCATTATATATCAGCCCACCCACGTATCTGTCTATTACAAAGTTAATAGATTACAATTAGTAAAGTAGAACCAGTGTAGCGCGAAATTGGATTTCGTGTGCTACTGGATGCAGTTTCTATCCTAAATGATAGAATTGTAAAAGTTCTACAACGAGCTTGGGGCAAACTGGAACAGCCATGGTATTGGATAGATGCTAGTCAGCAGTATAGAGATCGTATTAAGCAGTCAGGTATTTCAACCAAAGAAGTAAAGGTCAGTGATATTTTATATTTGTTATAAACAAGTTTAGAGTGAGGTAAAATTTAGAATAATTTTAGTTAGAGTTAGCCATTGTAATTAGAATACTTACTGTTTAAATTACAAGTTAATTCAAGAGCTTGAAGAGGTTTCGGCGTTTATATTTAGAAATTTAACAATTTGGTTTATTTGGGAATATATATTTGTGTAATGAATCCCTACGTTATATGGTGACAGGTTTGTAATAATATAAATAAATAATTAGGGATAATCACAACAAATAGATAGTTTTAAAAAGAATTCATATGTTGTATCTCAAGGCTTATTAAAAATTATGTATGTATGTATTAATTATTACAAAATAAATGGTTTATTGCCTTTCCTATTTTACTTATTGGCAACCAAATGTAAAATAAATGCTCTGGCATTGCATGAGAAAACTCCAAATTCCAGGTTTAGGTTGTAACATCTAGTATAACATTTACTGTTGAGTATGATTTTTATAAAAGTATGGCAAACGCCCAACTTTTCTGCTAGCGACTGTTTAACCTCTAATTGACAGCAAAAGAGAGATGATCAAAACGCAACAAACTCCAGCATAAATGAACGCAAATGTTACCAACAAGCAAAAAATTTTACCTCAGGTAATTATTAGCAATGCAATTAATGACTCAAGTAGTTTGGGACGCGTAACTGGCAAATGTTTTACATCCTGCTTTTCGATCCAAATCCGATGACCGCAAAATCAAGGGACGCCACCGCTCTAATTATTCTCTGAAACTCCCCCTGTGGCTGGGACCTATTTCTATATCTCGTACGATGTCTGCCCTAATATACAATTTTATATTTTTATTTATTTATCTTTTGCTAGCTTCGCGAGAACAATGGGTCTCACCTCAAGTAAGGTTCTTGCATATTCAATTTCTTGTTTGTGATAGTTAATCAGTACATATTCAAAAATTATAAATTACGACATTTTTGCAAATCGTCAAATTGAAAACTTCATAAAAGTGAAAAGTCAATCAAATGATATCTGTCACATATGTTATTACTTAAAAATGTCTATCAAAGTAAGTATTTCTTTCAAATATGTAATACATTCACTAATTAGAACGTATTAATGTTTTATTTTCATATACCTGTCACAAAATCCACTTAATATGACTGCTCGATGTCCTGGTCCAATTCTAGTACAAGTAAGCTGCCCACACTGCACCGTCAGCACTACTAGGTAGATAAGTTTGTTACGGTATCAAACTGATTTTACGACACTCACGGATGAGTGAGTGCCGAATACTCCAACAAGTCCGGGAAACGTTCACACTTACTCTGAAAATCGCTGCAAAACAGGCTAAAGACGATACGATACAGGGCAAGCGTGTCGGTAGGTATAGGGTGTTACTAAAGAAAAGAGCGCCACAAGGTCCAAACAGGGGGGGGGGGGGCACGCTTAACCGAACCTTGAAGGTCAAACGGGGTGTGATACGAGAACTCGGCCTCGCGAACTTCGTCGCTGACATGGCAAGCGTCGGCTAACCTACCTGTGACGCTCTAACGCTCAGGCTTCGCTGTACATAAATCTTTACAATGCAACCTGAAACGGGCATGCACAGATTCGTAAATTATAAGGCCTCAGTTCAAATATCGGTCTATTAAAAATAACGGAGCGATACACTGGGGGGCGCATTATTACTAGTCACAGTTACGGGGGCTCACCTTAATTTCAAACATGCAACAGGCCTTGGTACACCGTAATGAATTTAATCAAACGGCCTAAGCGCTCAAACTAGGCCACCACAAATAAGCTTAAGTTGCTAAATGTGACAGCGATCAGATTATATTGTATCACAAACGAGTGAAATTAGACCAATACAGGCAAGCAACATGAACTATGTATGACAGCGCTAAAAATTATATTACATTTGCGTCGCATGATTGAAATTAGTTAACTACTAGACTAATTACACACACAGCACCTTTGTAGCGAGGCGGCATGCGTCAGGTGAGCCGGTAGCCAACGGTCTGCTGGCTACGACATTGGTTCGAACGAAAGCGTGGGAGTAGATTATAACACCAGTGGAAATTCCGGCAACGTGGCAAAGAATAGGTCACGACTCCCTTGAGACGAAGTAAGGGTGAGACCGAAAATTTGTACAACCCTGCTGTTTTGATCCCCCGGTTTGGGTAAAAGACCCAGCTTGGCCTTACGGAATAATGCAAGGCTGACGGTCATCGGCATTCAGTAGTTCTAAGGCACACACACTGCGGCAAAAGCCCGGAAAAGCACCTCTCGCTTCGACGACTCGTAACGAAGTCCTCACCGAGCGCACTGTTAGACGGCAAAACGCCTGACCCTGTCTGCAGCTGCAGCCAATCGGCGCACAGACAGTCTCCGGTTCCTGTGGGTTTATATCTTCACGAACTGGCGCCAGCGGCAACTTTCGCGTCCACAGCGTTATGTGCATAGCCAACAGCGGTAAATGCTTTAGCCTCGCGTCGATGGCCGCGCTACAATCTTCAGGGAAACGCATCATCCACTTTTCGTTCAATATGTTAGGCAAGAAGATTTTCGTCAAGTCACTGCTCATCGCCACTTTCATTCATGAGTTCGGGCTCAGGAGCTGGTGACTTAGTACGCGATGGCTCGCTCATATTAAAGTTCAAACTCCAAAGAAAGTATAAAACACCTCACAACACACACACACTACAATAGATGATGTCAAGTTTCCTAGGTTGAAGTTGTGCATGGCATTTTGTTCTTTGAACGTTTAGTTTAACCGTTGACACTAATAGTATGTGATCAGACCAACAATTTGCTCCACGCATCACTCTTGTTTGTTTTATATCTGCAATGTCACGTTTTCTCACTATGCAATAATCTTCAACCTAGGAAACTTGACACTGGCAAGCTGAATCATCTAGACAGTATGAGACATAGGCAACTTGGCCTAACGCATATATGCGAATCTCATACACTGCTAGCAGATCCGACCATCTTACAACAATGGTCACACTTTGCTACTGATGTATATTCCTTAGCTGAGGAAGTATTAGGCTACAAAAAGAAAAAGCATCGTGACTGGTTTCATGAAAATAACATCCCTTTGACGAATGCATTAGAACATCATAGAAAAGCCCTACAAAAATGGGAAGCCAACAAAACCTCTACAACATTAAAAGGTGAATTGAAAGAAGCGCATGCTAACCTAAGGAGTATCACAAGAGCTGTAAAGGACCAGTGGTGGAGCGAAAAAGCTGAAGAGCTCCAAATATTGGCTGATACTCCTCAAATTTGGCTGTTTTATGAGAAAATGAGAGAAGCATGTGGGCCAAGTCTGCGAAAAATTGCACCCATGACAGCATTAGACGGTAGGCGCCTGTTTGAAAAGAGTGAAATCCTGAAAAGATGGAGTGAACACTTTGAAAGCCTGCTGAATGCAGACAATACTGCTGACATCGAATACCTCGAAAACCTTAGAGGTATGGAGCAAAGAGAAAACTTGGATCATCAGCCCACAATTCGAGAAATAGAATTGGCAATCAAACAGCTGAAAGGTGGCAAAACACCGGGGTGTGATGGCCTACCAGCTGAAATATACAAATATGGTGGCGAAGCAGTATTAAACAAGTTACATGAATTCATTACTGTGATGTGGCAGCAGGAAACAATAACTGAAGAGTTCAAAACGTCCATAATCAGTGTTCTCTATAAAGGAAAGGGTAGTTGCTCAGATTGCAACTCATATAGAGGTATTTCTCTACTGACCACTGCAGACAAAATACTAGCACGAGTTCTACTCAACCATCTACAACAAGTAGCTGAGAAAATTCTTTCTGAAACGCTGTGGTTTCCGTCCTGGCCGAGGGACTGTTGATGCCATTTTCACCATACGACAGCTACAGGAAAAGAGCAGAGAGCAAAACCAGTTACTTTATCTCTGCTTTGTGGACCTGGAAAAAGCTTTTGATCATATACCTCGAGAAGCTTTATGGATAATTCTTAAAAAAGTAGGCTGCACCCCAAAATATATATCCATGGTAAGACAGTTCCATGATGGCATGAAATGCCAAGCATGCTTTGATAGAGACCACACAGGTGAATTCCCTGTTACTATTGGTGTAAAGCAAGGTTGTGTTCTTGCACCAACTCTTGAAACAATTTTTTGGCTTAGCCTAATTGTTTCGCCATTTATCCAATTATATCAGGCTTAACCTGTATATTTTTAGTTGAATTATAAATCCTTTTGCATTTCAAATTCTTCTATTTTCCACAGCAGCGTATTTTATACCTGGATCAAGTTCCTATCGTTTGCACGATGCCCTCTCGACCTGCGATATCTCTTATCAGAGTGCGAGTCTCCCTTTAGAAACGAAATTTTCGTCCGAGGCACTTATTCTTCTCGCCTCAGGCGGCGCATTTCGCGTACGATTTCAGGTACGATTGCGCTTTTCTGTCTTATTATCTCCATAGTAATTATATTTTCCTTAGCTCTTAATTACCAGTTTCATACACGAGTTTTTCTCGGAGGCCAAGCCTTATCGCACTTTCAACACCTGCTGGCGCTCTGCTTAGTTGCTGCCGTTCGAGAGTGCTTTTGCTGTATTCCATTATGGTAGCAGATCACGACCAACTTATTTTAAACAACAGGGTGTAGCAACCCCCAGCCGGCGTTCGCCTGTTAGCCGTTTTTGCACGTTGGTGAAGCGAGGTTAGTTTGTGCTATTCCGAGATATATCGTATCTTCAATACCTGTATTTTACATTTATACATTTTAAAACCGTAAATATTTAAAATTTAAATGCATACGTTCCGAAATTATTAACATGTAATGTAACATTCAATTTCATACATACTCTTATTTTAATATTTAAATTTTTATGCCTATATCTAATTATGCTATATTTAAAGTTGCTATTTTGATGTGTATTTCGACCCTCTGTAAAAGGTACAGTCACGCTTTTTTATTTCAATAGCCTAAACAGAAGGTATTATTAAATGATTGAGGTATGCATATCCCATGAATAATTTGAATTTAAAGATATTAAAATAACCCGAAAGGGGTTTTTTTAATTTTATGCGTGTCGCAACCTTCAGTTCACGTACACAATTTAGTTATAATATTATTTGCATTTTAATTATTCTGATAATTTACTACTGACATTTCAAGACTTTTCTATTATTGATTATTAATTAAACGCTAGTCACTTGTAGTTTATTTTTCTTATTATTGGAAATCTTTTGATTTCTGGCGCCCATTTCCATTTCCTTTCCTTTTTTTTTAAGACATTCCAGGGTACATAGATGATGATTTGAACCTACGATCTAAGGCCGCCGATATTTGAGTTGTCTGCGATTTTTTTACTACCATCAATTATTTTAATTAGTCAATCGCAGGTCGGCTTCTTTATTGTTTCACTCTTTTTGCACTGTACTTTGCCATGACTATACGTGAGGCCCTGAAAGGCATGTTTGATGCAATACATATCATGTATCGCTATGAAGGAAGCCTATTTAACTTATAAAGGCTGAGAGCAGCTAGCAAAACCCAGCTTGTTCGAATTGTCGAAATTCTATTCGCTGATGATGTGTGCCTGGTTGCAAACTCGCGTGAGAGTCTACAGGAATGCGTAACCAGGCTTGCAAATGCATGCTCAAAATTTGGACTGAAAATAAATTGCACAAAGACGGAAGTCATGCAGCAGGACAATAACTATCAACAGCTGACTCCTCTGAATATAACTATTGGAAATGAAACTCAGAGAGGTCCAAAATTTTAAATACCTTGGCAGCTCAATAAACTCATGTGCCAATCTTGACAACGAAATCACCATCAGAATAGGAAATGCTGCTGCGGTCTTCGGTAAATTACATCACAGACTCTTTAAACACAACGATGTCAAATTCAAAACCAAGATTTCTATCTATAAGGCTGTTGTTATTCCTACGCTAATTTATAGCTCAGAGACATGGTGCCTATACAAAAAGCATACCTATAAGGAAACTTGAGCAATTCCATTTAAGATGCTTAAGAAATATTCTAAAAATAAAGTGGCAGCAATGCGTTACAAATACTGAGGTTTTAAGAAGATCAGGCATCCTCAGTATTGAATCAATGCCAGGGCCGGACTGGCAGACCGGGCGATCGGGCGCTAGCCCGATGGGCCGGTGGTCGATGGGGCCGGTGGTCAGCTGGTTAATCACGACCACTTATTAACGTGTACTAATGCTCTCTGGTTGAACGCTGCGACCGGAAGATTACTCACAAAAATGTTTTACGAACTATGAATGTTGACAGGGTGCGTGGCGTAGTCTGCATGTAGTTTGTGCAATTCTGCAATGTGCAGCAGTCTTTGTTAGAGAGTCTTATTGGAGAATGAATGTGTAGAAAACAGCATCAACGCAGTTTTTTAAATATCGAAGAAACCAGATGGTGGGCCAAATACAAGGCACTATTTAAAATTTTTGGCAACAATAGCGGTGTCTGCCTAGAGTTATGTCAAACATTATATGAAATAGTGCAATCAAAGAACTTTAACGCAGAGGTACGATTCAAACCACAATATCTTCGTGATGGTTTATTTGAAGTATGAGACAATTATTACAGCAATATTGTTCAAAATAATTTTTATGCCTACTTCCCCTCGCTCAAAGTAACTGCAAACATCAGGGATGGATTTCTTGCAAGGATACCGCATGGTCGAATACACTTTATAATCACTGAAGACATTTTCCTGCGAATTTCATAAAATTGCTGAAGATACTGAAGAGTTTATAAATAATGAAAATGAGCAATTTCTTGAAAACGAAATCCCGCTAGACGTTGTCGTTAAGACAGAGATGTGTGCCCAGAGAATGAGTAAGAAAAAAAAATTTCATGACCAAAATTGCGAAGACGAAGCACCACAAAATAAAACTGACAAATTTATAGTAGAGGTTTTTAATGTGACTATAGACAAAGTTGTCACTGTCTTAGATTCCAGATTTGTAAATCACAAGGAGTTGTACCAAAGACTTTGAATGCTTTCACCCCTCGAATTTCCCCTTCCTTCCAAACTTGTCGAAAAATGTTCTACAGAAAGTTTGTGAAGTGGCGAAAGATAATCTGCAAATGGAACCAAAAAACAAACTGAACAGGATGATGATGAAGAAGAAAACAGTACTGCTGATCATAAATTCTGTAAAAAATGTATAGTCTATTATTACTATGTTCTAAAAAAATAAAATTTATATGTTGAAGCATACCCTGACCTAAAAAAAGCATATAAATATTTATTAACCCTTTCTATTTCATAAGTTGCTTGTAAAAGGTAATTTTCTAAATTAAAAATTTATTTTAAATAGAGTAAGGAGCTGCTTGTCTCAAGATCATTTCGAGGCTTTTATGCTAATGTCTTCCAAAAAGGACGTTTTAACGTGTATTGACAATGATAATATATTGCTTGAACTGACATATAAATGTAAGCATGAGAAACTTACTTGTAATTTGATATTTTAATACCATATTATTGTTCCTTTTTTTGCTTGATACCTAGTTGCACCTATATGCCCTAAGAGTTTACTAATTTATTTTATGCTTTTTATATTGTTTGTATTTTCTGAGTTGTTTTTGAGATATATGTTTTATTTAAAAGATATATTGTTTTTTGTATAATAATTGGGTTTATTTTCCAAATAAGTCATTTTTGAATGGGCCGGTTTGGGGTCACTCGCCCGGGCCGGTTGAAACATCCAGTCCGGCCCTGATCAATGCTCATGCATGGGCAGTTGAGATGGTGTGGACATGTCGTTAGGATGTCTAACAATCGGCTTCCGAAGCAAGTCCTGTATGGTCAAATGTTTTATGGTAACCGTACGTTGGGAGGACAAAGATTGAGATACAAGGATAACATCAAGAGGCACATGACACAATGTAACACATCCATAGGGAACTGGGAGAGGAAAGCAGCTGAAAGAAAGCAATGGTGAACATACGTGCACAATAAAATTAGAGATGTAGAAGCACATCGTCTATAGAGGAAGAGGACACCAAGCGTAGAGAACGAAAAGATCGACCAAATCAAATAAGAATCTACATATATAATGAAAGAAATGAACTTTATTGTGACCAGTGTAACAGATCTTTCACCAACAAGCTAGGGTACAATAGCCACCATAGAGCACACTCAAGACAACGACAATCAAGCCGTTTTGGCAATTGCACCGTGACCGTTTCGGTCTGGACAACAACAACAACAATAGATGATCCTCGCGCACAGGTAATTTATCCCACTTCTGAAGTGTTAGATTTTGGGTAAAAAACATTCACTCAATAACCAACTTATAAAAGACGTGTATTTCGATTGAAATATCGGTACAGAATGGTCCAGAATACCCCCAATAGCATTTTACAACACATACACGTATGATCTCATACATTTTCAAAAACCAATAGATTAATAAAAATAGTGTGACCAGCTAAAGGCTTCCAAGAAATATATTGTAACAATTTTATTACTTACTTATTTAGCGTATGGCATGTACTATTGCGGAAATATAAAGCGGGACACTAAAATTTGCCTAAGTTAATTTGTCTGAATGAATTCATTGTTGATGCTATCCCAAGCTGCTTATATTGCATTAACCAGTTGTTTTTGGTTCTTTGGCATGTGGTAGATAGGATTTCATAAACAATTAGGAAAGCACAATTGCAATATTCAAATAGTGAAAAATTGCCTTACATGACTTGTCCCGGTTTATATTTCCGCGACTGTACCATTGCCAGCATAGAGAACTGGTACAGTCAAATTTGAACAGATTTAATTGGTGTGTAATGACAAATTCAAACAAACTCCTGTCATATATAACTGTCAAGTTAAGATGGCATCCTGAAGCGAATTTCCGAAAACCATCCTTTGAACCAGATTGAGAAATGGGGCAAACATAATGACAATTTTGCGTGAGCTTATTGTTAAGAACGCGGTCTTAGTTGCTAAGAAAGGCTCGCAATACTAGAACAATTTGAAGAAAACAAGGCACAATTATGCAAGTAAAACTTTCAAAAATTAAGATAAATTGATATTTTCAATGTCTTAGTTTTCTATGAAGGCAATTGTACAGTAGATACACATTACAATAGAAAAGAGTCGGTGATAGAAATATACAATAGTTAACAATAATATATTACAGTTAAGGTTTCCAAGCCAATTTATTACAGTAGGGGTGTGGCATCTACAAATCATCTGAGGTGCACTGGAATACTCTTAAGTGCACACTAGAGCGTCATATACCTTAATTCGTTATATTTACAATTTATTATAAAGATTATTAGTTTACATTATAATGTAAAATGCTTTTCTGGATTGGACTGTATACAAAAATAATAAGATTATTTCCTAAGCAATAACTTGTGTAGAACACTACAGAATTAGAATTCATATGTGTAACTCTCTCTCTCTCTTGGCTTTTTTCCCTTACAGGTTTGCCGTTCTCAACCTCCAATAATCTCTATCTTCTATATCTTCTTCTCTAAGATCCTTCTCCAACATAATATTGTAAACACATGTTTTCCATTTTACTGTTGGTCTACCCCTTTTCCTTTTTCCCCTAGGTGACCAATTCATAATCGCCCTAGGCCATCTTTCTTCATTCATCCTTTGAACGTGACCATACCATCTTAATGTTCTATTTTCAAGTCTTCTAGTAATTGATGTTTCTACTTCCATCTCTCTCCATATATCTTCCGTTCTTATCCTATCCATTCGTGTATACTGTAGGCTTCGCCGCATAAAGTCCAATTCTACTGTGCGGATCTTATCTCTTATTTTATTAGTCATAGGCCATAGTTCTCCCCCGTATGTTGTTATGGGCTCTACAATTGCATTAAAAATATTTTTCTTGGTTTGTTTCGTGAGGTTACGGTTCCAGATTGTTCCGTGAAGTGCTTTCGTGTAACTAAAATACTTTTTACGCTCTTCTGTATTTACAGGCAGAACAACTGTAACGTTTTTCTCCTCTTGTGTTGCTTTATAATCACCAACAGTGCACATATACGTCTTTTCTCAGGTTTGAGTCTGATATCTGACTACTTTTTTTTCTGGGCTGCTCTGTATGCACAAACAGAAGACTGTATGGCTTTTCACCTGTATGAGTTTTCGTATGTCTAAATGACTTTCACGTGCTATTTTGTATTCATAAACCGAGCAAATGAAGGTCGTTTCATCTTTATGAGTTTTTGCATGTTTAACTAAATTACTGTTACGTTGACGTTCTCTATTAAAAACAATAGCAATCGCACGACTACAACTTTTCTCCTGTATGAGTTTTCATATGTGTAACGAAATGACTTTTTTTTGCTGATTGGTATTCACAAACTAAGCAACTGTATGGCTTTTCTCCTGTATGAGCTCTTACATGTCTATCTAAACAATTCTTATATTGTGTTCTGTATTCACAAACCGAGCATCTATATAGCCTTTCTCCTGTATGAGTTTTCATATGTGTAACTAAATGACTTTTTTTTGCCGTTTTGTATTCACAAATCATGCAGCTGTATGGCTTTTCTCCTGTATGAGCTCTTATATGCGTCACTAAATCTCTCTTATTTGCTGTTCTGTATTCACAAACCGAACAACTATATGGCTTTTCTCCGGTGTGAGTTTTCATATGTCCAACTAAATGACTTTTACATGCCGCTCTATATTCACAAACCGAACAAATGTATGGCTTTTCTCCTGTATGAGTTTTCATATGTGTAACTAAACTACTTTTTACTGCTGTTCTGTATTCACAAACCGAGCATCTGTATGGCTTTTCTCCTGTATGAGATTTAATATGTCCAACTAAATCACCCTTACGTCTTGTTCTGTATTCACAAACCGAACAGTTGTATGGCTTTTCTCCTGTATGCGCTCTCATATGTGTAACTAAATCACGCTTATGTGCTGTTCTGTACTCACAAACCGAGCATCTGTATGGCTTTTCTCCTGTATGAACTTTCAAATGTGCAACTAAACTACTACTCTGTGCTGTTCTGTATTCACAAACCGAGCATTTGTATGGCTTTTCTCCTGTATGAGTTTTAACATGTCTAACTAAATGATCTCTTTTTGCTGTTTTGTATTCACAAACTGCGCAACTGTATGGCTTTTCTCCTGTATGTGCTCTCATATGTGTAACTAAATTACTACTCTGTGCTGTTCTGTATTCACAAATCGAGCATCTGTATGGCTTTTCACCTGTATGAGTTTTAATATGTCTAACTAAACTACATTTCACCGCTGTTCTGTATTCACAAACCGAACATCTATATGGCTTTTCTCCCGTGTGAGTTTTCATATGTGTAACTAAACTACTTTTTACTGCTGTTCTGTATTCACAAACCAAGCATCTGTATGGCTTTTCTACTGTATGAGTTTTAACATGTCGAACTACACTACTTTTCTGAGCTGTTCTGTATTTGCAAACAGAGGCACTATAAGGTTTCTCTTCGCTACAAGTAGAATTTACGTTATTTTTGTCAAATGTTTTGTTTTCATAATATTCATCCTTTAATTCAATGACCTCTTGTTTAATACATAGCTTATCAAAACTTTCACTGCTATGTATGTACTGCGATCGGCATGGTATAGTTCCTGCAGAGCTACAAGACTTATTTTCCATAGTTTCTAAATCAATGGTGATTATGTTCGTTTGAATGTTTCTTTTACCAATATATTAGCCAAGGGAAGTTGGAGATCTTCACATCTAAAACAAAAGCAGATTGTCATTGAAATTCAGTTATTTATTTACTTATTTATGAATTTACGGAATAACCTCATTAACAGTTTATATATCGCAGAAATATGGTAAAAGCAGCCGTTCAGCCACAGTCTCCTGAACAGATTCATACAATTAAAGAATTAACAAAATTAATATTAATAAAATTTAATAGTATGGCTTCAAACTTTCCCGATGTAATAACTGCTTGTATGTATGCTGTTGTTGACAATTCCTGTTACGGTAGCAACAGAAGAAGCTTTTCAAAATTAAAACTTATCAAAAACTACTTAAGAAGTAAGATTACACAAAAACGGTTATCGGATTTAGCCATATTATCCATCGAAAAGGAAGAGCTTAAAAAATTTAAATCAACTCCAAATATGGAACGTCTTACAAACAGTTTCGCTGAGAAAGAAAGTCCCGAGATAACTCTGTTAGTAATTTATTATTATTTACTTTAACCTTGTTTCTTGTTATTTAACATTGACTTGTTCCTTACTTATGTAGATATGCAGTGTGGAAATACAGTAACGGATAAATTCATTAACTTCGTTGATATTAATTTTTATGTAAAAATCTAGAAGTGTAGCGATTTTGACCATAGGGAATTTTTTCAGCTGATTTTCAGTTTCTTATGTAATTTGCTTTTCACTTTTTTTTAAATAACAACCTATATTTTTTATTATTGATTTTGGTAGTACTTTTTATGTTGTTTTCAATGATATAAAATTATCAATTTGTTACATCTGAAAAAAATCGAGAAGAATGGTCTTAAAGTTTAAATATTAGAAACCAATTAAATGAGCAGAATAAATCTAGTTGCCGGTGGATGAAACAAAAAAAGATTAGTTACTTGTAAGAATTAAACAATTTCTAAATGTCATAACAAAATAAGCGTCCTTTGCTTTTTCTAAATTATAATTTACCTTTAGCAAACTATTTTATTAATAAATGTACAATTAAGTGAGGCACAGAGAATTAAATTTTTTATTATTTATTATTGTATTTTTGAATGGTTTTTAAAAATTTTAATAAAAACGAATGTGTTCCGTCAAACGTAGGTAACTAGATTTATTTTGCTTATTTCATTGGTTTTTAATATTTAAGCTTTAAGACCATTTTTCTCGATTTTTTTCAGTTGTAACAAACTGAAAATTTTATATCATTGAAAACAAGTACAACCAAAATCAATAATAAAAAATATAGGTTATTAAAAAACGTCGATGACGTCATATCATGAAAAAAAACTACATAAGAAACTGAAAATCAGCTGAAAATATTCCCTATGGTTGAAATCACTACACCCCTTTGAGATTTTTTCATACAAATGAATATCAACGAAGTTAATGAATTTATCCGTTACTTTATTTCCACACTGTATGTAAACTGTAAACTATGATTTACACTTCTTTTACGCAATATGTCCATTAGTAAAAATATGTAATTCATTTTTACTTTTTAGTTAGTTTTTATAATTATATTTCGTTTTGTTAAAAAATAAAACGTGAGTTTGTATTTTTATACGTTTATTGGATAATATCCTGATGGGTGGGGTGGGGGGGGGCCACTTGGCAGTTTATGATACAGGACCCACTGATATCTAGCTACACCTCTGCTTACAGTCGGCCCTAGACAGAAATTATAAATGGCTATTACATTATCAGAATCACGCAACAAAATTCAGCTTTCTGCGGCCGTTGACTTCGAAAAGAGCAGCTGAAGTAGCAATGGAACTATTAAAAATCTTTCTGAACGTTGGTTGTCCTCATATACTACAAAGTGACGTTTGTTCAGTTTACGGCTGCTGTCATACAAGAATTAACAACCATGTGGCCAACATGCAAAATTGTTGATGGTAGGCCTAGACATCCAGCAAGGCAAGGATCGGCTGAGCGATCAAATCAAGATGTCGAAGCTATGTTACGTGCTTGGCTAATTGTCAATGACATCGGTTGTTACTTGTTACTCACGGGGCAACCAGTATTGCTGGAGGGGCAACAAGCCAGAAGTCGATTTCATAAAGTGTTGCTGCATTTCCCAACGGGAATGCACTCAAAATTGTGGGTCGGTCAATTCCATAATATGCATCAGATAACTTGGTGATAATTCACGACATGCATTACTTAACTAATAAAACAGGTTCAACAAAAATTAATACGAACACATCTACGTTGATCAACGCACATTGGTTGCAACAACAGATGTTTTAATTTTTAAAATTATTAATAATAAATTGCCTAGTTATATGACTGAATTTATAGTATATAATAAGGATATTCATAATTATAAGACTAGATGTGTAAATGATTTTAGATTACCCTTTAACAGCAAAATCATGTACTAAAAAAAACTTATTCTATAATGGACTCAAATTATTTAATGAAAAAATGCTGGACGAAACTAGACAGGCGGCTAATTTATATCAGTTTAAAATACTTGTTCAAGATATGTTAAATCTGTTTGTTAATGACAATATTTGTTTTTGTAAATATCTTAAGGATGAATGAACCTCTATCTAACAAAAAAAAAACAGCTTAAAACACAATATTTTCATAAATGGAACTCCTGATACAAAACATTGCGTTTATAACTATAACACATTAATAAATTTTCACTCATAATCCACTAGTAAAATTCCACTCAGCTCCCTGCATATACTCTGCATACCATGTATCAGATCAGTTACTACACACAAATTGAAGTTTAGTTAGTTCATTAGCCAATTAATCTTTTTTAGTAGATCTAACCGTAAATCTAGAATTAAAATACAGAGATGCAACTTCATCTGTATAAATTATTTAATTCTATCTGCATTGGAGCCAGGATCGCTATAAATTTAGTGAAAGTATACTATGTGCCCTTAAGATTTGATGAAAGTTGAACAAAGTTATTTTCGTACATGGAATTAGTACATGAGTTAGTTATCTATGAAATAAATATCGATATTTTCAGCTGAAATGTTGATACTATTTATTTAGAGCCAAAAATGTACTTTTTTTTCTAAAAATATTAAAAAAGGGTTCAAAATTGTTGACAAGGAGAGGTTTATTAAGTGAAATGGAATACATCACTCACGGGGCGATAACAATAACAGTATATTGCATACGGACAATTGAATGTGTTACACGAGTTACGTAACTATCGAGAACAATGCATGACATTTTTATAAGTCCGTATTATTGCAATGATCGTATACCTTCAAAAGAAAAATAACAAATATTACATTTGAAAGTTATTAAAATAATTTCTTGGTAATATTACATGTTAAAAACTGATAAAAGTTTATAAATTTAAATATCAGTGTATTTTGAAAATTCTAGTAAATCTTATTCAAAGCAAAAATGTTATTACATCAGTTAATCAAATTTTATGTAAGTATATATTTTTCATCCTACATGATTAGAAAATCGAATTTTACCATCTCCATAGAGACGAGAAAGTGTGCGTTTCTAAGGCTAGCCCTGCAAAACAAACCCCAATGCCTAGCCAAGAAAAAAAATTTCGACGTTTTCCAGTAGGGGACGCTGCAATTATCTGTCAAAACAAATTTAAAAGAAAATCACGTTTATAATTAACTTTTTTGCTTTAAATAATAGCTATTCCCCTTTTACAAAAATATTTCCTCAATAAAACTTAATTTTAGCAATGTATTCGTTGTATTTTTAATATACAATAAACATCAGATAGATTTCTGTAGAAGCTTATGTCTAGCTACGGGTAGATGGCGCTGCAGTTACAAACGCCATTCGATATGCCAAGATTTGCAAATTGTTTTATTATTGTTGACAGCTCTGTCAATTTCAAAATAACCTGGATGAGAGCTATGTTGAAAAAATTATTGCAGGATGGTCTTGTAGGATGAAAAATAATGTGTAAACCATGGGCGGTAAAGTGATTTTCCAGGCTTCAAGAAGTGTCCAGGCTCGCTAAAGCTCGCCTGTCCATTTCTTCTTTCAGCCTGGAAAATAATCACTTTACCGCCTAGGTTTACAATATACTATTGTAGAAACCTAACTTGCAAAATGCAAGCTAAACTGCAATAAAAAAATATTAATTATTATATACACATGCAAATTATATATTACCGCAAGATGTAAGTTTATTTAGGTTCAAGGAAGAAACATTTCCGAAACAAAGTATGTATGTGTAGTATCAAACCAGTAAGTAATTAAATTCAGCAATAATTTACCAACAGTAAAAAAGGTAGATTAACTATCAATGATTGTAGGTAATCAATAAGTTATTTTAAGACTTACAATTAACCGGTTTATAAACTTTAGGAAAAACAATATTAAAATAGAAGTTGCTACACATTATTGATATATTTTTGAGCGAGGGAAGTGTTTTCTAACAGCTAACGATCGTGTTCCATATTCAGTGACAACTGATTAAATTTATACCTGAAGCCTGCGACGTAAATCTACAGAATAATAAAAAACATCTTGTCCGTACTCCATTAGATGCTACACTTGGAAGTTCTGTCCAGGTTCTGAAAGAAGAAGGAATTCATATTAGGTACATGCTTGCAGTTCATTTACTTATCAAACTATTATTAACATTTACGAATATTGTACCGTTATACAATATGCCTGGCAGCATACACAACATAAAGAAGTTTGTTAATTTTTTAAAAATTAAAATTAAATGGAACTGTAAGCGAAAACGAACCACAAATTATAATATTTATAGTCAAAATTGAGGACTATCGATACATAACTTGAGTAGAACAATGTAAATGAATGTATTTTATGCGTGCAGATAGATCGATCAGACTTAGAATTTGTTACTGGCGTTTTTCTAGGTTGTATATGCCGGCAGCTACACTATATTGTGATACATACCAGACGTGTAAACGTGAAGTTTTAAGTCTCTTAGGTTATATTATACTATTATACATATACTGCAAGTGCGGTCTGAAATGATTGAAACAAACTCCTTTATCGATTATCTCCACAACGATTGACAGATGGTAAATATATCACGGTTTAAGTTCACAAATGCCTAATATCAACATTACAACCCGGATCGTAACGAGTAAAGTTAGTCAAAACCGCAAAATCCCAAAACAATACCTCAATTTCCACAAAACTGACATGGGGAATATGGGCCACAAAATCCATTGACACAGAAACTTTGCGTATGCGCAGTACATTTCGAGTGAGAATCTGATCAGCGGTTCCACAACAATCAACCAACAATAGCCATACGGATGCTCGGAGTGTGAATACAGAACAGCAAATAAAAGTCATTTAGTTAGACATATAAGAACTCATACAGGTGAAAAGCCGTACAGATGCTCAGTTTGTAAATACAAAACAGCAGTGAAAAATAGTTTAGTTAGACATATTAAAACTCACACAGTTTAGTTAGACATATTTAAACTCGTACAGGAGAAAAGCCAGGACAAAAGCCATACTGGTGCTCGGATTGTGACTACATAACAGCATTTAAAAGTCATTTAGTTATACATATAAGATCTCATATAGGAGAAAAACCCTACAGATGCTCAATTTGTGAATACAGAATAGCAGTGAAAAATAGTTTAGTTAGCCATATTAAAACTCATGCAGTTTAGTTATACAGGACAAAATCCATACAGTTGCTAGGTTTGTAAATACTGAACAGCAGTGAAGTTTATTTATATATATTAAAACTCGTACAGGGCAAAAGTTATACAGTTGCCTGGTTTGTGAATTTAGAACAGCACTTAATAGTGATTTAGTTACACATTTGAGAGCTCATATAGGAGAACAGCCTTAGAGTTGCTGGATTTGGAAATACAGAACAGCAGTGAAAAGTAGTTTTGTGACTAATATGATAACTCATACAGGAGAAAAGCCATACAGTTGCTTCATTTGTGAATACAAAGCAGCACGTAGAAGTAATTTAGTTACATATGTGAAGACCCATACAGGAGACCTTCCATACAGTTGTTCTTGGTGAATACAGAAAAACATTTAATTGCAGATGTGATGACTCTTGAGAAAAGCCATACACGTGCATTATTAGTGAATAATAAGCAACGCAAGTGGAATTTAATTACACATATATATTACAAATTTTTAGTGTTACACACAAGATATAGCTTAGGAAATAATCTTATTATTTGTGTATACAGTTCGATACATTTTACATATTATGTATACTAATATTTTTTTTTTTTTTTTTATTATTATTAGCATCGACCACTATGGGTCATTAGCTCATATGGTACAGTTTATTTATAATTTACAATTCATTATACATATTTACATATTTCAAAAAGTTGATTAATCGTCGTACATTTTGAGGGGTGTTACCAATTGCTTCTTTAATATCGGCAGGTATCTTACTTGTTCTGCGTTGTACAGCATATTTCGGACATTCCACGAGTATATGCTTGATTGTATTCGTAACTTGGCATGCATTACATATGGGTTGTCTTTCTCCACTAAATATGTACCCATGGGTAAATTTGGTGTGACCTATTCTGATTCTTGTAACTCTCACTTGCGATGCTCTGTCCGTGGGTAGCGGCAGAGAATGATCAACATCAGGAATAATTTCTCTAAGTTTAGTTGTACTTAGATTCCACTTGTTCTGCCATATTTCTTGTATCTTTAATTGAAAATGATTTTTGATGTCACCAATTGTGTGAATGTTGTTTGCTTGTGTTGGTCTTAAAGTTGCATCGCGTGCTGCTTTATCGGCTTTTTCATTTCCTCTTATTCCTATATGGGATGGTACATAGATCATCACTATTTCCTTTCCATGACTTAATAAATTAGATACTTGTGTTTTAACGTTTTGAATCATAGGACTTGAGGAATAGTGTGTTTGCTGGATTGCCTGGATTGCGCTTAACGAGTCGGTGCAAATTGCATATCTCTGCATAGGTGAGTGTGACACGTGATGTAGAGCCTGTTGTATGGCATATAACTCCGCTGTAAAGGTGCTGCATATGTTTGGAATACGATAGTAGAACGTTTGGTTTGGCATTACCACAGCAGACCCCACGCTTTCTTCAGTTTTCGATGCATCGGTGTATATAAACGTAGAGCTTGCATATTTCCTTTGTAATTGATAGAATAACTGACGAATTACGATGGGGTGAGTTTCTCTTTTATGATAGTTGGTTAGGGAGGTATCTATTTTTGGTAGAGCGATAGTCCATGGTGGAACAGAGGTTTCACGAGGAAAAGGAATAGATGGATATTCATAGTGGATTTCTTCAAGATAGGCATTAACGCGTCGATAGAATGGGAGTTGGACATTTTTATTAAGCTGATAAACTATTTTATAACGGTTTGAGAAAGTATTAGTATAACTGGGATTTTTTGGGGATATTGAAATACGAGCAGCATAAAAAAGAGATAGCTGTTTGATGCGTTGTTCTATTGGCAGTTCTTTTGCAATACAATGTAGGCTCTCTATTGGACTGGTGCGAAAGGCTCCGATGGCAATTCTTAATGCTGTGTTTTGAATTGTCTTGATTACTTTGAAATAGGTTTTTCTGCAGCTAGAATAAGCAATAATTTCGTAATCAATCCTTGACCTGATTAGGCTTCTGTATATATGTAGTAATTTGTTTGTGTCTGCTCCCCAGTGATGATTTGCTAGTGTTTTCATCAATCCCAGCCCTGTTGAACACATCTGTTTTACATGATTTATATGGGCTTTCCAGGTTAATCTTTCATCAAATATTACACCAAGGAATTTTATTTTGCTTACAAATTGGAGTACTGTGTTATTCAGCTTCAGCGTTGGTATTATATTCGGCGCTTTTTTAGAGAACAGAATGCATTTAGTCTTTTCTGTGGAGAATTTAAAACCAGTTGTTTTGACCCACTCTTCCATTTTGTCGATAGCATTTTGTAATAAGTTCTGAACGGTATTTAAGGTTTTCCCTTTAGCATATATAACTACATCATCTGCAAACAAACTTGCTTTTACTGGGGTCTTTACATCTTGGATGATGTCATTTACAGCGATTAAAAATAGAGTCGTGCTTATTACAGATCCTTGCGGTGTTCCGTTTTGTAGTGTTCTTGTGCTTGAAAAGGTGCTGTTTATTTTCACTCGAAAAGTTCGGTTTCCCAGAAAATCTTTAACAAACGCTATAATATTTCCTCGAAACCCCCAAACATACAACTTCTCTAGTATACCATACCGCCATGTCATATCAAAAGCTTTTTCTATATCGAAAAATACTCACTTATAATACCATGAGTAGTCAAAGTTATGTCGAATATTTTTGCGGTGGTGTCACGATTGTCCATTGCGCTTTGGTACGATTAGGACGAGTGCGCTAGCACGAGTCCTAATCCCAAGCGCAATGGACATGAGTAGTGATACCACCGCAAAAATAATCTACTTAACTTTGACTAAGAATGGTATTCGAGGGACTATTTAATGAACCAAACTACTTTTTCAAATTAGTTTTTAGTAAATCTAGCAACAAACTACGCAATTTCTATAGTAACAGAACACTAATATTGACTTTTTCTAATAAAAATCGCATTTGTTAAAAATAGTCACTTGAATACCTTCTAGGAAGATATATCCGCTGATATTTTTTTGATTGGTCAAGAAACGTCAGAATTCTGTATTTTCATTGGTTACTTTTTGACAGATGACAGGTGAATTGAATAGTCCAATTAATTTTTGATTGTTAGCAAATGCTTCGTGAATTTCTGTTTCCAGATTGATTATGTTATCATTTGTTGACCGAGATTTGCGAAAGCCACTTTGAGCTGGGTTTAACAGATCTTTATTTTCTAAAACCCAAACTAACCTGTTATTTATTATTTTTTCTAAAGTTTTACACATTGTGCACGTGAGAGATATGGGTCTGTAGGATGATATTTGGTCTTGGGGTTTACTTTGTTTTAGTATTGGCAGTATGGTAGCTTCTGTCCATTTCTTAGGAAACTGATGACTACTCCAAATTAAGTTGTAAATTTTGAGCAAAAATTCTTTTGCAGTTTTGGATAGTTTTTGGAGAAATATGTAGTATATACCATCTGGTCCTGGGCTAGTGTTTTTGCACATATCTAGAACATCTTCAACTTCTCTGTAAGTTAGGGGTACATTAATTTGTTGGAAATCATGTGTTATGGGTGTGATTTCATCTCCTTCTTCTTTTTGCTTATATCTAAGAAACTCTTCACTATAATTGTTGTCGCTCGAATTTTCTTCATAATTATCGGCTAACATTTCGACTATCTCCGTTTCTGTTGTAATAATACGATTATTCTGATTTACTAGTGTAATTCGTCTAGGTGTATCTACACCTTTCAATTTTCTTATCTTCTGCCAAACTTCACTTATGGGTGTGGAGTTATTTATAGAAGAAGTGTATTTAGCCCACGAGTCTTTCTTTGCTTTTTTTATTACATAGCGTGCTTTTGCTCTGAGTTTTTTGAATTCTAGCAGATTGTCGATAGAATTATGTCGTTTTAATCGATTAAATGCCTGTTTACTTAATTTAAGTGCCTCCTGGCATTCGGTGTTCCACCATGGAACAGGTGTATGTTTTTTAGGTGGCAACTTTTTTGGGATTGTTAAGTTAGCTGCGTTTGTTATGGCTGTTGTTAGTATATCTACCATTTGTTCTATTTCCTCAATTTCTTGTCCAGTGGGAAGATTTTTTTCCACTTCATTAGAAAATAAAGTCCAGTTGGCAGCTTCGAAGTTCCAGGATGGTACTGGATTAGTATTAGCTGTTTTGCTTTCTGCTGTATTTCCAATATTTATGGGGAAGTGATCACTTCCATAAAGATACGGGAGTACTTCCCATGTAAGAAGTGGTGCTACCGTTGAGCTACACATAGCTAGATCAATAGAGGTAAAGCTTCCGTTATAAGAGTTAAATCTTGTCTGTTCGCCAGTGTTTAAGATTACTAGGTTAGACGAGTCTATAATTGTTTCTAATACTTTTCCTCTCGGATCTGTTTTTTCTGAACCCCACATGACGTTATGTGAATTAAAATCACCCAATATTAAGCAAGAAGACGGTAGTTGATTTAATAAACTTTGTAGTTCGGTGATGCGTACTTCTTTACTATGAGGAATGTATATGTTACATATTGTGATTTTAAACGATACTTGAACAGTTACTGCCACTGCCTCTAGGTCAGTTATAAGAGGAATTTCATGAGATACATATTTTTTGCTCACGTATGTGGCTACGCCTCCGCTTTGTTTACCAGCTCCTATTCTATTTTTACAAAACACGTTAAATCCTTTCATGGCAGATACATTATTTTGGTTAAAATTAGTTTCTTGTAGACAAATTATGGATGGTGTATATTTAGAGATAATCAGTTTCAGCTTTTCTAAGTGGGCATAATACCCATTGATATTCCATTGCAGAAAGAATATAATGCTTTAATAGGTTGATTGTTGGGATGCATCTGTGTCGTATTCAGATGTTACTGTTCCAGGTTCGGTTTCAAGTTGTTTAGAGATCTTGTTTCGAATTCTAGTGAGACGCGACTTGATACTGCGATGAGTAAAATGTGGGTAAAGCTTAGTCATCATATATATCAGTTTAGGTATATCGTCTGTGTATGGTTTGGCTACACTCAGCGGATCAGGAGAGCCATGTACATTTTCCAGAAAGTCACGCATTTGTTCAAAATTTAGTACATAAGGTGGGTTTTCTTGTTCAATTATACTTTTCACGGGTTCCATTTCTTCTTGGATTGTATTAAGATTTTCAATGGATGGACTTTTCTTAAACTTTTTTGATTTTCTGGGTGCTTTATTTTCGGGTGGGCTAAATTGATTAGGATTTTCATTACATACATCGGTGGTATCTTCAAGAGGTGTATTCTCCGGGAGAGTACTAATATCTGATTCGGCGATTCTTTTATTCGATTGTGAGGTTACGCGACTATTTTGCATTATTGTGTTTGCATTTTGATTTGGACAGTTACAACTTACATGGCCTGGTTGTTTGCATGTAAAACATATCATCTCATCATAAGTTAAGAAAATTCTATATGCTATTTGCTCGTAGTTAATTAACACAGTCGACGGGAGAGGTATTGTCTCGTCAGGTTGTACATAAATTTGTCGACGGAAGCTTAAAATATGGCTGTATTGTTCACCAGTAATTCCAGCACGCAGAAACGACATGGGAGAGACAGGTTTTAGTCCTATTTGCTTAACTTGGGTCTCCAGTTCATGATGGGGTATGGAAGGACATACGTTTGATAATATGATTCTTCGCGCTGGTGTAATTAATCGCCGAATTCCTACTTCTTTTCCGCCGATCTCTAGGACTTTATTGTTATTGATAACTTGATCAACATATGCAATACTGGATAAATACAGACATGTTCGATTATTAGATATACGCGATGCAAATAGTATATTGGATGGGCCAACAATGCTTCCAACAGCTTGTACATAATCATTCAATTTTAAACCGTCTACTACATTTAGAATTATAGCTTGTTCTTTCTTTGGAAATATATTTGTTGCTGGAGTTTTAGTTACTGCCGCATACTGCTTACTTACTGACAATTCTATGTTAGTTTCGGAGTCTGTGTGGGTTTTGGTCGGTTGATCACTTTCTATGGGACCCCTGTAGTCAGAGGACGCCATTCTATTCATTTATTAACTTGAGATTTATACTTTATTTATACCAGCATTGGGCATGATCGCCCGATTGGTTGCCTATTGTAATTAATAGCTGCTTATGGAAAATTTGGATCAATGTTTATATTAGGAGATAAGCTGATTAGGATTGATATAAAGGATTCTTATGAAGAGTAGAATCGGGTTTGATAACCCACCCTTTACTAAGAATGTGAAATTTGTTTGTGTGTTTTTGTTCTATCTCACCGCTTGATTGCAATATCAACGAAAATTTGGGACACGTTGCACACACCTTCACGGTCACACAAGAACTCCGTATACTAATAATCTTTATAATAAATTTGAAATATAATGAGTTAAGGTATATGACGTCCTACATGGGGTTTTTCGGTTCCGGGTATCTGAATTCAAACCCGCCCAGTCCAGTTATGAATTTCCGGACCTGATAAATGGTGTGAGATTTAGCGCGACCCGAGTCGATGTTTTTAAAATTTTTGTAATTTTAGGTACAGTGCACTCGGTTATTTGTGACATGGGTTTCTTTGTTTTCTGAGAAAATGTATATTTTGTTGGTAAACATCTAATATTTTTGCAGTTACACATCTTATATATATGTAACACACATAAGCCTGCAGAAATAAAAATCTGCTCACATGCTTAAGTTACAATTTTTTTTACTGTGCAGGGTTTCACAAAGTGTAAAAATTTCAATTGTGACATGTTTAGGAAAGTGATTGTGACATACTAGGTAAAACCCTATTGTAGGATACTCCAACCTTCATTATCATTGTGACATTATTTTACAGTATATACGAGTATGTGACATTTTCAAGTAAATAAATATAATCGGAGATCATTTTATTATTAAGTAAAATACATATCTTTGTGTTTGAAGGATCAGAACATAAGGATGTTTCATCCAGATTAAAGATTTGGGTTGGCTTGTTAATTAACCCAAGTTCTTTTAAAGTCTTTTCATACAAATCGAGAAATTCGTATATTATTTCTAGTTTTGTGTTTTCTGTGCGTATGGTTTGTCTTTTAATTGGCTTCTTACATGAGAGACCATGCCGCCCACAAAATGCAATGAACCAGTCCTTTCCAGGTATTCCATTTTTAAATCTAGTTTTTTTATGATTATCGTGTACATACTTTCCGACAAGACTAAGTACTTTTCGGGGAACTCCAAACCTTCATTTACTGATCGTTTTAATATGAGAAGCAAGCTGGTTTATCTTGTTTTGATGGTGCACGATGCTTCCAACCTTTCACCTAGGATATTAATGTTTGTTTGTTTGTTAATGGACAAGGTCTGGGCATGCAAAGTACCAGGTACCTTAGACACCGACTGCTTTGGTCATATGGTCCAAGTCCTACTTAGAATTTTGCCGAGACTAAGGAGTTCCAACCCTAGCAAGGGATCTTTTACATGCTACACATCGTAGTAACATGGGACCCACGGATTTACATCACTTCCGAATGATGGCATTCTGTAGAAGCTTTCATCTGCATTTTTTTATTTTTGAAAACCTCACCGGGACCGGGAATCGAACTCGCGACCCTTAGATCAGTAGTCAGGATGCTTACTACTGAGCTACCGACCCCGGCGATATTAATGTTGATCTTGGGATTTTGAACACCATGGCAGCTTTTGTTACAGAATAAGAATCCTCATCAATAGAGTACCTGTATATAGGTTACTAAGAGTTGGGCAAACAACGGGATACATTTTGATTGGTTTGGATCACTTTTTGCAAGGCATGTGTGATAAAAGTGCCTTCTTTACATATTTTGTAACATGTTATGACCGATAGATTCACACATGCAAATCTAAATTTTAACTAAATTGGCCGTATATTCCTAATAGTCGGTTCTAGAGATCCTAAGAATGATCAATACTCTAAAAACGCTCTCATCAAAAGCAAGTTAGCAAGATTGATTTCCATAACCTCTTTATTCGACAGATGTCAAATATCTACTTTGGATCAAAAACGTTTGTCAAATCAGGCTGTTTGCCCAACTCTTAGTAAACTATATACAGGATCTCTACTCATCAATAGAGTTCTTATATATAAAGAGTTGGGACATTGGATCCACAAATCAAGGATCGCATGATTCAGCAATAATATATTTCATTTTTTTATATTTGAAAGGAGGAAGACAAACAAAATGACATTAACTGACATGTCAAATCACAGAATTCATTCATTTAGAAATCTGAAGCAAAATATTTATGTAGAATTATTGAAACTTGAAAAATTTGCCGGCTAAATTTAGTTACTTTTTTAATCCTAATGTGTTTTCAGGTTATGGTAAAAAGTATTTCTGAAGACGTGAAGTGCGGTTAGAAATAAGCAGGTATAGAAATCTTGTGTTATGAAAAACCTTTGCTTATAATCTTAGATGTGGGGTAAGATGTTTAGTGGCAGCTGCAAATCTGGTATGAATACGAATTTAATGCTCGACAACTAATGTTGAAGAATTTGAGGCGACGTACCTAATTCAACCTCCTTAGAGGAAAACTGTCTTTTTGTACTGATTAACACTGGCCGGAATAATCTGCCGTTTAATGCTCTTACTATCGATTAGTTTATTTTCCACTATTTCAAAATGTTTACATTTATTTAAATCTGGTTGTCAAAAATTGAATAATGTTGGAATAGCATTATATTTCAGTATCGTTTTTCCATGTTTAATCAACCACTGATTATCCGCAAAATGTTTATTACATAAACAGCTTGTTACTCTAAAATCCTTAATTTTGCTGTTATTTACCCAGACACACTTTATTTTCTGGTTCCTTAGAAAACGACGCAAAGGATGTTCTATAGCTGTTCGATTTTTACAATTAATTGCTGAATCACCAGCCATTGCCCAATATTCTTTGTTTTAACAAATTAAAAATATTTGGTATTTGTCACAACTGTCACAAAATGTGATTCTAATTTGTAGTGGTTACAGAACTGTTGTCCATAGGTATGCATGATCTGCATAAAATTTAAATTCAACAAAAATCAGGTAGGTACTCCATGATTTGTGGATCCAAAGTCGCCTACATGTCCAAGTGGCTATATAAGGACAGTGTGGTCAATTTAAGAAAAGGCAGCCATTAAGAGTCGTCTGTACAACAACCAGCCACGCCCTTAGGTATTGTTCTGTGCAAGCCTGCTAATTTGTAAGACAAACGTCACCCTGCTAAATTGTGACATAAACGTCATTTTATACGGACTGGACATATGTGAAATTCGGAGATGCTTTGCAGAGCGCTGTATACCCACGATCGCGAAAATTTGTGCAATATGAGGTGGTCAAATGTGTAACATTAATTTTACAAGAATGTCAATAATATTACTTAAACAGAATTTAACGACAAGAGACGATGTAAAACGTAAAGAATCGCTGCCAGCGATTATAAATCCTCGCTAACGAGCAACATAATATTGGAATATAAGTCAAGGTGTTCTTTTTTATCTTCTTTATTGTGTTTTTGTACATAGAAAACGAAAATTGACAACATTTTGCGTTGATCGACACAGAGATTACGTACAAAAACTCAACAATTTTTTTTTTATATTCATAATCAAACCGTTGTATTTATTCCACCAGTTAATTTAGAGGAATAGAATATTCAGTGTTACGTAGCCCATAAATTCTCTTTAATTTGATGCAATAATCTTTGGCATTAAGACATTTATATAGTTTATTATAGCTTTTGATTTGGACTAATGCGTAATTTTCGCAAAAAGCATTTTACTTTAACTCGTTGACATTTACTTATGCAAACGAAAATTCGGCATTTGCTTACACAGAAAACCGTAGAATTTTATGAGGATTATTTCATTCCACTTCATATTGGGGCTACTTTCAATAATAAAGAACTTAGAAGCAACTTTGTGTAACTATGTGTGATTTCGTAAAACGACCCTTAATGGCGGATTTTAAAACAACCAATCAGAAACAGGACCAAAATTGACCACACTGTCCTTATATAGCTACTGTACTCATCAATAGGGTTCCTATATGTACTAAGAGTTGAGTCATTGGATCCACAAATTAAGGACAATGTGATGTAGCAAAGATATATTTCATTTGTTTTAGTTGAAAGAGTTATGCATACAGTTTAAAATCGGCAAAAATCAGGTATCCCATGGTTTTTGGATCCAAAACAAGTCACCCTACATGTCCCAACTCTTTTATATACAGGGACTCTACTCATCAATAGCTTTTAGCGCCATCTTCCGAATATAGGTTTGAACTCTTTTGTCTGGCATTTTGACGAAAATCTGAAAGGAATATGTATTATGAATGTACAACATACAGTTTATTCGCGTTATTTTAAATATGACATGTGTCACTATTAAACCCGGTACATGTGTCACATTTTAATCTTGGGAAATAATTTCCTTGTAATTGTGACAGCGAAAAATTTGCCAAACGTGAAATTACGTTATAAAATTTATACACTGTGATATGTAGCTAATGAATAATACTATGTCAACATTTTAGGAAGTTATCAATTCAAATAAGTAATAAAACTGAATTTGCAAACTTTTTCTTTTGAATTATGTTTTAATCAGAAAAAAATGAATACTTACAGGGTCGTTGTTTATCGCCCGCCGCTTTCAGGAATTACATGGAAATTTAAATGCAAAGACACTGTCACAAATAGCCTAGTGCACAGTACCTGCTTGTAATTGTCCTTACGTTGAATGGTTCTTATGTTTTAACTTCATTGTATTAGTTGTTTTTTCAGTTTCTTAGTTCTTATTTGTATTACGATTTCTTCCAAATAATTCTCTTGTACAGTCGCTTTATCCGTATTTCCAATATCTGCCGGCATTCTTCTGAATTGAATAATGACTTTGGATGACATTTATTAATTAGAATTGTCAGTGTCAGCACTTTTTTTCGCATTTTAAGAATTAGGTCGAAAAGAAGTGTCCCGTTTTTTTTTGGCCGCGGCTGTATATCTTTTTCATCTTAATGATTAGTGATTATAATATGTTTGTTGTAATAATGAATTATTGATAAAGCAAAATAAAATTATATATATTGTAATGATAATATCATTCCTCTTACTTGTTGAGGATTATTTATGTTATCTATACATATATAAAGGAAAGTCATAACTCTGACTAATCAACGCAGAGCCGAAACCACTGGTACTAGAAACTTGAGATTTAGGTGCAAGATTCAATTTTTTACGTAAGGTAGTGCTAAGAAGGGATTTTATGAAATTCGACCCCTAAGGGGGTGAAAAAGGGTAAAATGTGTTTTCACGAATTCCTCAATATCTCTTACACCCGATAAGATATCAATTTGGTGTTTACTTGCGAAGATTAGCAATGCAAATACCTAGAAACGTATTTCAGGATTTTGCCTTAATCAACCCCTAAAGGTGCAAATCTGGATTGGGGGTGAATTAAAGAACCCTTCGTATCTCCTATGTTTATTGAGTTAGAACATTCTTTTTTGGCATATAGATGTATTTTTAAAATATTTAGAAAGGGGTTTAAGGGGATTTAAAAATTTTAACCCTAAAGGGGTAAAAGGAGGAAAAACTGAAAAGGGGTAGGGGGTTTAAAATTATTATATTTTATTTGCTGTGAGTTCCATTTCACAATGAAAGGGGTTAAAAGCGATTTTTTTAAATTTTGGAATAAATGAAGTTAATGGAAAAAAATGCAGTTTTATGAGACTAACATCAATTTTATCTATACATATATAAAGGAAAGTCATAACTCTGACTAATCAACGCAGAGCCGAAACCACTGGTACTAGAAACTTGAAATTTGGGTGGAAGGTTCGGTTTGTTACGTAAGGTAGTGCTAAGAAGGGATTTTTTGAAATTCGACCCCTAAGAGAGTGAAAAGGGGTAAAATGTGTTTTCACGAATTCCTCAATATTTCTTACACCCGATAAGATATCAACTTGGTGTTTACTTGCAAAGATTATCAATGTAAATACCTAGAAACGTATTTTAGGATTTTGCCCTAACCAACCCCTAAAGGTGCAAATGTGGATTGGGGTTGAATTAAAGAACCCTAAGTATTTCCTATGTTTATTGAGTTAGAACATTCTTTTTTGGCACATAGATTCATTTTTAAAATATTTAGAAAGGGGTGTAAGGGAATTTGAAAATGTTAACCCTAAAGGGGTAAAAGGATGAAAAACTGAAAAGGTGTGGAGGGGTTAAATTTATTAATTTTTTCGCTGGGAGTTCCATTTTATAATAAAATGGGTTAAAAGGGATATTTTGAAATTCCTCCCCTACGGGGGTGAAAAGGGGTAAAATGTGTTTTCACGAGTTCCTCAATATCTCTTACACCCGATGAGATAGCGATTTGGTGTTTACTTGCAAATATTATCAATGCAAATACCTACACACTTATTTTAGTATTTTGCCCTAATCAACCCCTAAAGGTGCAAATCTGGATTGGGGGTGAATTAAAGAACCGTAAGTATTTCCTATGTTTATTGAGTTAGAACATTCTTTTTTTGCATACAGATGGATTTTTAAAATATTTAAAAAGGGGCGTAAGGGACTTTGAAAATTTTAACCTTAAAGGGGTAAAAGGAGGATAAACTGAAAAGTGGGGGGGGGGGGGGTTAAATTTATTAATTTTTTTTGCTGTGAGTTCCATTTTATAATAAAATGGGTTAAAAGAGATTTTTTGAAATTCCTGCCCTACGGGGGTGAAAGAGGTAAAATGTATTTTTTACGAGTTCCTCAATATCTCTTAGACCCGATGACATAGCGACTTGGTGTCTACTTGCAAAGATTATCAATGCAAATACCTAAAAACGTATTTTACGAATTTGTCTTAATCAACCCCTAAAGGTTCAAGTCTGGATTGGGGCTGAATTAAAGAACCCTAAATATCTCCTATGTTTATTGAGTTAAAACACTCTTTTTTGGCATGTAGATGTATTTTTAAAATATTTAGAAAGAGGTGTACGGAATTTTGAAAATTTTAACCCTAAAGAGGTAAAAGGCGGAAAAACTGAAAAAGGGTAGGGGGTGAATTAAAGACCCTTCGTTACTCCTATGTTTAGTGAGTTAGATCAGTCTTTTTTGGTATATAGATATATTTTTAAAATATCTAAAAAATGGTTTAAGTGATTTTGAAAAATGTACCCCTAAAGGGGTAAAAAGGGGTAAACTATGTTTTCACGAATTCCACAATATCTCTTAGGCCCGGTAAGATATCGACTTGGTGTTTGCATGAGTAGCTATCCAATGCAAATGTCTAAAACCACATTTGATTGCCCTAATCAACCCTTAAAAGGTGCGAATTTGAATTCGGGGTGAATTATATAACCCTTTGTATCTCCTGTGTTTGTTGAGTTAGATCATTCTTTTTTGGCATATAGATGTATTTTTAAATCTTTAGAAAACGTTTTAAGGGTTTTTTAAATTTCACCCCTAAACCGGTAAAAAGGGAAAACTGAATAGAAGTAGGAAGTTAAAATTATTTTCGCTGTGGGTTCATTTCAGTATAAAACGGGCTGATTTTTTTTAGAAATTGCACCCCTAAGAGGCGAAAAGTGGTAAACTGTTTAGCGTATTGAGTGATGGAGGAGGGGGACACTCTAGAATGCATTTGAGATTTAGAAGAAAAAACAAACATTTGTAGTCCGTACGAAGAACGGGCATCTTGCTAGTAATAATATAAGCCGGCAGTACGGCTGAGTGGTGTTGCACATCTCACGGCACTTGTAAAATTTAAGCGCCAGTCTGCTTGGTCAGAACTTGGTTGAGTGACTATCTGGACCCTCAGCGGCTCGGTGCGCCCGGCACCCCAACACTGTGTAAGCGGTATAAGGGGTTACAGATTATATATTGTTATGATTCACTATACGTTGGCCGTAGATAAAATTAAAATGTATAAAAGAATTGGGATGTTAGTACAATCCATATTAACCCATTAAAAAAGGTCGATGATGTTTATAAAAGTTTCATGAATAAATCTGAGTTAGAGCAAGTTAGTAATGAACGTTGAACGTTTACAGGTGGTTTGAATATAAAAAGAATGTTTAAAAAGCGGTAGTAGGAGTAATGACAAGCAAAATTCTGATAAGGATATAATTAAAGTAGGTAGATATCAAATAAGAATAGAGTATAAGAGGCAGAACGAATGGAAATATGGTAGTTAGGAAGTTTGTTCCCATTATTAAAATAACAACTATAAAAATATGTAAGAATTTTATTTTGCTCCCATTAAAATATTGAATTTAACCCTCTTTTACTGAATAAAATGTTTTGGATTTTGTAAGAAGGGTATTTATCAAAATCTACGTGGTGTTTTAAAGAAGTGAAATATTAAATAGCAAAGAAGAAAGTAATGGAGTAACTACAGAAGAGAATTGGAATTGGTAAACTTAATGGACACAAGCATGGTTAATTACAAGTGATTAATTGAAGAATTATATTAAAACAGTTTTATTGGAAAGAATACCGTTGACAAGTAAAATAAATAAAAAGGTGTTTACATCAATCTAAGTGTTGCTGAGTAGAAAGTCCATAGGATTGTCGGTTAAGCGAGACGATCCATTCCGGAAGGTACTAGCAGAGACAGGAGCATATCTGGGATTATTCTGTTGGCTGTTTGCTGTCAAGGATTTTGAGTTTTAGAGTATTGACAAAGATTGATACTGGTGATCCGTACGTGAGTGCTGCATTGCAGAGAGCTGCTTAGAGAGGGTCCATTCCGGAAGGTGGTGGCAGAGACAGGAGCAGATCTGAGATTGTTCTGCTAGCTGGTTGCTGTCAGAGATTTTTGGTTTCGTGGTATTGGACGAGACTTGGTACTGGAGGTCTGTACGTTAGAACTGCATTGCAAGAAGCTGCTTGAAGGAGTTGATTGTGGCTAAAGAATAGGTTGCAGTTTTGAATATTTTGGAAGTGCAATAAACAAGGTGGGCAATTCCTTAGCTTATACCAACTACAAAGCAAATAAAGACATTTTAAAAAGTGCAATTAATTAAGAAGCAATAACTTACCGTATTATAGAAAGTTATAATGTTCAATTCTAAGGATTGGGCATTTGTCATTGAAATCTGAGAATTGCTGTTGACATTTGATTGACATTAAAAGTGACATTCTATTTGAATGAATAGTGTTTAAAAATACTTGAAAATAATTTTTTCAGAACAAAGTCACTAGATAATTGAACCCAATCCCCTGAAAGAGTCTCGGGCGCTATCATCTTATTATTTGAAAGTTTGCATATTGAAAACTCAATTTAAATAGAGTAGCCCGTGCAATATATAATAATATAAATTGGAATAAATAACATATGTATTACCACTATTCAATTTTTTATGAATAACTGTTGCCTCTTTATGGGTTAATTAAAAATGATGATTGTTTCATCTAAATGTAATCATAAAACTTATTTTGCCCCCTATATTTTAACTATTGCCAACTAAATGCAATTTAACGAATCAAGTTGTTTAGCTAACCCGTATTAGTTTTCCTCCTACGTCATACGTAACGCTAACTGGCAACTGTTTTATTTCCTGCTTTACGAATCATGCCCGTCCACTGCAAAACCAAGTGAAGCTAAGCTTGTAATTTTAGAGAATGTGTAAATTGGATAAAGAGAAATCTCCTCACTTAGACAACTGTAAAAGAATATTTACAGGATTTTTGTAACAGAAATTCATTAACAGGGCTAGATTATAGTTTCTAGAAGCCATTTAAATAGATGTGAATTAGAATTGAAAAATATTTCTCATAAAAAGCGTCTTGCATAAAAAACGTAAAAATTATGCAAACATACTTCTTCTTCTTCTTCTAATGCCTATCTATTTTTATTGGATGTTGGCGACCACATTTCTAAAGAGATCCTTGTCTCTTGCGGTGTTGACAAGCTCTCCGATTGTCCTCATTCCGGTCCATTGTCTGATGTTTCTTGCCCAAGACATCTGTTTTCTGCCTATGCCTCTTTTTTCTTCTATTCTTCCCTCTAGGAACAACTGCAGAAGGCTGTACTTTTCTTTTCGCATGATGTGTCCAAGATAGGCAGTTTTTCTCTTTTTTATCGTAGCAAACAATTCTCGGTCTTTGCGCATTCTTACTAATATTTCCTCGTTGGTAACTCGATCGGTCCAAGGTACTCTCAGGAGTCGTCTGTATGTCCACATCTCGAAGGCTTTAATTTGATTAATCATGCTTGTTTTCAAAGTCCACGCTTCCATTCCGTATAGTAATACCGACCACACGTAACATCTGTTATAACGCATTCGCAGCTTCAAGGGCAGGTCTCTGTTGCATAGGATATTCCTATATTTAATAAATGTTGTTCGTGCCATTTCTATTCTTGCTCTTATTTCCCTATCCGGATTCCAGTTTGCATGCAGCCAACATCCAAGATATTTGAGTTTTTCTACCCTTTCAATGTTCGGCCTTCGATTGTAATTGTGGCATTTGCATATGCTCGTTTGCTTCTGCTAATAATCATAAATTTGGTTTTATTTGCATTTATACTCAATCCATACTTTTTACTGTATTCATTCAGTCGCGTGGTCATGTTTTGAAGTTCTTCAATATTATTCGCAAGTAATACGGAATCGTCGGCGTATCTTACGTTAGAAATTGGTACCCCATTTACTTTTATACCCATGTCCTGGTCCTCGAAGACTTTGTTGAAAATTTCCTCTGAGTACAGGTTAAACAGCAGCGGAGAAAGCACACATCCCTGCCTTACTCCTCTACGAATGTGAATATCTTCAGTGTTAAGGTGTTGCGTACTTACGTGTGCTGTTTGGTACCAATATAGATTTTCTATGCACCGAATGTCTTTCTCGTCCACATCTGTTGTTTTCAGAATATCAATAAGCTTTCTGTGTTGCACTCGGTCAAAGGCCTTTTCATAATCTATGAAACATAGAAACGCATCCTTGTTTACGTCTCTACAGTTTTGTATCAGGACTTGCAGACCAAATAGCGCCTCGCGGGTGCCCATGCCGGATTTGAAGCCCATCTGACTCAAACCTATGTTACGCTCGCATTTCTGGTATATTCTGTTGTGAAGGATTTTTGAAGTTGTTGTATCCGGACTCCCAAGTTCTTGCCAGGTTCGAATGGTTTTTCCAACTGCAGCTTCCTGGGGACTGCCCTTCGTCTCGATTCTCCTCTTCGACTTGGGTCTTTTGTGAACGGTATGTTCACCACACACGTCCCGTCCTTCTTCCGACGATGGGTTGCTTCCAATTGTCCAATCGTCTAATTGTCCAATTATCGTTCCTCCTGTGAGATAGGTTTCTCCATCAGGACCTCTTCCATCTTCCAAAACTTGTTGAGGTGGTGATCTTCCTTTATGTTAGACATCATACTGACCACTCTCATATTGGGTTGTTCTGTTGCTTCTACTGTCCCTGATATGATCCATCCAAGCTCCGTCTTCTGTGCCATCATTCCTTGTTCCGTCTTCTTAATTCCTTCTAGGAGTATATCCTTGTATAGATCAGCCCATATGAGAATGTCTACTGGACCTGGCATGCTGTATGTAGGATCGGCTAGTAGGCATTGTTCCCATGCTTCTTTTTTCTTATTAATGATTGTGCTTTTTGGCAATGTTCTTGTCAACCTTGCCAACATAAGTAGATCCCAAAAAATTCTGAAATTGCTGGAGAATCGTGGTTTCATTTCCACTTTAATTTTTCCTCTGGATTTCCCAGCTTCGCTTCTTTCTAGCCCTATGATATCTGCTTGGATTCTTACTCTTGGTAGTGCCAACAACTGAGCTGCTTCTTCCGTTATAAACGTTGCCTGTGACCCTGGATCGACCAATGCTCTTAACAATTCGCAATATCCTCTGGCTGTCTTTACTTTTACAAATGCTGTGGCTAGCAGAACGTTCTTCTGGTTGGGATGTTTGGTTTTCCTGCTAACGAGGCTGCTTACGTCTTCTAAGCTGTTTTGTTCGCTGGTGGTAGCCACTTGGGGTTTTCTATTGTGCTCCTGTTGCGGTTTTGATGCTGTTTGCTGTGGATTTCTTACCGGAGTTTTATTCCAATCCTTATGCAGCAGAGTGTGGTGCCATTTGTCACATGTCTGGCATTTATTTGGATTGCAGCATCTTTCGTTCTCCTTGTGGACTAAACATCTCACACACAGCCGATGGAGCCTGATAGCTTGGTACCGATCGTCACTGGTCATTGCAATAAATTTCGGGCACTGTGTGATCTTGTAGCTGTTGTTACAGATCCGACATCTGCCGATGCTTGGTTGATAACTTCTTACCGGCCATGGTTTTGGTGATGACTCTGGTGCTTTTGTCGTCTTCGCGACTTCCAATTTCCGTTTTGAATCTTGAATTGCTTCAAGTGATTGGAATGTTTTTTTCCAAAAATTTTAACATTTCTGTCAGGTCCTGGATTTCTCGAGAGTTGGTCAACGACTGTTCATACAGTTTCTTCGTTTCCTTGTCCAGCTTCTTGACCAGCAAATATGCTATTATGGGTCCCCATGTCTCTGTATTTACGCCCATGTTGGATATGGCGCGTAAACTCTCCATCGTCGTATCATGCAGCTGTTTCAGATTAGCTGCTGAATCGTAGTTTAAATTGGGCAGCTCTGATATGTTATCTAAAAAGTTCGAAAACAAAATTCTTTTGTTATTGTATCTGTTCGTCAGTAGGTCTCATGCGGTTTCGAAACTGGCATCCGAGGCGTCGAGATGTTTGATTAATTTGCTTGCCTCGCCTTTGAGGTACGTCTTGAGATACTGCATCTGCTCTGGTTTTCCTAATGTGGCATTGTTGTGGATAAGTCGCCCAAAAATGTCGTGGAAGGTTGTCTAATTTTCGTAACTTCCTTCAAAGATTGGCATGGTAAGTTGGGCGGTGGGATGACCAACTCATCTCGTGGTCGTGGCTGCTCGTTTCTCGGGATGCTACTTATTTTATTAAATATTTGAGCTATTACCTGCCTATAACGCTCTCGCATCTGATTGTAAATTTCGTTTGTGAAGTAGTCCTCAGCAAATTCTTGTTCATATCCGAGAATCTCCTCATGAAGCTTTGTGATGTTTTCCCACTGCTCGCATATTTTGCTGGCCTTATGCTCGTAGACCATTTACATCTGTGCTTGTTCTAATGCCGACACTGTCTCGTCAAACACCTCGCTAAATAATCGCATTTTGATTTCTTGCTTCTTGAGTCTGCTTACTTGTTCGATGGGGTTTTCCATTTTCTTGGTTTCTAGGCCGTTATTTTCCTTACTGGCTGGATTTAACTTTTCCTGCCATTCGTGTATGTAATCTGCAATCACTTGATATATTTCTTTTACCTGGCTGTAGAAATCCTTCTTAATGTACTCGTGACTGCTGGAAGTCGCTTTTGCAGCTCGATGTCACCGTTCTCAAATGACTTCCAGAATCCTTTCAATTCGTCTTCTCGCTTGGCTAGGTACAGTCGATTTTTCCTGCTTCCGGAATCCTTTTTCATATTTGTGAACAATTGGCACATTTTGTCTGCCCGCTGCTTCTGTTCCTTTATTACTGGCTTCATGTCGTCGCAGCTTCTTTACTGGCCATGGAACTAACCTGGTCTGATAAGCAGTATCTTACTACTTTCCGATTTTCCAATTTCTTAGCGAGACGTATGCCGCTAAATATTCTTCTCGCTGAACGGCGGAAGCCCTTGGAATCGGTTTTCTTAGCAGGACGTATACTGCTAACACTTATTCTCGCCCCTGTGGCGGGAATTTTCTTGTACTGACTAGTAGGACGATTCTCCTTGGCGACGGCTCAATTTGCACTTCTCCCCAATTTATTTACAGAAAAGTACATATCAATCTTAATGCTAGTCCTCCAAAATTTTTCATACGGATATGGCAGATCCGGTCCAGTTGCATTATTTGCCCAGAGTTTGGATCCGTTCCGCGTGTCTCAGGACTCTTGATTGAAGCATTAACTTCTTTTTCCGTTTCCAGTTCGGAAGGACCTAAGGGTCCGCGATGTTATCTTGATTTGAGGATTTTTCTCCAAAATCCAGTTTCTTCTTGACCTGGGAGTTGTTGGGTCGAAGGACCAATGTAAAATTAGCTAATGTTTCCTTCAATTAGTCTTCTTCCTCCAAAGTCCGATCCAGTTGCCCAAATAGCCCAAAATTTGGATCCGGCTCGAAGGACCAATGTAAAATTAGCCAATGTTTCCTTCAATTAGTCTTCTTCCTCCAAAGTCCGGTCCAGTTGCCCGAAATTTGGATCCGGCTCGAAGAACCAATGTAAAATTAGTCAACTCTACTATGGCACTTAGATATTTTATAGTATTGTAGGACCAGGTTAGTCCTTGCCAGGAAATGGAACTTGTAGTTGCTGCTATAAGAGATAACGGAGGTTGGTCAGGCCAAACCAACCCTTTACAGACAATTGTAGCCTTCGTCAATCGATATCAATGAATACACTCTCATTGCTAAAAGTATATTGATTTTAAGTTAATAATACAGAGGTTATATACATTAAATCTATGTCCTGTTTTTTTAACCTACTATTAAAAAACACGAGAGTATGCACTTAGTACAGCGTAATTGTATACATTTCTTTGCAATTCGACCTAATACACATCGCATAATGCCGACCTCGTCGAATGCTCGCTGTAGTAATTTGTAATATGGCCTAGTGCGTTTGATAAACTGCCGAGTTTTTGTTTACAAACACCTAATTGGCACGTTTCACTAGTTCTTTAATCTACTTGCATGCACTTTTGGGTTTACACAATTTCAGTTCATTTTTACACTTTTGCTAACTCCATGGTCAAACAAAAGTTTGAACATTGGTCGATCACGACGTCTTTTCATTCCAACTGGAATTGCTTTTGCTTCTGAAGGTGGTGCGGTCAATTTTGGTCGAATTTCTTTACATGCCAGCATTTTAAAGTAGGCTGGACAATCACATTCAGCATTAATCCAATCATCTTGGTCTTCAAGAATTGTTGTCTAAGCATTAGACATAACAATTTTATGTTCTTCAAAACAGTCTATGTTTGTACATTTTTCAGCTTCTATGGCTAACTTCAATGTTTTTTTGCGTGGATAATGTAAACAACTAAACAGTGACACATTAGAAACAATCGTTTGTTGTTGTTTGGCCCATTTGTAAGATTTTGTCCTACAAATCTAGGTCAATAACTTGCTTTTAATTTTGACGTATAATTTCTAGACCAGGCGGTTACTTGTTCCTTAAGTAATAGTGATAATCTAAACAGAGGAAGCCCTTCTCTTACGGTCGGTTTTATAAATGCCACTAATCTGAGGTTAACTTTAATTCATTGTTAAAATAAACAAAAGTGCATCAAAACGTTAGTGCTTATGACATTTTATTCATGGATAAACAAATTTTGATACGCTTTTGTTTATTTTAACAACGAATTAAGGTTAACCTCACGTTAGTGGTCTTTATAAGACTGGCTGTTAGAGTATTTTCGTCCTTGTCTACCCATTCATATCAGTTTCGATTCAACTGGAGCCATTCACATTCAAAATAATAAGTCTTTTTGTTTTTTCCATTGGGAAAGAAACATGATAGAAGCTTTGTCGAACACTTCTCGATTTTTACTTAGTTGAAGACATTCAATATCTTCCAGGATTTTAGAGATATTTTCTTTAGGGTGCATGTGTTGATCAGCTGTTTTTCTTATGTGCCCAACACATCTTAATTGTAACGTTTGAACCAAACACAATTTAAAAGCATTTTGTATGCCGCATCGCATATTAATATTGAAGGATTAATGCTTTCATCAAAAACTTTCCCCGCACCAATTCTCAGAGCTTTGAATGCAAAAACAAAATCCTCTGTTTGGTCATAGGTGCACACTGCTGCTCCAAAACTATGGAATGTTCTAGCTCTATTTGTTGTTTCAAACACAAGTAGCGGAAAACCTTGCTACATAACCTTATATCTTGCATCTGTATAGCTCTGACAGGCATTTAACCACAGTCTTAATACATTTGTGGTAGACATAAAAAACCGAAAAAGAGACGGATCTCCATATTCCATTTGATGAGCTAGTATGAAAGCTTCATCTTCGCCATCTGGTATCTGAGAGTAATCGATGCAACAATTTTCTAATTCACCAGAACTTATGGAATTTGAACCGAATTTTGATGTTCTTAAAGGAGCCAAATAGTTATTTAACTGTTTCTTTTTGGGAATTGGTAAATCCTTCTTTGCTAAAAGATCAAAAATAATTTTTGGTTGTAGTGATTAATATACCGGGTGTCCATTCTCAAAGTCGAACATAGGCAATTAACATTAGTGCATTCACTCCTTCTTTATTGAAATAATTATTTTTCTGTAGATAATTTTAAGATACGTTGACAGAAAATACCTGATTTACACCAACCAATTACAATTTTTGTGACAAATGCTATCGAACTTGAAAAGCAAGGCATGGCATATTTAAAAGTTTTAAAGTTTGAAATTAGTACTTTAAAATAAAAATCGCATCTTGAATATTATTATTGGTACCACTTGATGCGTAATAATTTTATCTTTCCATTGATACAATTAGCTTCCCTGTAAGTTGAATTGGCGAACAGGAATCGGAAAAACGTTCAATACAATGTTAATCGCCTACTATGTTCGACTTTGAGAACGGACACCCTGTATATATTTACAGGTTATTTACACGATTTATTATTAACTAACATAAGGACACAACATAAAGTACATAACATAATAACATAACGTTCATGATAATAATGCCGCAACTCAACTCGAACTGCCGCCGCTGAGGGTTGCGCCGTTGGGATGCCCACCCTGTACTTTGGCATTGGGGCCTGGACACAACGCCCACTGGTCACAACGTCCACCACCTAGTATGGCCGCCATGTTGGACATAACGTCCACCGCAATTTTTGGTCATAACGTCCACCTTGGACACAACGTCCACCGCCACAACGCCCACTCTGGTCAGCCATGTCTCTATCTCATTAACTTATCAATGGATTTGCATTAAATTTGTTGCAAGAATATTAAACATAATTTCGAATTGACAGACGGATATAATCAAAATATCCAACTTCTGCTTTTACCGGAAATGTTATTAGCTTTGATTTTTTAAACAGATCGCCCTACATGTTTTATGTTTTTCGGAATCTAAGGCTTAAACTATATACGACAGCTGCTTAGGTATCACAATCTTATTTTAAAAATGTATTAATTAAACATCTTTCAGTTTTAAATAAATATAAAGTAGGGCATAGTGCGCATCGTTAGACTAGTAATTACAAATTCTATCCAATGGTACGATGGCTCTTGGTAGGTGCATTTAAAAAATCACTTTTTCGCAAAAAACACGTTCAGCAAATTTTAGCCGTGTAGAAGGTTTAATTACATATTTTCATCGTAGTCAACCAAATTTGTAAAACTGGTATTGCACTGCCATTTCAACGACCGCACATTAAACATCTGGAAATATATCAGTGTTTAGGAATTGATTTCATACAAAACTGCATTGGTTAGATGTTTTCTTCGTTTTATTGATTTTAAGTTTGCTTTAGTCAAGTTCTCTATTTCTGATGATGTGGTGTTCACTAAATTACTTATTTCCTCATTAGTTACTGGGGATAAAAATATGGTCGAATTGTCTAGGGGAACATTTTTATAATTAATGTATTGATTGTTTAATTTATTTTTTATCTTAAGTAGGTACATCAGCCATATCTTTAGCAACACCACTGAAATGTCCATTGAATTCATCAGCGATTTCCTTTTCATTCTGGAGTTGTGTACCTTTTTTTGATATATTTGTTGACCGACACACCAGTACGATGGTGCGACATTGTCGAACACAGCCCTATACTGCCAAACAAGGTCCGTAAATATAGCAAGATTGGAGATATATGTCATCTCAACAACAGAAATTTTCGTCCTCACTGACAATAAATTGTTGGAAAAACCGTCGCAATTGTGAATGGGAAACGTCACAGCTTGTCATTTAACTTTGAACTGCTTTAACCATTCAAGACCTGGTTTTCGTTTATTTGGTTTCCCCGCTGACTAAAAATGAGATAAATCTGTGTTTAATATTTATTACACTGCAAGGTTTAGATTTCCTGCCATTTGGGGCCATTTTCGTGTCTATTGCATAGCGGAAATACATGGGATGACCTATATTTAAAATCTTGCCATATACTGGAGCTGCTGATTGTGCTTTGGTACCAAAGAGCATTGCTCTTTGTTGGTACATAGAAAATAGTTCTGCTCAGCTTGGTTACGTTTTGACGTTTAGTGTCACTTTTATAATAAATAAATAAGTATTCGGAACACGTTAGAAGAATGATTTTATTACTCGCTGACGCTGACGCTTCTACTCAAACCAGCCATACTTGTTCAATAAAATATTACTATTCTAAACTAGTTGCGCAGTGTAGTATTTTAAGTCACCGTCTTTGAGATTTTAAAAACCTTTTGCTTTAATTTGTCTATAACATATATTGCATAGATATTTGCTGTCGTAATCCATTTTTCGGTTTTTTTAAATTTTTGTTGTAACTGTTTCGTCTTTTAATAATACATTTTTACAGTTATTTAACAAACGATATATTTTTCAGTTGCTAAATTAGGATACAGAGCACAACTGATCCCAATTAACTCGAGTAACATGTTCAATATACTTATCCAGTTATCCTTGTGAAATATTTTAATAGTCCTATTTGTTTGTGTGTTACCTTTAATGCTTCCTCCTTCCCTAACCAAAACAGTTGATAGTGTAGTATACTGCTCTGCGAAATACGCCTCTAGTATGATCTCATTCTGTAGTATGAAAATTGTAAATAAAATACATGACCGCTAAAATAGTTCTTTAATACTGATTTTTCTTTAATCTATTGTGTATATTTATTTGTGTATCATATTTTACTAAGAAAACTACTATTTATAAATCTACTAAATATATTGACAGTGATTGGAGTTACAACCAACAGCAGAGTGATTAAAAAATAACTACATGTGTGCCGCTATATTCTTTATTGTTCTCAAACTAGCCAAAGCTAGTTCAAGAACATTAAAGACACATGTAATGCATAAACTAATATTTTATTTATCGCGCCCTAAAATAAATATTCTACCAAATTCACCGATATACTGAATGTGCCAACCTGGGCAACAGACCTTTATTTTTCATGTTGTCTGTTGCAAAGTTTAGTCGAATATGTTTCACATAATCTTAATAGTTATTTACTATACAAGTGGGATAAGAGCATCATTAATATACGTGAATGTAAGCACACAAGTATATTAATGATGCCTTATCACACATTCATTGTCAGTGAGCACGAAAATGACGGTTATTGAGATGACATACCGTCTGTTCTATAAAAAAGGCCCCGCCTTCTAGCTACTTTATTATTTATTTTAGACCCAATATACCTTATATCAAATCAAATGGCACATAAAAACCTACATTTTAACACTATCAAAATTTTTTTATCTTCAATTGTTTCAGAGTGGTGACGTCACATGCAATTTTTTTATATGACACTGTATATATTTTTTTACATTTTCTGGTAGAGGTTTTTTTTCTCTTTTCAACAATATAAATATTTTATGCCCTTACATAAGAAAATTTTCGAGAAAAATTAAGAAACTTTTTTATCGGTGGGAGGCCACTATACAAAACTATAAACAAAAGTGTAACTCAGAAAAACAAAACAATAAACACTTTAGATTATTCTGAAATCTGACAGTTAAAGCGTTTGGCTACTATTTGTTTTGTTTTTCTGAGTTACCCTTTTGTTTACAGTTTTGTACATGGCCTCCCACTGTGAAAAAGTTTTTGTAATTTTTCACGAAAATTTTTTCATGCATGTGCATGAAATATTTATATTGTTGAAAAGATAAAAAAAACCTCTACCAGAAAATGTCAAAAAATATATACAGTGTCATTTAAAAAAATTGCACGTGACGTCACCACTCTGAAACAATTGAAGATAAAAATTTGTTGATTGTGTTAAAATGTAGGTTTTTATGTGTCATTTGATTTGATATAAGGTTTATTGGGTCTAAAATAAATAATAAAGTAGCTAGAAGGCGGGGCCTTTTTTATAGAACAGACTGTATATCTCCAATCTTGCTATATTTACGGACCTTGTTTGGCAGTACAGGGCTGTGTTCGGCAATGTCTAGTGTGATCAGGCGTGGTTATCCAACGTAGCCCTGAAATGTATTCCTGGTGGCACTGTAAGTCTTTGTAAAATTTGAGGTTAGCAGGTTAAGTTTTGCGTCAGTCTGTGTCAAAACTTTCGCAAAACCTAACTTGATAACTTCAAGTATTATATAGACTGAGAGTGCCACCAAAACTACATTTGAGCGTTGCCAAATGTAAAACGAATCGCTATTGCTATGGTGAAAAATACTGCGTTACTCAACGATTTTGAATATAGAAATGAGTACATTAGTTTCTGACATGCGATAAACTATGGTGAAAAATACCACGTTACTCAACGATTTTTAATATAGAAATGCGATAAACTTATAAACATTACTACAATATATTACCAACTTGAATAAGAACAGCTAAGTGTAATTATTATACTGAACAAATAAGTAAAACTTCTGACTCGAAAAACCTCTGGAAAACTGCAAACTACAATATGAATGTTAGTGCTTGTAAATGTATCATAAAACAAATATATCAAAAAAAGATGCACAACTCCAGAATGAAAAGGAAATCGCTGATGAATTCAATAGACATTTCAGTGGTGTTGCTAAAGATATGGCCGATGCCTACCTACTTAGGATAAAAAAATAAATTATCAATCAATACATTAATTATGAAAATTTGCCCCAGATAATTCGACCATACTTTTATCCCCAGTAACTAATGAGGGAATGAGTAATTTAATGAACACCACATCATCAGAAATAGAGAACTTGACTAACGCAAACTTAAAATCAATTAAACGAAGAAAACATCTAACCTATGCAGTTTTGTATGAAATCAAGTCCTAAACACTGATATATTTCCAGATGTTTAATGTGCGGTCGTTGAAATGGCAGTGCAATACCAGTTTTACAAATTTGGTTGGCTACAATGAAAATATGTAATCAAACCTTCTACACGGCTAAAATTTGCTGAACGTGTTTTTTGAGAAAAAGTAATTTTTTAAATGGCACCTACCAAGAGCCATCGTACCATTGGATAGAATTTGTAATTACTAGTCTAACGATGCGCACTATGCCCTACTTTATATTTATTTAAAACTGAAAGATGTTTAATTAATAAATTTTTAAAATAAGATTGTGATGTAGTTTAAGCCTTAGATTCCGAAAAACATAAAACATGTAGGGCGATCTATTTAAAAAATCAAAGCTAATAACATTTCCGGTAAAAGCAGAAGTTGGATATTTTGATTATATCCGTCTGTCAATCCGAAATTATGTTTAATATTCTTGCAACAAATTTAATGCAAATCCATTGATAAGTAAATGATATGGCTCTTATCTCATTGCCACCCGGTATACCTCGTACATCAAACATAAACAACAAATAACAGATCAGTGGAAAGTTACAGTTATTTCAATTAAGTGTTATATATTAAAAATTGTTGCCAGTCCTGTTAGTTTTGAAATTAATAAAACCTGGCTATATCTTCGAAAATATAAGACAAGGAATTTTTGTGAACTTTTTTCCTACTCAGAATTGTCCTCTTAATAACGTAACATGAAGTTAATACGTAATTTTTGCAGCACAGATATATATCCATGACAATGCATTTTTATGAATTACATAAGCGACACATTGGTCAGATTTGTCAAGGTCATTGTTAGACCCTATGTAACATTAAATAACTAAAATTATATAAGCATTGGTATTCTAAAGTGTGTGGTAAAAGATTGAAACAAATAGGCCACTTGTACTTAGTGGGACACACGAACGTTAATTAGTTGGAATATTACACTCAACTGTCACATAACTGATATCATCCAAGGAGAACCATGCAATTTTTGAAAATTGACCAATACTGAACTGATTGCCTGATAAACACTCTAGGTATGCTTATCAAGCGATAAACGCCCTAGGGATGGCTATCGACCCCGTGAATGGTGTCATAATTGGAACTAGAATTGCAAAAAATCTGGTGTGATACACTCACACAACTTCCTTTTACAGTGATCTTATAATTAGTCAAAAATTTCATTTTTAATTTTTAAAAATTTGTAAAAAATTTTAAAAAATTACAAATTCTACAAAAACGGTACAAAATAGAGCGTTAGTTGAAGAGACAAATTTTCTCTAGAATTTTAAGGTGAATTCGAAAATGTAATAATATACCGGGTGTTTTATTTAAAATATGAGTTAATAAAAAAAATAGAAAAAAAACAAAAGAAACCCACTTTAGAAGTATTAAACTGGAAAATCACCTATCTCACATCAATACACATTAAAAATGTAATAAAAATGTAAAGTTTAAAAAACATCGTTAGAGCCGGTTTTGAAAAAATCGAAAAAAACTGAGAAATCACAAGAGTAAACACCTACTTCCGGTTATGCGATTTTCTTCAAAAGCTTGCTGTCTTATCTACATAGTACACAAAACTTATATATGAAGTTTCAACCCCATATTAGGTCATCATAATTTGTATACTGTTTTATATAATAATCTGGTCTCGCCCTTGTTGTATTACTAATGATAACACGTACAACCACGTTTTTATTGGTACAATAAACAATAAGGAAACGTTTTTTTTGAATGAGGTGTATCGCAAACCAATGAATCTTTAGGTATAATTAGTGTTATAATTATAATAGGATCCTTATTATTCGTATACCGATTTATATGAGAAACCAGCTGGAAATATTCTAAACAACATTAGACCACTCAAAAAGCATTAAAGAAGGCAGTTAAAGGTTGATTAAATAACAAGTAAAACAAAAATGGGCGTTGTGTCCAAGGTGGACGTTATGACCAAATGCGAAGGTGGACGTTGTGACCAGAGTGGGCGTTATGGCGGTGGACGTTGTGTCCAAGGTGGACGTTGTGACCAAATGCGAAGGTGGACGTTGTGACCAGAGTGGGCGTTATGGCGGTGGACGTTGTGTCCAAGGTGGACGTTGTAACCAAATTTGAAAGTGGACGTTGTGACCAGAGTGGGCGTTATGGCGGTGGACGTTGTGTCCAAGGTGGACGTTGTGACCAAATTTGAAAGTGGACGTTGTGACCAGAGTGGGCGTTATGTCGGTGGACGTTGTGACCAGGGTGGACGTTACGACCAACGCCGTAAACTGTTATTCTCGACAAACGTCGGTGGACGTTGTGACCAGAGTGGGCGTTGTGGCGGTGGACGTTGTGTCCAAGGTGGACGTTATGACCAAATGCGACCGTGGACGTTGTGACCAGAGTGGGCGTTGTGGCGGTGGACGTTGTGACCAGGGTGGACGTTATGACCAAAAACTGCGGTGGACGTTATGTCCAACATGGCGGCCATACTAGGTGGTGGACGTTGTGATCAGTGGGCGTTGTGTCCAAGACCCTTGGCATTGATGCGGTGACGTTACATGCTTGGCAAGTGCGTTGCCTATCCGTGAGGCGTATTGCTGCAGTGCAAGTGTGTTGCCTATCCGCAAGGCACACTCACCACATGGTTTAACTTTTGGGGCGTTTTCGAACATGGTCTTAATCTCCATTTTAGTATGTTCGCTTACTTTACGGTTGCTTTGGATACTATACTATCGCAAGTATGGAGCAATTCCGATCGATATAAAAATACATCTGCAGTATTGGCCGGATAATACAAATATACACCAGAGGCACATTGCTGTCTGCGATATTTGACTTTATTGCAACGATAAATTGCACTAACGTTTCCATCTGTATTGACATCGTTATGAAGAAAGCTTCAAATAGCTTCTTCCTTCACCGATTTGAGAGCTAAGGTTTTGCTACTCAACATTTGTTCTCTTTTCCACTTCTTATCTACCTTTCTTTGGCGCATGCTTTTAAATACATCACTCTCACTTTCCTCAGATGAACATACTTAAAGTCAGTTCCAACGTGATAAACGCAGAATCAAGGATAGTAATAAACACTCCGTAAATAAAACCGCAGTTCACTCATATACCATGCAAATCTTTCGAAACTTTAAAAACTTAGATACAGATGTTCTTCAAACTGATTTGCAAAATTTGCCTTTACAACAATTATATTAGCTGTTTTCGAATTGAGTGCAACTAGCACTGGTGCAATTGACTCTGGGGTGAGTTGCTTTGTAATTCGAACAGACGTTGCGTTACTCTCAGGTAAAATACATAACCTAACTAGTTTGCTTTTGAATTGAACGTTTAAAATAAGGGCGGTATATGCAGACTACGCTCAAAATGGATTTAAAGAACTTAATTCGTAGGAAAAAGTTAATTGAAACATAATTAATAATTACATTTAAAAAAGATCTGTTAATTAGGTACAGTAAATTTAGCTGATACTGCGGATAGCTTGAGAATTTTTGAATCTTCAGACTCGAATTCATTCAGTGAAGGTCAGCTGATGAAAATAATGAAAATTAAGAATTTTGTCGAACAGATCGTGCCCCATTATGATGATAAAACATTCCAATCACATTTTAGAATAAGCAGAAAGATTGTCAATATTTCGTATACAGCACAGTACAAATACCGATTCTTTTAGTCTTTTAGTCAAAAAGGCGGTTAAATCTGGCAGCTTCACAGCTGATTCTAAATAACACAACAGCGCATGTCAGGGCTTGTTGCACCTAAAATTTTCATGGGGCTTAAGGGGCCAGGGGAAGGAAGACTAGCGTTAGTTACTCCAAAAATTATGTTGTAATTCGAACGCGAGGTAACTTACTCTGGTGCACTCCAGAGCACTCTAATGTGTAATGCAAAAGCAGCTATTAAGTAAGTGATGTATATGAAAAGAATCGCTATATTCAATATAAATTTACTTAAATTATTTGATAATCATGCTCCTTGGAAGACAGTAAAAATTTCTAAAAAAACGGCTGCATGGTTGACTGACAACGTTAAATTGATGATTAAATTAAGAAACAATGCAAAAAACAAATTTAAAAAATCTAAAAATCCGGCACATTGGGAATATTACAAGTCTCTAAGAAACTTAACAAATATCTATATTTTAAAAGAAAAAAAGGCTTTTTAAAAAAGCAAAAGGACAAAATACTAAACAAATTTGGAAGGCACCCAAAATTTTAGATATTCACAAAACATCCAATCATTAAATACCCAATCACTTGTCTAACCCTGAACATGTAAATAATTATTTTATTGATAATGTACCAAAATTACAAATTGACAATGACTTAAAACAGTTTTATTTAAATAGTAATAATGAAAATTAACAAAATTGATTTAAATTTGTAACAGTATCAGAGAATACAGTTAGTAAGCTAATTCTAGAAATAAAAATTAACGCAGTTGGTTCAGATGGTTTAAATATAAACATGATTATTTTATGTTTGCCTTTAATTCTTAAACATCTAACGCACATTGTCAATGTTTGCCTTACGGAAATGATTTTCCCGGATTGCTGGAAAAATGCATTAATTATTCCCGTAGCCAAGATTAATGATCCGCAAGAGTTTTCAGACCTGAGGGCAATTAGTATTCTCCCAGTCCTATCAAAACTGTTGGAAAAAATCATGAATAATCAAATAAGACATCATTTACATACTTTTAACTTGTTACCAGAATGCCAATTAGGCTTTCGTTTATCACATAGCTGTACTACTGCACTACGGACCATTACAGATGACATTTTTCGGGAACTGATAACGGAGAATGAACCTTTCTTACATTACTTGATTGCAGCAAAGCATTTGATTCTATCAACCATGATTTGTTGTTTTCAATACTGCATTATATTGGGTTTTCAGCAAGTGCAGTCACATTAATTTAAAGTTATTTCAGTAAGAGATCACAGAGTGTAAAAATAGAAGATAAAATTTCCAACTCCAGTTAATTAACACAAGGAGTGCCGCAGGGTTCTATTTAAGGAGCTCTGTGTTATACTATTTATACATCAAACTTTTATAATTACATTTTGTTCAGTAAAATACACAAGTACGCTGATGATACACAGCCATCTGACTACCATCGCTTCTCCATATGTTTATATTTATTTTTTAACGTGTATATATGTACTATGATACTATGTACTTACTTTGGGGAATAAAACAGTATTTTGTTATAATTATTATATATAAATATTTTAACCCATATTATTACAATACATCAGTCCAAGAACTAACATATGATTTAAATTGGTTGCCCGAGATGTCATCTAAACATGCATTAGTGCTAAACCCTTCAAAGTCTTGTGTACTTCTATTTGGGAGAGATGGTGATCGTGCTAACATACAAAATACGTTAAAGGTAGCCATTGGTGATAACATCTTGCTGTAAAAAGTAGTGAAAAAAATTTGGGTCTCATATTGGACAACACATTCAGGTACAAAGAGCATATTAATAAATGTATACAAAAAGCTTATATGAATCTTAAAATACTATATCCCCATAGAATGCATTTAGAACAACCGCTAAAGAAGATGCTGTGCGAGGTACTTATAGGTACTGTCTCTCTTTGTATACTGTTCTGAAATATATTCCACTTGTCTTGACTCAGATACATCTAAAAGAATACAGAGAGTTCAAAATTCATGTTTAAGATATATTTATGGCATATGTAAATATGATCACATTTCATATAAACTACCTGTAGCAAACTGGCTTAATACGGAGAACAGGCGTATGCTTAGCACAGCTTTATTATATCAGAAAATTATATTTGAAAAAACACCCCTTTGTCTGTATAATAAGATACAATTCAGAACGGATGTACATAATTTAAATCTAAGATATAAAGGTATAATTACCCCTCTGCAACACAAAACAGCTCTGTTTGAAAGGTCATTTCAATATAACATTAGCAACGTCTACAACAGCTTCTCCCCAACACTTAAAGTTTTAACACCCGCAATGTTCAAAATGTTAAAAATTATGCTTTGCATCCAAAATAGTTTTTCTTGGCGACTACACTTAACTTTTTTTAACTATAATTATTAACATAACCTTTAATATCGTTAATACTGTCTTGTATATATTGAGAGGGTTTTAAGCCTACAACTTGGCTCTGTTTGCAGTACAAAATATTTAACCAAGTCAATAAAACACAGAGTTAAGATATTTTATAAATTGCAATTTAAACAATAATACAAGTATTAAATGCATTGGTAATTGAGATGTGAGAAGTAGTAATTAAACGGATAAAGGCACGCATAAGCAAAGCATATTTCAGAGAGTTTGAATAAAGTAATATAATTAAATAAAATAGGTTTGTGCATATTTAACGCCAGGCCAAACAAAATTAATTGACGCAAAAGGTTTGTTATGTGCAGACAAAATGAGCGTAATTATTAATAAAAGTACAGATCAGTGAATGGCAAGCAATCTGAAAGGTAAATAAGATCGGAATAAAGAATAATAAAAAATTGCAAGAGCAATCCCGAAATTAGGCAACGGAAAAGAAAGAAAACGAGCAACGTGTTTAAATTTGAACTCAGTTTCCAGTGCATTAATAAGACAAAGTGAAAAAGCAGAGCAGTGATTTTAAAACATTTGTGTGCGTAATGGAAGTGATAGTTATAAGCAAAGGGCAATTTTCTTTAGATTTAAGAAAATGTTAATTTAAGATTTATGTAATCAAACTTTACTCCATTTGTTTATTTTGCCATCAAAACTAATTTCTAATTAACAAAAATTATCGCGGTAACATAGCAACGCGATGTGTTTTTGTAAAAATAAAAAAAACAATTGAAATTATAAATTAAGACAGTTTGAGCGAAATTGTGCTCTCTTAAAATTAATATTTTTGTAAATAAAAAGTGTTTACCAGTTATAAAAAGTGTTGCATTTTATTGTAGACATCACCGTGCACCAGTGGAAGTGTTTGTGGCTTTTTCCGCCACGATAAAATTAAAAATGTTCCAATCTCATCTGCGACTGAAGATCGGCAGCCGACAACTGAAATTTTAGAACTTCGATTCCAGCACAATTAAGCATTGAAAGCCAGAGATCTGCACTGCATCACATCAGCGGGGCCTGTAGGAGCATCCTGAGTGAAAGTTGCAGACAGGGGAGCGTTTCCAGCAGAGAAATTGTAACGGTACCAGCCCTCTGCTAATTAGGGCTAATGAATTTAATTAATTTCCTTCGGGTAGCTTACCAGTCGGAGATAATTTAGTTCAGCCAGATATACACTTGAATATTAGCAAGCAAACACTAGGATAACTTTAGACAGTTTAATTATAAGATTCAGTATTTACAAACATAAGTATTGTTCTTAAGAAATCAAATAAAATGTATTTTACAATGTGTTTAATTAATTATGATGGGCACCCGGTTGCTCGTTCCTTGCGCGCCGGCAACCCGCTTTGCATCTGTGTGTGGAAGGTCCGAATGGCCGCCTTCTGCAGGAATCGACGGGACGCCATTGGTCAGGGAGACGTTTTGCCCAAAGTGATTTGCAGGGGTGCCAACCTTCGCGCTCGAATGTCAAGTTCGCCGTCGAAAAACCGCGTGCAGCTGCAAGTTGAGGTTAATTCTAATGTATTGCGCCTTTCGCCTTACTACACCGGGTTATCGTTGTGTATCTCGGGGATAATGTGAAGTGGCAGTGCGAATTGCGGCCGGAGGAGAAGTCATCGGCGGCGTCTTCCACCTGGGGGTCCGCTTCGTGTCTTCGGCCCAAGAGAGATTAAGATCGTTGCGGCGCGGTCGCTCTCCGGTGTTACGATAGGAAAATTGTTGAAGCGGTGAGTACAAACCTGCAGTCAAACAGAATTTAAGTGCAATCTTATAGGGGCCTTCTAGGCCGAACAAATAATGTGTTGGACGCTGGATTTATTTAGTGACACCAAATTGACGTATAAAACGGCCTGGTTGTTTAACCCTCGTTTCGAATACGTCTTCCAAGAAATTTTGGTATAATTATTTACTAGCGTCCTCCAGGAGATGTTTCAATAATTATTAGTTCGGGATATTTACAAGTGTTAAATTTAAACAGCGAAACGGTGTCCCATTCGTGGGCGTCGTTTCTTAAAGCTGTTTATTTGGGGGAACGGGTTTAATTAAAGCTTAGCTAGGAACACGGTCTCCAAGACTGGAGGCTTCGGGTTCGATTGTAGCTGCGGGAAAATACTAATGACAGGACGGGTAAAATTCTCTCTAAACGGTCGGACAGAGTCAGGAAGGGAATGAAGGGAGGGAATGCAAGGATGTATGAATGAAGTCTGCGGAGGAAGTCCCCTTGGAACGGACGAGAAGCGGCTTTTATAGCTCCTCTTCGTGTTTCGTGCATCAAGCCACCACCTCGGGCCTTCTAAGTGGGAGAGCAGCGCAATACGTGGAGCAGGGATCTCTTGATGACGTAGCCGGCTGCGCGTGCGAAAAATTCAAACTTGTAACGTAGAAATCGCTAGGCTGGAACGCGCGAATTGATTTTAATTCACAAAAACGCGTTTCGACTGGGCGAATCGTTACAAAATTACCATCTCCGAGCAATGTTGAAATCTTTACGAAGTAGGAATTAGCTATAAATCGAGTGTCAGAGTTCGGGAAATTTATTAAAATACGAGATTGAACCTTGCTGAAGAGGCCTATCGCATATCCAAGGGTCCAGCTTCGCCGTAATAATTGCATAACGTCATGAAATTTTGTGAAATTGGTGGATTTCCAAGCAGCAGAAACAAGTGAATGGATGTCGTCCTATCTACGTTATTCCTATAACAATGAAGTGGAGGTTTTGTTGCCAAGCGATAATTGAATCAAATTACCTGACGATTATTTGTTAACTTCACGATTTTTTTAAACATTCAAGTAATCGTTGCCCTGGCGAAGTTTTTGTGTCATCTGACAGATTGTAAATTTTATCTACCAGAACCGCGTATATGAGCTACTAAAGGACGAATAATCTAAAATAAACTATTAATTTGTAAATATAGTGAAATTCTGAACCCAACCTAAGATAAGCAGTTTTGTGTTTGCCGAGAGCTAGCTTAAATAATATTGCCGTTCAATAAAATAGTAAGAAATTTAACCATTTTATTTTGAACATCAGCTAATACATTTCATTTTAACTAGCCTTAAATTACCGACAGGCAAAGTGAGCACAGTATAAAAATCAACCTGCGAATTGTGTGGTGATTTGCTTTAATTTAACTTAATAATTTTGTACCAAAATAATAGCAAACAAGACAGGCGGGCAGGTCATTGCATAATGTATATTCTTTTATGGTTGATACTTGATTCTTTGCTCATACTTTGCGTCTTCTAGGCAGTTAATAATTATTTAAACCCAATTACAATTTTAAATTTACTGTTTTGTTTTTTGTTGTTATGAATAGGCATTAACTTCATATTTAATTTTATCTTATAATATGCAAGGTTCAGCTGAAAAGAAGCCATGGTTGAGCTGCGCCTTGAGGTTCTGCTGTGCCATTGCTTAAAGAATGTATTTATTTTCTGTTTTTCTTTGTACATAATTGGCACCTCAGAATAAAGACTTTATTATTATTATTATTAAATACACAAGGTGCTATGTTAGGCAATAACAGTAGATTTCGCGTTGAAAATAGTACATACGGTTCAAAAAGCATTTAATATAATGACGTTTGCAGCAGGAATCGAAAAATAATCTTAATTGATAAGCAGCCTTTTAATTCTTGCAAATAGCTACTCTCTGACTTGCACCGCGGTGCGCATTTGTCAACAGGCCTCCGATAAACCAAACGCACAATAGATAAATATAAACAATGCCTCATTAAGAACATCGATACTTTTTGTTAACCGCCTTATGCGCTAAGGAAACTTCCCTTTGTACTATTCTCCACAACTTAAAATAACATTTAAAATATATCAATTTAGAACATGTGCCCAAAGGTAATCATGGCAAACAGGTCATTGCAGACAGTACCGGCGTCTCTTCAACGAGATGGACAAAACAGGAAGAAGCACAACTCGCTTGACCTCCAAATCACTGCGGCCCCAGAAAAGTGCTGCAATTCAGGGGATCTGGTTAGGCGCAAACGGCCTTAGACCTTCTCGCAGCGGATACCAACTAAAAAACGAAGAAATGACCCATGCAGCAGGTAACCAGCTTCAACCTACTTTCCAACCAAACGGGTCTGGAAACGCAAATCGTATGACTAGCAACTATAACATATAGAGCGCAAATCTACATTAAGATAAAGATCGGCTGCAGTAAAAATTAAATTCGTACGGCTTACATAATCACGACCATGTTGTCAAAAGTGATCACCGATTTAAAAAACAACAATTGTTAAAATGTTTTATTCAAACCACTGTGAAATGTTCTTATAGCCTACGACCCACCCCTATCATAAGATAGCCGATCCATATTCAAGCGTACTGCAGGTTGCAAACAAAAGCTCCCCAGAAAAGTGATCTACTTAGTTTTGATCAAATTTACGTTTTTCCAAAATTAGCTGAAGTCCAGATTGTCCTAAAATTTATAAGACCTTAAAATCTTCTAAGTGTTCCGTAACGCTCCCGACTGTGAACAACCGTGATTCAAAAATACTCCCACCCGTTATGTGCATTTAATAAATTGACGCCACCTTTCCTTTTTTTAGTACCTACGCGTTGAAGATAGGAGAACATCTCAAAACGCATCTCGGCTCAAGTTTGCCGCAAAGAGAACGATACAGTCGGGCAGCTGATGGTAAAATAAGAAAAGGTAGATTAGTAGTAGTTCAAATATTTGCTCCGAGGTAATTAGGAACAGCAAAAGTTTGGTTAGACTGAAAATGCGTTTTCGACAGGTAATCAACCCATACGCGTATCGAGCTAGCTACAGTGAGACACAAACGTGGTTCCACTCTGAAGGTGACTATTATTTGTCGGGCGCTACTGGATTGCGAATTTTCGCCCAAAAGATCTTTGGCATTCTCTAACGCAGAATTGAACGACATCGGCAAAAGAAGTGTCGTTGCAATTGATGGCAGACTTACCTGGGCCTCCACCTGTTAACATTTAACTCGCCTGCATGCAGTTGTACAGAGTTGTACAAGGTATATATTGCTATTGTTTTTATTACTTATAAAGATTATTAGACACAACTGTCACATGACTGATATCATCCAATGAGAACCATGCATTTTTTGAAAATCGACCATTTCCAAACCGATTACCTGATAAGCGCCCTAGTGCTGATTATCGACCCCGTAGATAGTGTCATAGTTAGAAATAGAAATGTAAGAAACAAGCAATTAAGAGTTTTTTGGCATTATAATTCGTATACAGGTTTTGTGTAATAATCTTCAAAATATAAACGCGGGCAACACACTTAAATATAATTTTGCCCGTGCCAAGAGTAATCGTGTTGGTTGCTCTTAGAAAACTGACCTCGGCCAAGCCCTCGGGACAGTTTTCATAGAAACCAGCACTCGACCCTTGGCGTGTGCAAAATTATCGGTAAGTATGTCTCGCCCTTGTTATATTACTATTGATAATTGCTAATAAGGAAGGGACATGCAATATTGGCGAATAAAAAAAAATTATATCTAGAACAGATCTCATTCTTAAACAAGATTTCAGCAACATAATTTTCAGTAGATAATTGCAATATTGATGTTGATGGGTAATGACCATCTGACATTTCTTATTAGTCAAATGAATAGTTAAAGAAGTCTATTTAAAACATACTTCTCGTATGTGAAACGAATGGATACAGCATTCCGTTTTTCGACTTGTTATTTTTATAAATTATATTTAATTGAACAAAAAGTAGATTTATGTGTGGTGCATCTATATAACAAAAATGTTAATTGTAATCAGTTCATCCGTATACTTCAACGTACAACGACACAGGATCGATTTGATTGTAGGATTGGAAGAACCTAAACCCGGTAATATTGGTTAAAATGCCAATGTATTGGTAAACTAAAGTCACTTACCCGAATTGCACTTAGTTATTACACTTGTAGGTTCAGTATTTTATGGAAATAGTAATAATAACCTATAAAAATTTGTAAAAGGCTTTACCCAGAACTTTCCTCGTCAACATTGTGACACTAAATAATTTTAAAGATCAAATATATTGCAATGACCCTTTACGTATAATTTTTGTATGGTTATAATTAATGTAATAAATAAAAAGAGTCACCACACAATATTTGATTTAATTCTACCACTTGCTAAAATCAAACTAACTGATTAATTTATTTCGTTGGGTACGCCAAAATTGAGAATTACTCTTATGGTAGTTTGCCCTTTACCTAATCCATTCATCTGATTTACTAATTTTGCTAGCTCATTTACATACAGAGACATGAAAATAAAACTCAAAATCTCAGGCCTGGGTTCCTCAATCCTAGTTAAAATTTTTACGGTACGCCTCTGAACTGTAGGCAGAATGTCTAAAATGTAGGCGTGATGCGCCGTTGGTACGTCAAATCTATCACAACAAGTTCTAGTTATTTTCAGCTCGCGTGTGAAATTGATTTATCAACAATTAAATGAACAAATTTTGATGGTAAGATTTTGAATAATTGCCTTCAAGCGGCGTCTAGGCAATCTTTTGTTTTCCAGATCGTTAGCTATTGGTGCATTTTTAAAGAGGACGCTAAAACTCGTTTGTTTCTGGGGCTCCAACTGACGATTTTAATTGAAAATCCTGGGAAAATACCTCGCCATCCACGGGAACTGTTACGATTTTCGTGTTCTCCAGGTCGTAATTAACGTATGCTCAAATTTTCACACCGATCGGGCAGATCAAAATTGGACAATTCACTAACCTCACTTTCGTAGAATCGGGACCCCCTTTTGATGGTGAATCTGGCTGTAATCTTGCTCCCCAGGCTGCTCGTGATGCTGGATTATGTTCTGGCCTGATGTGTGGAGCTGCCGGAAGAATCCTGACACCATATGCCTTCCCACGATGCTGCAGATTGATGCTGCGGGAAATCGCCTCCAAGCCGTGGCTGCCGTCGTCGCCTCGGAACGCCAAAAACTCAAATACCTGGAATCTCTTGCCTCCAATTGTGCTAATACACTCGAATTCGCTGATTACGATGGTGCTATTTATTTTTTTATACATTTATGCTTTCTATGAAATTTTGGTAATTAAAGATAGAGCAAAAACCAAGCACTTTCACCAATTTATTTAGAACAATTGCTATCCCCCTGTTGTTATTGACAAAACATAACTTATAATCTAATTTAACAAATTTTATCAGTTATTTACAAACTCTTATGTACTAAAATTATTGTCTTTTGGAATTGTTTATTTCTCAATGTTTTTTAATGCGCCACTCACTTGATTTTTACCACACTTAAATGCCCATTGTTTATCACTGCACTGACTAGTTTTTTAATCCACCAACATTGTCTAATTTCTTGCTTATTTGAATTCCATCTAATTTCTTGCTATTTCAATCTCTTCAAAACCCCCAAGTCTTGTATTTTCATGTAATAAATGACTTGCCTGGCTCTTCTATGTTCTTTGCCTTATTCTTCTAGTCATTCTTGTTCTCACCTTTATTAAAAATGTTCATTTGCTACCCATTCTCTAATGACTTTACTTTCTACGCTTCCATTTTTAAGCTGTGTCTAACTTGAACTTTTTGTGCCAGTTCTTAATTTATTTATTTATTTATTTATTTACCTATTAGGGATATAACAGGACGAACCCAATACAATATCCACTTATACATTAATATAAAACTAAATGTTTTAAACTTTAAATGTGAAAAACTAAAAAACTGTCCAACTCACAAAATATACATGGTAAAGGCCACAATAAACACATTAATATAGAATTTTATAATTGCTAATTTAGTAATTTAGTTCATCCAGGAAACACCCTGGAATACAGCATTTTTTTAAATTTCAGGAGGTTCAAATAAAAAATATCAATGTCCAAAAACAAATTGTTGTATGTTCTGCACATTCTTAAGATAGGAGAGTTATTGAATGCAAATGTGTTAAAACAGGGGATGTTAAACAATGGCGGTAATCGTAAAGAGCGAGGTGGAGCGTTGAAATTAATGTATTGTAAAATTTGGGGACAATCGATGACTGAGTTTACTATTTTGTAGAGAAGCATAACATCGGCTATTTTACGTCTCTCTGCCAAACTTAACATCCCCTGCTGCTGAAGACTACTATTATAATTATTGATGGGTATATTCAGTTTCATATAGAGATGTTTAATAAATCTTTTCTGTACTCCCTCTACTCTATTTATATAAACAGAATATTGTGGATTCCATATAGTAGATGCATAATTGATGATACTATTAATGTAGGAGTAATATAAACACATATGTGTTTTGAGATTTCGAAAAGGCTTTGCAGTTCTTATAATAAAACCCAACAACCTATTAGCTTTTTTGGTAATGTAATCTATATGGCTATCATAAATCAGTTTACCATCAAGAATAACACCGAGGTCTCTGATTGTTTCGGTTGGCTTTATGTATACGTTGTTAAGTTTGTATTGAAATTTTATAGGCTTCTTATTTCGTGTAAAACTTATATGGTGGCATTTATCAATATTTAATTTTAATTTATTTTCTGAACAATAATTTTGAAATCTAGTTAAATCGTCTTGGATTTTAGAACAATCTGATACGGATTTAATTGTGTGATAAATTTTGAAGTCATCGGCATACAATGACGTTTCACAAAACTGAAAAATGTTATTAATGTTGTGTAAATAAATGTTAAATAATAAAGGACCAAGGTGAGATCCCTGGGGCACTCCAGACCTAACGTCGATGTATTCCGATGTGTACCCCCTCAGACTAACAGCCTGCGAACGATTCGATATATATGAAATAAACCAACGAAGCAAGTCGCCATGCACACCAACCTCAGCAAGCCGCCGACCCAAAATCTGATGATTTACTTTATCGAACGCCTTGCTGAAATCGGTGTACACGGCATCCACCTGAATTCGTTCATCCAAAGATCTATGGATATACTCGGTATATTCAATTAGGTTTGTAGTAACTGATCTTCCGCTAAAAAATCCATGCTGTTGAGTTGGCAAATATTTTTTTACATGATTGAATAAAGTTTCATACACAATAGATTCAAAAACTTTTGCGAGTATTGAAAGCTTAGAGATAGGTCTATAACTCTCCACCTTACAAACATCTCCGGATTTAAAAATTGGCACAACGATAGCTTTTTTCCATTCCGAAGGAAAATTTCCCTCTTTGAGGGATCTGTGAAAGATGATAGATAATGGTGATACCATACTATGTGCACAATTTATAAATAATGAAGCAGGCAAATTGTCGGGACCGCAACCCTTACGTGGATCAAGTTTTATTAATTTATTAAAAATGTCTTCATTTGTAATATGGATAGAATGTATTGAATTACTATTTATTGAATAACTATTATAATCAACATTAACAGTATCGCCAGTATCATCTGATTCGAATACAGAGGCAAAATAGTTACTAAACAATTCGCACACAGGCTGGCCCCCCGAGGCTGATACACTACCAAAATCCACCTCGCTAGGAATATTTTGAGCACCTCTCCTATTTTGTGCAAATTTCCATAAATATTTTGGATTATCGCGTACTGTCTGTTCGACCAAATCAGTGTATGCTTTGTAATCCTGCTCAATAAGAAATTTTGATCTACCCCGTAAGAGACTGAAAGTTAAATAGTCCAAATGGTTGCCGTATTTTACCCATTTTTTGTGAAATTTAATTTTTTCTCTAATTACTTTAATGGTTGATGCCGAAAACCATTCAGGAAAATGTCGTTTATTTAAATTTTTTAAAGGAACATACATTGAAATCAGTGATAAGAGCAAAGTATAGAATTCATTTACACATAAGTTTGTACTTTTATTTTGAAATAAGAGTTGCCAGTCGATTCGATTAATCTCATTATTTATGGCTATATAATTAGCATTTTTGAAATTTAGATTCGGCTTTTAGTTTGTGCAAATCTATTATATTACGATTAAAATTATATTGCTAAACCCAATACACGGAATTTGAGCTTCCATATTTCTGTGCTTATTCAATTACAATCAATTTCCTTGGCGAATTATACCACTGTTAATATGATTTGGCAATTTATGTGAATTTTCTCAGATGCTTGCATTATTACAACTCTGTGCTTTAATGATATAATTTGTCATTTGCTTGTACTGCAATCAGAGCCGATTTGAGGGCTAAATACCATCGCAATATATCTTCACGTTTCTAATAAATTAAATACATCTTCAAATAAAGAAATTTATCCCGCTGGGGTTTGAACCCACCGCATCTGCAGCTCTGCAGAGTGCTCGATCCTAACCGAATCTCCGCAACGGATATAACTACAGCAAAATTCCATCTGCGCTTCCCAGTCTCTTCTATATAAGTCGGGCGCGCGCCTGTCTTGTAGAGCACGGTGTTATGGTTGAAACATTTTTACTCTTTTGTGACATTATCCTTTATCGGTTGAGTCTTGTTTTCATCAAATATAAAATCTGACCTAGGTGAAAGTTATTAGTTCCTTTTATTTCAAAATTAACCTAAAAATAAATAACCCTGTATATATTTCTATCAAATTGTACCGGTTTCATGCGAGGTAGGTATATAAAATGTATGCAAAATACCGTCTTCCTCCTACAAATAGTTTTTGAACTATACTGCCGACAGACAGACGGACAGGCAGACAGACAGATAGACAGACAGACAGACAGACAGGCAGACAGGCAGACAGACAAACTGACGGAATTGAGAAAACCTCTTTTTTGTCATCTAGGGACCATGAAACGTGAAGATCTGAAAAAATCTCAGAAGGTGATTTTATCGTGATTGCAATACTTCCTTCGTCTTTCAGACGAGGGAAGTAAAAACAGAAACTTCAAAAATGGTTTTTGACTTTTGTTGTGTCGGTAAAAAATGCACTGTAATAAAAAAGAAGTGGCTTTCCTAGCAATAATTACTATAGAGATGGTAGAAACAATGAATAAATAAACGAAGAACAAAAATTCAGCGTGGGTCCACGTAGCATTCGAGTCCCCTTATAAATTTACCAATTAATAGTTTTAAATGTTAGGTATTGTAAACAACAAAATTATTAGGTAGTGCATAAGCGATAGTAATAATCCAGAATCGAGAGTGAACTGAATAACGCGAGTTTAAACTGAACATATTTTTAACGGACGACGTCAACAGCACTATGCTGAGCAAACTTAAAAAAATATTTTCTGATCATAAAATCAAACGCTTCAAAGTGAAGTAAAGGTTAAGGTCATTTTAAAAAGGCCTATTAGAATTTTAGTTGTAATTAATTTTTGTGTGTAATTTTAAGGACGTCGTTTGTAAACAAACAGCAACATCGCTCATTTGTTTTGGTTTATACGAGGAACCTTCTTAATTAATAATTTAGAACAATAATTGAACAATGGTATGTTATATTTTATCAGTTTATTTTTCCATTAAGAAAATAACCCATTAAAGTAACAAACTTTATTAATATAGCTATTACATATCAATGCTGCTAAGTAAGAAAATGAATAATTTTTTTATCTTGCTAAACAATAAAGACCTGATATAAATCTTAAAAGCACTTGTACTTTAAATTGTAAAGAAAGGTTATAGTAATTTAGTAAATTCATCTTAGATAATTTGACTTGCATTTGACCAGAGTTTTAATACTTTATTTAAATTTACAGCAATATATTTGAAAAGGTAAAAACATCTGCTATTTGACAGTGTTAAAAACAACTATCACTTGATATTCAAAAAAATTTAAGTTTTAGGTCGTAACTCAACAACTATAGGCGACTCATTAGTTCTGATCTGTTTTCATATATGTTGAAAAACAATTAACTGTGCCGTCGTAATTTTCAATTTTCAATATTTTGACTGTAGCCCAGAAAGCAAGAGATATTCGAATTTTGTTTTCACCTTCGCCCTAGAAAAGTTGACCCCACAATGTGCAAACTATTTCCCTTTAGCTTTAACAGTAAACGAGATTTTCATGAAATCCCATCGAACACTTTTATATGAGGCATTTAGAATACTAGCTAGCTTATTGTGTTGTTTTATTAATTACCAATACCTGTTCATCAATAAAATTTGGGAGCATTTGTTCTGAAGAATAAATAGAGTAGACTTAATGGCATAGTAACCACTTCTTAAGAATTTATAAAGGAGACGTGGCTTATAAATATGCAAGTAAATTCAATAAAGATAATGATATCTATTAGAGGCAGGACAAACCATTATTGGCCTGTACATTCTTGAAAGAGATATGTTGAGTAAATAAGTTCCTCTTTACTGGCTGTGTTCTGTAACTAAATCAAATGGAATAAAAATATATTGTGTATCTTTAACAGCCATGTAAGTATTTTTACAGTTGTAGCAATAAAGTGACAATATGTTTCACCACTATCTATATATATATAAATGAATCCCCATTTCCCTTGGTCACGCCATAACTTGAGAACGACTTTACCGATTTTATTCATCTTTTTTTTAAGTTTTCTAATACTGCGTAGAAGGTTCTTACGAAATGAAAAATTAAGAAAATCCAAAGGGAAAGCCGGAAAATTTAAAAATATCGAAAGTGTGTTGTTTCTATTTGCAGTCACACCTGTGCTTAATGGTTTGAAGGGTTTTCCCCATAATGTCATAATCCGCATCAGGTAACCGAAAGCGGAAGAGATAAGACACTAATAGTTTATGTAATTTCAAATGCTTTACATAAGTCGTCGCAGTCAGTCAGTCAGACATTCAAATTTGGTTTGTGCACAAGTGATTGTGAAAACAATTCCGTGTCGTTTTATAGTGTACGTTACAATGCCAAAGGCACGACGAGTTAACATAGGTCGTCGAAGACAGTCGGCTGCGGGGGTATCTACTTTACGTGCGAACCGCAATGATGACCAGCGCGCTACGGATAATGAAAATAGTTGTAGCTATTAGCATGTTTTTTAAATGAAAATTCGAATATCGGAAAAACGTTTGCTGAACCCGCTAATAGCAGGCAAATCAATGTTCGGGCAGGATAACGTCTGTCGGGTTCGCTACCCCTTAAAAGGTGAAATGAGGTAAATAAGCCTAAAAATCGATATGGGTGTCGTTATTGAGGTTTTTTGGGACGGTGATTGCGAAAACGGCATTTATTTTTAAGTCCAAGATGATGGACATGACATAAAATTAAAACTTTATAGTGGTTAAACGGGGTTTCAGAGATAAATTATTTTTGGACAGAACAACGTTTGCCGGGAGGGGACGGGACGGGACGGGAAGGGACGGGACGGGACTGGACGAGACGGAAAGGGACTGGAAGGGACAGGAAGGGACGGGACGGGACTGAATTGGACGGGGCGGGACGGGAAAGGATGGGACGGGACGAGACGGGAAGGGATGGGATGGGATGGGATAGGGGAGGAGACGAGAAGGGACGGGACGGGACTGTACGGGACGGAACGGGGACGGGGACGGGGATGGGATGGGATAAGATGGGATGAGATGACAGAAAATAATTAGTCATTATTTAATACACAAATAACGAACCTCGCGCGTACGAAGTCGCGGGTTATAGTAATAAACAAATCGAGGAAAGTATAACAAATATTTTTGCATAACACATGATGGAGCTAATCAATACTACATTACGAAATTTTATAAGTAACTACTAAATCATACCGCAAAATTGCATGCACATTGACTAAAGCTTAACTCACCAGATTTCCATTGTCTTTTAAAAATGCCGCTCGTATAGGAGGAAATTGACTAGAAAAGTTGTAATATAAAGGGTCCGGCAACGATGCGGGGGTGGAAGATATTTGTAAAACTGTGAGAGTTACATAAATATTGTGTATATAAAACTTGTAGGTACGAAGGTGGTGCAAGTTACTAAAATAGTTTTGAATATGCAGGGTGGCGCAAAAACTTGTGCGAATCAAACTTACTTTTTTTAATGGAATGCCGTATATTTGGGTAGCTTAAAAGTTTTGCATTGAAACACTCATCATTTTGATATTAAGTTGTATAGGTACTACGTCAACTGTTTTGGAGATATTAATGATTTTATGCAACAAAATGCTGAACTTCAGGCGGCTGCTGTAAGCAACAGAAAACAATTGAATGAAGGAAAACGTTACCAAAAAATTATGGTTTTCGTGATCTACCTTTCAAGTGTAAAATGGTGGATCTGGGTATTAATGCTGTACAGGGTGCCCAATATTTGCAAATTTAATCATCTCGACTTATTTTCAAACGGAACGCCCTGTGTATTATTGTAGTTTTGAAAAGCCCTTTTAATGAGCTTTCTTTTGATGTGTTACTTCGTAACTCTAAATTCAAGTGTTTTTCAGATATGCGTGTTTGGCCATAAAAAACAATTTATGCCCCTTAAGATGCTTTATTTCGAAGCATAACAAACCAACGTCATCAAAATAATGATTTAAACATTTGGTTTCTCAACAAAAAGAGTTAAAACCAAGTTTAGAAAACAAAAATCCAGCCAACTCAAAACTAGAAATAATAAATACGGAAAAACGAAGAAAGAAGAGCTCATTAAAAGTACTTTTCAAAAATACAGGGATATACAGAGCGTTCCATTTAAATAAATCGAAATAATTATATCTGCTGATTATGAATTCACTGTACAGCTTTATACTCAGAGCCGGAAAGGATAACTATTTGAACATTTAATGTAATTACGTATATGATTTTGGTGTATTGGTTTTTGTTTTTTAAGTCTGATTTTATTTGACCTAGAAATTAATTTATTCCTGCATTTATGGTTTTTTCGTGTCTATTATTTCTTGTATTAACACTGACTGCATTTATATTTTCTAAACCTGGTTTTGTGTTTTAGTTTTTGGAGAGCTCAAGTGTTTAAGTCATTATTTTAACGGTTTGTTATCCCTTGAAATAAAGCATCTTAAGGGGCATACATATGATTTTATGCCAAACACGCATATCTGAGAAACAGTTGAATTTAGATGTATGAAGTAACATATCAAAAGAAAGCTCATTAAAAGGGCATCAAAAATATAAAAATATACAAGGCGTTCTATTTGAAAAAAATCGAAATTATTAAATTTGCAAATATTGCAAATATTGAGCACCCTGTATAGCGTTGCTAACCACATCCAACATTTTACACTTGAAAGGTAGTCATAACTTTTTGGTAACGTTTTGCTTCATTCAGTTGTTTTTTGTTGCTTACAGCACCCGCCTGGAGTTCAGCATTTTTGTGCATAGGCCCATATAATTTTATATCTTAATGATGAGTATTTCAACGCAAAACTTTTAAGCTGCCCAAATATAAGGTATTCCATTAAAAAAAGTAAGTTTGATTTACCACACTTTTTTGAGCCACCCTGTATAATCAAAAATATTTTAACAATGTACTTACAACTTTTATATACACAATATTCATGCATCGTTGCCGGAAACTGTATACTAAATAATAATTAGCATGATTTTATTTGTGTGTACTATCAATGCAAATAAATGCAAATTATCGCAGTTACTAGTGGTCAATTGCTTTGACCACGTGTCTTATGTACCGTAAACTACTTGAACACCTTTTTGAAAGGTTATCTGTGGATGGTTTAGAATAAAAAAAAAAGACATCCCTGGAAACAAACTTATTGCTTTATTATAATTAAAAGTGCTGCTTTGTTTGACAAGCAACTATGCTTGCATTTGCGAGAGGCCAAGCTCAGGGTAACCCTAGTCAAACAGAGTCGCTTTTAATCCGAATAATAAAGTATAGTCAAAAATTATTTTTATCTAGTATGGCTATGGAATTGTTCCTAATTTATGAATGCAACTACATTTATAGTTAAATGTTAAACTTGATATTTGATCTTTAAGTGACTTATAGTTGCATTCATGAACTAGGAGCTATTCCATAGCCATACTAAATGTGAATAATTTTTTATCATACTATGCATACTATTTTTTCTGCACTCAAGAAACGTACAAACTATTCAAAATTGTAAATGATTGTGCGCAATTTTCTTAATTTTTCGTTCCATAAGAACCTTTTACAAAGTATTAGAACACTTAAAAAAAAAGATGAATGAAATCGGTAAAGTCGTTCTCAAGTTATGGCGTGACTAAGGGGCATAGGGATTCATTTATATATATATATATAAGAAAACAGGTATTGCGTTCAGCATCAACTTACATAAAATCATTAATATATTCAAAACAGTAACATTTACACCCATGCAACTTTATATCGAAATGATTAGAATTTCCAAGTAAAACTCTTAGGCTAGCCAAATATAAAACATTCTATTTGAAAAAAGGCAGGTTTGACTCGATACACATTTTGTGCCACGCTGTATCATCAAAAATATTTTAGTAATGTGCCCCACCCTCGTACCTACAGCTTTTATATAAACACAGTTTATGTAACTCTCGTACTTTTTATAGTATCTTCACCCTCACAACATTGCCAGGCCGTTTATAATTATATTTTCCTTCCAATTTATAGAACTAGAAACTGCTGCAATAGAAATTTCAATTTCAAGATGCCCATATACGACAATACCATAGAATTTCCACTTTACTTATTGCAACTTTCGGGATTTTACTCAAAGGGATACTCAATAAGACATGTAGTATTTCAATTTGTCTTCTGTGGTATCCTATTGTTTATAAATTGCATGGTGGCAATACAGTTTTGGTACACAAGAGACACCAATGATTTCATCAACAACGTTGAAGCATTCTGTGGCTTCGGAGAGGTATTTTGTATTTATATATATTACTAAGTATAGCTATAACTTTGTTGCACTCTTTCGTTGTTAAATAAAAATATGCATTTGATAAAACTTTGTTGAGAGTTTTGTGCAATCGAGGGTTCTCGCTGTGAGCATCAATTGGGCGCCTTATTTTCGTCGTGTTGTGGTTTTGGCGGAAAGTCAGAGAAGGTTCTTGTTTGAGAAGGTGGAAAGTAGGCAAAGGGGCCACACCTTTTAGTGGGTCAGACATCATTCTGTAGTTTTATGTCGTGCAAGCGTAGTTGAAGTGATTATTACACACAACTGTCACATGACTGATATCATCCATTGAGAACCATGCATTTTTTGAAAATCGACCAATCCCGAAGTGATTATCTGATAAGCTCCCTAGAGAAACTTATCAAGCGATAAGCTTCCTAGTGCTAATTATCGACCCCGTAGATGGTGGCAGAATTAGAAATAGAAATGCAAGAAACAAGCAATTTAATTTTTTTTGGGATTATTGGATCAATTTTAAATCATAATTCGTGTACGGGTTTTGTGTAATAATCTTCAAAATATAAACGCGGGCGACACACTTACATATAATTTTGCCCGTGCCAAGAGTCATCGTGCTGGTTGCCCTTAGAAAACTGCTCTCGGGCAAGCCGTCGGGACAGTTTTCATTGCAACCAACACTCGACCCGTGGCGTGTGAAAAATTATCGGTAAGTATGTTTCGCCCTTGTTATATTACTTTTAATAATTCTTGCCTTAATGCATCGACGCATTTTGCCGCATTTTACTACCTTCCAACTGCTTATTCCTTTTGGAAAGCCGCAGACCCGCTTTGTCTCCATGTCGATATTGTTAACACTGCATACCTTATAATAACCTTTTTCTGTAGAACTTCTATAGAGCATTTATTTCCTGCACGGTATTTACCTTTCCTCCTCATAGATAGGATCTTTGCACCACTTATATTTAGAATTAAACTTGATACTGCTGTTACATGTGTTGAATATCGCCTGACGGAATCCAGTTTTGAGCTTTTCTCCATAAGGAAGGGCAGTGAACATTGCTACATACGCAGGTTGCACTGTAATCATCTTAATAAGGTTGACACATCGCTAGTCGAATGCAGCTTTGGTGTGATTACTTGTCGTAAATTATTTTAAAGGAAAGCTTTGCATATTGTGGACTCATCCACAGTATTGCATGCAACTATTTCGATATGGGGCAACAGAAATAGAACGTTTGAAATAAAAAGCAAAAAAAATCAGTGTGTTGTGTGAAATACTTTCAAAACGGTGTTTAATGGATTTAGCCATGCTGCTTATATGCTAAAGTGTGTCCACCCTGTTGAATCTTGCAAATTTCAAGTTTACAAATTGTTCATTAAGTAACGAATCCCAACATTTTTTGAAATATATAGCTTTGTCATATAATTCGTATTGGGAAAATGTATTGCTTATTTCAAAGTGTAGAAACTTCCATGACTGCATCTGCACTTTCGGTTATCTTCCCGTCTACGGGTTTGCCCTTTAGTAGTTTTTTTTTATGAATACTTTAGCTGTTAAAGGACGAGAGTGGTAGATTTATTCGTAATAAGGAAAAATCAAAGTTTTACCAAATGCTGTATTTTATGTAAGAAGGCTAACGTATACAACCAAAACTGCTGAGTTAAAATAATAACACTGCCCGAATATTCTACAATTATTATTTACAAATTGCTGCAGCACATAATATTTTGATGTTACAGCTTTTTCTGAAGATGGCTTTTGCTGCCTACAACCAAGATAAACTTGATAAGGTCCTGAACGATTTTCAGTTCTTCTGGACAGCTGATATGTTGACAAATATCCAGAAATCCAAATTATTAACTTTTATCTTCAATATTGTGCGTGCTCAAAAATCATTTGTTATTATTTGTGTTCTCACTTCATTATTAATGATTATGGAATCCTTCGTTCGTCACGCGTTACCAGTGGGAAGTTGGAGTATAAATACATTTAACTTTTGGTTCAATTTAACCTGGATTTGCCAAGTGGCAAGCTTATCAGTAGGTGCTTTTTTTGTATCTTCGTTTGACACAATTTTTTTAGCAGTAAGCACTAGCGTCATAGTACAGTTTCGAATTGTTAGCTTTCACCTCTCTAATTTATTTCGATTAAGGAAGGAGCATCTATCAGTTGCCATCAATTCCTGTATTGAGCACCACATCTTTCTACTGAAGTAAGAGTGGAACTTTAGACAAATCTATTAGATGCTATCCGATTATATATATTTTTAGATTCATAGAGTCGATGCAGAAGTATTTTTCATTTGTACTTTCAGTTCAGTACTTATGTTCTACGCCCGTAATGGCTGCAGAAATGTACATACTCGTCATCAGGTAGCGTACTGATTTATTCTATAAAATGGTTTTAAGTAGTAGATAATAACACAACATAAACAGATGCACTCTATTGTATTACTGTAGTTAAACCCTTTCCACAACTTCATATCTTCTTTCAGCGAAATTCCAAAACTAATCTAAATTAAAAATGGCCACGTTTATACTAAACCCAAACGGTTACGGTTCACAAGCAGCAAGACTGGTGATTAAAAATTGTTGAAACATTAATACCTTTAATTGATTAGTCGGCTAATACCGTCAAAAATAAATGACTAGATGGATACAATCGCCGGCCCTCAGTGGAAACGGTGTGCAGTTTATAAAGTACTAAACGTCAATTAAAAACCTAAAAAGGGCGCCAACAAATCTTTTGACCAACAACAAATGTATCCAGGCATCATGGATAATTCGTAAACTCAAATTAGCACAATATCTTGAAAGAAAGCATACGAATCTAGGTAGCAGTAACAATGAAAAGGCAATGTATTCATATCATTCTATAATAATCACACGTAATAGTATGCAGTACCAGGTACAGGTGATAATTTTATAAATATAGCTCAAACGTAAGGTGCACCTCAAAACACATAAACTCGACTTGATGTAAGAGAGCATATACAACAGTTTAAAAAGTACGAATATAAATTATACTAAATACTACCAAAATCAATTTAAAAGAGATGTATGTCATGGAGGTTAAATTAAGCTCCGAGAATGAAAATCGGTAAATGCATTAATTTACTCGGTTCGTCAAGCGAACAGTAAATGGCGGCAAAAGTCCAAAGTAAAGCTCACGGGATTCTGAAGGAACCCAAGCAGGAATTGCAGCAAAACAAATGAGGTACTCAAATCACCGGATTACTGTCCACAGTATTCAATGAGATTTAATGCAAGGGGCAACAAAAGATGTTGTCGAGTCCCTTACGCCCACTCGAATAGTCACGTGGACCGGCACAGAAAGTCGGAGGTTAAGCCCAAGTACCATATAGAAATATTGGCTCGAAAGGTGCATTCACGGACGCAACAGGTTCAAGGTCATTGGCCTCATGTGTCACTGCAGTATCCTTCGTGTACAGTGACCGGGAGATTAAATGGGGCTCCAAACCTGTGGCCGAGGAAGTTCCCAAAATGGAATAAAAAAAGTCGCAAACTCGGTACGATAGAAGCTTCAATCGACTTAAGTATGCATTACACGGCGTGTGGAGCGACGTGCTTGGCATGCGACTTGACGCGCCACGCGTCGTAAGAACGGGCTCGTGCTACGAACTGAAGGAGGCGTGCTTGGTCCCGTGGATTGGCGGTAAATTTCTCACACTTCAAAGAAAACGCGCCGCACTTGGAGTGGAGCGACTCGGGTGTGAAGTTACACAGAGCGTGATCTTCGGCTATTAAATTCTTAAGCTTAGTAGTCATTTTTGATTTGCCAGAAAATTTTCTATTTAAGTCCCATAGCATATTGGTGACGTCGTATCTAAAATACAATAATAAGAAATGAACAAAATTCTTTTAAGTGAGTAATTATGGAATTTACTTTAGCCGACTTTTGTTGTGCGACCCCATCCAAAACAGTTTTTTCTTTTCTTTTGTAAAAAGTCATCACTGTTCAACAAAATGTAAAAAGCTGCTGCGCAACCGAACATCGGTTCTCGACGCCTGGATATTTTTAAATGCGAAAAAGGGCTCGTCGCTCCACATGCCGTGTAATGCCGCCATTACCCCAGAATCATTAATTGGGCCTCCTGCAAACTTGGTCACCAGTGCGCTCCCTACAATTCGCCAAAAATTGAGAAGAACCTTTGCAATAAACTACCAAAGCTGCAATAATCCACTGCAACAAGCGAGGAAGAATTCCATCAAAACGGAAACCACATGCCCGCAGAAAGTTTAGACGCTTGCCACTATTTCACAAAAAGAAAAGAACGCGAAAACAAGCTAAGCCATAATCGTTTCCACGCACCGATAAAACAAGAAATTGAAATTGCGCTCCACAGATCCCGAAATTAAATAGACCTGCAAGGTTATAGAGGCGCACTCTGACTGTAACAATATTTCTAGGCGTACTAATAATTAAGAATGCTAGTTTAGAAAATTACCTTTGCTGGCAGAAATTTATAGATATTATTAGTGCGAAACCACCATATGCAGTACAATATAGCTAATTTAAAATTCACCTACTCCCATTTGCAGTGAATTTTCCCAAAAACTTTTTAATTTATAGAAATCAAGAAATTTTGGATATTTATGTGTGTATATACAGTCTCCATTCAGTACGCTTGTCTTCGATTGCGCTTTCAGTTATTTCCAGATAACCTCACTCTATAACTTAAACCCGTTAACTCAGACATTATACTACTGATGTGTAGTTCAAATTAATTTATGTTTCTTGTTGTTTTGTTTATTCTAATTAATCAATGTTATTATTATTTCTACTTTTTTTCGATATTCTCTTGTAGATAAGCCTTAGCCTGTTAGAGAATAAATAAATAAATAAATAAATATACGACTTATGAACGTTTTCCGATTTTTTTGTTCCATTAAAAAAATTAATACTTTTTCGGACACCCAGTATACACGTCGAAATAATTTTAAAAATGTGCTTCCTCCAATCCCATTGTGATCACCGCAATCAAACCAGGGCACTAAATGGACACCCTGTACATACTACAGGAAAAACAAACGAGTGGTATAGTTGGCGTAGAGCTATTTGGTTAAACCGTCTTAAAAGCTTATGTAGTAATCCTATGTAAAATTTAAAGATGTACTGCAGGTAAAATACCAGGACCGGTTTCTAAAATTTTATTTGAAAACATAAATCTGTAATTTGTTTAAAGTAAAAGTTTACACAGTATAAAAATCATAATTTAACAGGGCCGACTTTTAAGATTTTATTTGAAAAAAGAAATCTGGAAGTAATTTGTTTAAAGTAAAAGTTAACACAATATAAAAGACATAATTCGCTTATTACATACGTGTTACAACAAATCTGCTTTAATAAATATAACTATTTAAACCATGTTTTGTAATTTATTGACCACTGGCACATAATTCATCTAACATGTCAAAATAGTCTCCGTCGCTGTCGCTATCATCCTCGCCACCCAAATTAATTATGACCTGTTCATGAAAAGGACCCTGGCTTATGTAACTATTTTGTCATTTATTTAAAATGTTTAGAACAGATACTGTTTATTGATTTGCATTCTCTACATATAATTACAATTGACAATGAGTTAAAAAGTTGACTCAGTCCGGCTCGTTTAGATAAGTTGCTTGTAATGCGCTTATCTTCAGGTACCCTCTTAAGGCGGTTCAACCAAATAGCTCTAGGCCAACTATACTATATATACCCGTGCACTAAATGAACGTAGGTAGCAGGCAGTCATTCTTTACGAACCCGATAAAAGAAAGGGCTACTCAGGGATGCGACCCTGCCTATGCGAGCCTTAGTTTTCCCCCAACTCCCTCACCAGGGGGAAACGTATGTCCCTAACCATTATTCCATTCAATACCTACTTATCCTTCCCAAATCCTTTCCATCTTCCAACACGCCTAGTCAGCGTGGAAGAAAATGACTTTAACCCCCTTTCATGGCGTATTTGAAAACAACCGCAAGTGAACCCCAGGTGGATATAGCATCGAGTCTTAAGTCCCACACCTTAACTAAGATCTGCCTCGAGGATTCTGGGGGAGGCAAAAATTCGCTTTCAGTACCCAAAATTAAACCATGCATACAAACAAAGAAAAAAAATCCGAAAAATTAGATATCGAACATATAATGTAACAACACTCTTATCTGAGGAAAAATTGACAGAAAAGGAATTCGAAATACAAAAAATCATTGACCTCAGCGAGGTCCGAAGGCGAGGTGACAACCTCATTAAATTAAAATCTGGACATCTATTTTACTACGCTAGCGAAGAAGACAAATCAGAAGGAGGAGTCGGCTTTCTAATCCACAGACGTCTTAACACCGACATATTATCTGTTAAGAATATTTCCACTAGAACAGCTTACATAATTTTGAAACTGAACAAAAGATACTGTCAGGAGCGTGGAGTGTGAACAGACCATTATAGTGTGTGTGAACACAGGCACGCGAGTGAACGTTGTTGACGCTTTAGGGTTCGAAGCTAACTTGAAAGATAACTGTAATCCCTTACGTTATTCGTTGTATGTAGAATCCGTAGTTTCTATTAATAAATAATTATATTATAGACGTTGTTAATACTAAACGTTACATGGTGCCGAAACCCGGCAACTGACGTTTGCCACCCCATGGGGCCGGTATTCCTGTAAACGTTTACCTTTTGGTTTAGCATCGGCTCCGGAAGTGTTTCAAGCTCGAATGCAAAAGCTTCTAGTAAATGTACCTAACGTGGAAGTAGCAATCGATGATGTCCTGATCCATGGAGAAAACTTAGAACAGTTACGAGGAGCCAAAAAACAAGTGCTAGATATTTTCAAAGCAGCCGGTTTAACACTGAACAAAGAAAAATGCCTATACGAGCAAACGAAAATAAAGTTCTTGGGACACATCTTCACCAACAGGGGAATGGAGGTAGATCCAGAGAAGATAGATGTAATTGTACGCCTTCAAGAGCCAAAGAACAAGAAAGATCTCCAAAGGGTTATGGGTAAATTCACGTACTTAAGTAAATACATACGAAACTTTTCAAAGCAAACTGAAGTTTTGAGAAAGTTATTAGAATGCAAGGAACCATGGCACTGGAATCAAGAAGAAAGCAGAGCTTTTGAAAATTTGAAGCAATTGATAATGCAACCACCAGTTCTTAAACTCTATGATGTAAATCAAGAAGTAAAACTGCAAGTAGATGCTAGCTCAACCGCCGTAGGGGCTGTACTGCTACAAGATGACCGACCAGTGGCATATGCATCAAAGGCACTAACGCCTGCTCAGCAGAAATATCCACAGATCGAGAAAGAAGCTTACGCAATACAGTTCGCATGTGAAAAATTTAGAACATACATATGGGGTAAGAAAATAACCATAGAAACAGACCACAAACTCCTCGAATCAATCTTTAGAAAACCAATTCATTCTGCACCCTTAAGAATCCAGAAAATACGCATGAAATTGTTAACTTATGATCCGCATGTTGTGTACCTTAAAGGAACAAAAATGTTTTTAGCAGACCCACTAAGTCGTCTTTGTGTTAACGAAATACCAAAAGACGAAACGGAAGCCGAGTTAGAAATTAATAGCATCTTATCAGTTTCCGAAGAAGAATTAAATAGATTAAAACTAGCAACTCAGAAGGACCCAGTTTGTCAAGAACTAAAACAGTACGTTCTAAAGGGATGGCCAGATGAACGTCAAGCATGCAGTGCCAAAGTATATTTATTTTGGACATTTAGAGAACAACTGTCTATACATGACGACCTACTTTTTAATGTTGACAAAATAGTAGTCCCCGAAGCTTTACGAGAGCAGATGCTGAAATACATTCACAGTGGCCATTTCGGTTACGAAAAATGTATACGTCGGGCCAGAACCCTACTATTTTGGCCAAAAATAGCAGAAGATATTAAGCAATACGTTCTCAAATGTAACATCTGCCCGAGATTCCAAAGAAACAATCAGAAAGAAGTAGTGTTAAACGAAGAAATTCCTAAATATCCGTTCGAAATCGTTGCCACAGATTTATTTCACTTCCAGGAAAGAGAATACATCGTTCTTACAGACAGCTATTCCGGATTCACAGAATACCAGCTTTTGGAAAATACCACCGCACAAGAGGTAATTAACTTCCTGAAGCTGCACTTTGCAATACATGGAATACCACGACTAGTGTATTAAGATAATGGACCCCAGTATGCTTCGTCTGCTTTCAAAAAGTTTTCACTAGAGTGGAAATTCGATCACAAAACTAGCAGTCCTTACCATCCGCGAGGTAACGGATTAGCAGAGAGAGCAGTCCAAACTATGAAGAACATTTTTAAAAAATGCTCACAGGATAAGACAGATATCAGATTAGCATTGCTAAATCACCGAAACTTACCAAGAGGAGAAATGGGATCTCCGGCTCAACGCCTATTTAGTAGAAGCCTAAAAAGCACTATTCCTTCCACGAAAAAAGCGTTAAAGCCAAAAATAGTTCAACAAGTCCCGTCAAAACTGAAAAAATGCAGGCTGGATCAAAATAAGCAAGCCAGCAAGCATGCGAAACCAAGCACATCATTTAATGTAGGAGATAAGGTAGTGGTAAAAACATCACTAGACAAGGAATGGATGCCAGCTACAGTTACCGGAATCGTCCATAATAGATCAGTAGAAGTAACGGATGGCAGAGGCAAAACCTACCGAAGAAATAGCCAGAATCTAAAGAAAACAGAAGCCACTATCCCAGAACCAGTAGTAAGAAACCCGTATTACGCAGAAACCTATATACCGTATAATACAGGAACAGATGACAGAGTAATGAATCCAGAGTCTCCATCGGAGCCTCTCTAGATACAGCTACCAGTTCCAGAGCAACCAGAGCCGGAACCTCAGCGGTCATCCTCGGGAGTGGAACTAACATATTCACGAAGTGGACGCTTGGTCAAACCGCCAGCTCGCTTAAACTTATAAAAGAGAGGATGTCAGGAGCGTGGAGTGTGAACAGACCATTATAGTGTGTGTGAACACAGGCACGCGAGTGAACGTTGTTGACGCTTTAGGGTTCGAAGCTAACTTGAAAGATAACTGTAATCCCTTACGTTATTCGTTGTATGTAGAATCCGTAGTTTCTATTAATAAATAATTATATTATAGACGTTGTTAATACTAAACGTTACAGATACACTATTAAGATCGTACAGGCATACGCGCCAACGTCATCCCACACAGACAAGGATGTAGACATATTTTATGACGACATAGCTTTGGCTCTAAATGATACAAATACACACTTCACCATATTGTGTGGCGATTTTAAGGGCAAAGTAGGTCTTATAATAAACGAATCAGAGGGTAAATTCGGAACCAAGGGAAGAAATGCTCGAGGTGAAACTATGCTGGTCTTTCTTCTACAAAATAACCTATACCAAATGAATAGTTTCTTCTACAAGAAGCCGCAGAAAAGATGGACATGGGAAAGCCCAGACGGTAGAACTCGAAATGAGATCGACTTTATAATCTCAAGTAACAAACAAATAGTTAAAAACGTGACAGTACTCAACAATTGCAAAACCGGAAGTACCACAGAATGGTGAGAAGTAGCATTGAAATAGAACTGGGCAAAGAGAGGTACAAATTGACTAAGAAAACGGCCAATCGAGCATGGTCGGTCCCCGCAGATCACGAAAAATTTGCAAACCAAATTAGCAATATACTAGAGAGTAACAACTATCTAGATACAAACATCGACGAATTAAATGATGCAATAACAGAACTTATACAAAAAATTCAAGAAACGTTTAGCCCCAAATCAAAGAGAGAAGAAAGAATTAGTCAGACAACAAAAAACTTAATGCACAGAAGGAACGAAATGAGGAAAAACACAACCACAACTAGCTCGAAACTAAGAGAAATAAACAAAGAAGTCTCAAAAACTTTAAGGCACGATATTAGGAATTATCACAACAAAAATATCCAACAAACAATAGAAGAGAATAAGAGCATGAAAGTGTTACGGAGACGCCTTAGTGAAGGAAAGTCAGAAATAGTTAAACTTAATAACAAGCAAGGTAACATTACTACAAACAGAGAAGAAATATTATGCACCGTGGAAGAATTCTATCATGAACTATACAAAAGCTGATACAAAAGAACTTTAGACCAAGAAGTATTAACATAAAAAAAGGGATTGTGAATCAAGGATCTGAGGAGTTGCCAGACATTACTATCGAAGTAATTAACATGGCATTGACAAAAATGAAAAATAATAAATCGCCCGAAGAGGATAATGTCGTCATAGAAGCGATAAAAGCCGGAGGCGAATTCTTGAAGAAGAAAATACAATCACTGTTTAATATCTGTCTACACAACAGCACCATCCCAGGTAAATGACACCAGGCAACTACTATACTATTGCATAAGAAAGGAGATAAAACAGACCTAGAAAATTATCGACCTATAACCCTTCTTAACCATCTTTACAAATTGTTCATCAAGACTAGAAAATAAACTATACTTTTACCAAACAAAAGAGCAAGGTGGTTTTCGCTCTGGTTTCCGAACAAACGATCATTTGCAATCCTGAAAACTTTGATTGAGAAAACGGTCGAGTACAACAGACCACTGACTCTCCTATTTGTAGACTTCCACAAAGCATTTGACACAGTCGAGTTAAATGCCATTATTGAAGCTATGAGTGAATGTCGTATCGACTGTAGATACTCCAAGCTGATCCATAACATATATAAGAACGCTACAATGTCAGTGAAATTACACAAGAACAGCAGCCCTATCAAAATTGACAGAGGAGGACACTATGTTCCCATGTTATTTATAACAGTTCTGGAGTATGCTTTCAAAAAACTCGACTGGGACACACGAGGCTTAACCATAGATGGCCAAAGGTTGAACAACCTTCGCTTTGCGGATGACGTGGTTTTGATAGCAGACAAACTGGGGGAGGTGAGGCAGATGCTAGAGGAGCTCCATTCTGTGTACCTCGAGTCGGCTTGAGAATCAGCTTCGTTAAAACTAAACTAATGACAAATCTGGTTCCAAGCGAATGCGTTAACATCGAAAAAACGAATTTAGAATTAGCTGAAAAAATATGTATATCTAGGCTAGAAAATTAGAATATTGAGGGATAACCAGACGTGCGAATTGAATAGGAGAATCAAGCTAGCATGGACAGCATACGGAAAGCTAAGGCACATATTCAAGAGCAACCTCCCGATATGCCTGAAAAGAAAAGTGTACGACCAGTGCGTTCTGCCCGTCCTCACATATGGTGCTGAAACACTAACTTTAACAGCCACTTCTGCACTAAAGCTTAAAATCGTTCAACGTAATATGGAAAGATTTATGCTCGACATTTCATTAAAAGATCGCGTTAGGAATGAAAGACGGAAGATGGATAAAGAAGTTACTGGAGTGGATACCTCGTACAGATAAGCGTAGTAGGGGAAGACCACCCACACGCTGGACAGATGGTTTGAGGAGGATTGCAAATAACTGGATTCAAGCAAGCCAAGATAGAGAAGGATTGAGAGCCTTGGGAGAGGCCTATGTCCAGCAGTGGACGGAACGGGCTGGTTGATGATGATGACTAAATAGACACCCTTTATACACTACAGGAAAAACAAACTTTAAAGAGTGGTCGTAGTAACGAAATCAGTTAAACAAAAATGGCGGGCTTTATTCGGGAAAACAACAAGAGGATGCGCGCAGATAAGATGGTCCGACGATATCAAAAAGCATGCAGGTCTAATGTGAACCAGAAGAACTCCAGTTCGTACCAACTCCCAACATATTTGGAGGCCTAAACACTTAAATTGGTGGAAATGGGCTAAAGAAGAGGTGGGAGGTACTCATCAGATTAAGACACAATACTGGTCGGAAACTGTGTCATAAGGAAGCTGAATGTACGCGAAATCGCAGACTTTGCAAGGCATGGCCAATTGTAAATAAAGCCTCACTATAATACAGCAATTCGGGACGTCGAACTTTAAAATTTGTAAGCGAATGCCTTGTCAAGTCCTACAATAGTCTAAGGCACCCAGAAACGGCTGATAATCATCTCAGTAGGCTGTATCCCGCCGACCTCCGCAGAGCTCTTAAGCATATCCTGTTCTCTATAAAACAATCCTGTATTAATATATGTAGTAGACACCCAAGCTGAAACAAAGAGAACAAAGCTACCAGTACGCATTAAATAAATGAAAATTCTAATATCCATGCGAGAAAGCACATCGCGTGATACAGTTGTGGACATCAGAGAACTATGCAACATTCAACAACGGCTTTAAAGTTGAATAGCAGTTAATAAACAAAGTCGTAAATACGACAGAGAATCTGCTGAAAATGCGCATAACCTCTAAAGCTATTTTATTAAACCTTAGTTCCCGCTTTTTTCAAAATAACCAGTTGATAGTACATGTCAATGAACAATAATCGTTTAGCCTTAGTATAAATAGTATGGTGTAAGTATGTTGTGTGTAAATATATGCTTCTAGAAGATAAAAAATATGCTATGGCTTGAACTTATCTCATTGAGTATTCTCTTATACGAGTTTTCATATAAGCTTCTAAATACTGGCCAATTACTTCGTTTAAATTTTCTATTTCAGTAAAGACGCCACCACTTTGGTTCGACACGGAGTGACCTATGTTGTCATAATCCTACAGCTCGCTTTCTACTGTATTACAGCAGAATATATGGCATCTGAGGTACTCTATTGACATTAATAATTACCAGTAATAATAAACAGCCCAGGAAATAAAGAGATAATGTCGGGAATAATCAGTGGTCAACAGGATTTTACGCTTTCTTCCGTGTGCACCCTAAACTTTGCATTTGCAGACCTTTAAACAACCTATCTATATAACCAAACATCGGAATGAAGGTTGTTTTGGTTTTAATCCTTAAATAATGTAATAGAAAAAGCTCTCTATTCTATTTTGCGCTGATATCAATAATTTTGTCGTATTTTCTATGAACACTAAAAAAAGCTGTATCGTTTATACTACGGATTAAGCTCAATCGGAGGCAGGGTTCCATCAAACTCTAATTTATGTAACCAGGAAAACACCAGATAATTACCATAGATATATTTTGTTTAGCTATATGTACAAAATCAATATTCGCTTAATGTGAAATGAATTGCATATTACAAAAATAACGGTTTCGCCTGGGGCGTCGCGTTTGGTTCTTTCCTGGAGAAGCCGCAACCTTCCTGACGCTGGTGTATAGCGGGCGTACTCGACAGGTTTGTTGACTGAATTTCCTGGATGGTTTTCGGAACGCACTGGTTTAGCGGCAGCTGAACGAATTGGTAGGTAGTTCCAATGGCCCGGCTGACTTACCTCGAATTCCCAGTTTTGATTGTTGTTGCGGGCTACAATTACAGGTGCAATTACGTTAATGTATGAAATTCCTACACTTTGGTGTCCAACTGGAATTCCCGCTGGCCTAATAGGTGACCGAAGGGTCCGCTACGTGTCCAGCGAAGTGCCGAGGATGCGAGATTTGGCCGGGTTTTCTCGCATTAATATCTGCGAACTGCGGGCTTTTGAAATCCAGCCGCTCGTGAAGAAATTTGCCCGGCGATGGATTTTTGCAGGCGGGTTGGACGTTTCGACTTTATGAAGACGTCTCTCCACGTCCCAGAGGAGCCCTTCCGGTAAGTATACGCCTGCAGTTACAGGGATTAGTGTACCTTTAGGCGGGTCATGTAATTTGGATTCTTGGAAATTATGGGATACAATAGTTTTGAGACTATTATGGGGCGGATTGTAATGCTGGTTTTTAGGTGCTCAGAAAGCAAGTTAGGGGACGGGTATTGCGAACAAACACCGTCTCAATCTAACTTCCAGGCAGGTTTACAGGTTAATAAGTTAAGGGACGAGTATGGCGAACAAACACCGTCTCAATCTAACTTCTGGTCAGGTTTACAGGTTAACAAGCTAGGGGACGAGTATTGCGAACAAACACCGTCTCAATCTAACTTCAGGAGAGAAGTTTGGGATACAGATAAGTCCGTGGACTCAAGATATCGGACGGGACAGGATCGGGACTGGTAGACTCAAGGGGGAGAAATCTCAAGTCAAAAAGGAAGAAAGATCTCAGGTCGGGATAAACTCAAGTCTTGTAAACTGGTCGCGGAACCTGTCTTTATATCATTCGCGTCGTGTTATCAAAGCAGCCACTTCATACATAATTAGGTGGGAGGGCGGCGCGAGGGTCGACTCTTCGTGTCTCTTGCGCAGAGCGGGTACTAGTTCGTTATCACTGGTTCGAGCGTCGGCAAGATAAGAAAGGCATAAATTTAATACATTTTTAATGTTCGTTGATAAATTTATGCGGAAGCTAGCGTTACACTCTAGTTTGTTTAAAACTAAGAACATGGAAATATATATATAGTATAAAAGCTCTATCCTGGTTTATAATGTTTAAAATTATATACATATAATATATAATACACTGATCGGTCGTACAAAAGAATGCAATACGATATTTTACGTAAAATTCCGAGTAAAAAATGTAAATACCTGAATTATGGTCCTATGAAAAATTTCAGAAATATCAGCTTGCTTTTATCAAACCGTGTTACCACAAAAGTACTTTATTTTTATACGTCTTAAAACTGACAACTTGTGTGACTTGACAGACAAGTTGAATGCGTTACTTTGTTACATTTAATTTGTAGTTTCGCTTGCATTACTAAAAAGTAATCAGTCGAATTTTATTATTAAGCATTTTGTTGCGTTTAATTTGTAGTTTCCCATGCAATATTTCAAATAATTAATTAGATTCTACTATCCTCATTTCTTCCCCAAATAGCCAGTACATTTTTACTAAACTGGGTAGGCAACCCTATTATCTTCTGGTGATAACAAATTTTCAGCCTAAACTATAGTTATGCATATTAAACTAGAACACTCCACATTTCAGCAGTTTTTTTCCTGTGGTTCCTCTCGCCAAATTTTGGAAAGTTTTTGATAACTTGAGTTGAATGGCATGTGCCTAAATTTCTCCGCTTTTTCCCCAGCGTTCGTGCAATTAAGTTGTGTGCCCCTCGGTTTGGTGCTTCCGAGCCAATTGGTTTTGGCTAGCTTCATTTTATGGCGAAGGATCTAGCAGCACAAAATCCCTTTGGACGTTCAAATAATTGGTTGCTGTTATAATTCTTACGTCTGACGCTTCGGCGGAACTTTGGGACCAACTTTCGTCGCTTGCACGATCATTTTCGGCTGACGGTTACCACCAGGTTAGTTCGCTTTAGCTCCTGCCTCCTTTTTTGGGTGCTTACCTAGAAATGTGTACACTTCCAGCCATTTTCTCCTGGGCTTCGCAGCTACTGGGAAACATTTTGCGTTACAGCCCTTGGAATCGCTACATACTACTTGGGAACGTTACTTGCTTGTAATTTAATTACTCGTCCCCTGGCTCCGATGCAAGGCACCTGCGCTGGCCACTCATGCAGTCGGTAGCTGGCGATACTTTCTCCTTGTGTCCCTCGCTGTGTCCCCCAAGTGCTGGACAAGTCACGTGCAGCCCCGACCCCCTGGCACGTGCATCCCAAGTCTACAAGGTTTATATGTATTTAAATTAGGTATGTAGTGCTAGTTGCAATTCTGTACTTGTTAGATTATTGCATGGCCCTTTTGTTTTGCCAATAGCTACGTTAGCTGCTTAACCATACATTAGATTATTGCATGACCCCTCCGTGATGTTGATAGCTGCGATTATAGTGTTTGCCCCCTGCGGCATTCGCTTGGAATGCTAGCTGTGAGCTTATGAATTAATTTACTTACCCCGGCTGTGTGGGCCGGCTTGTTGGTTTGGGTCCTCTAATGTATTGGAGTCTCGGATATTCTATTAAGCAACGGCAGGACGTTTGGGCTCACCTGTGATACGTATTAGCTGTGTTTTCTGCGGGGGCCGTTGTGCCTTGGCATTTATGCTCGAGATCATTTGTAGGTTACTTGCTAGATGCATCAGAATTTGCTGTAGTTACTATACCACCCACAGACACTTCACTACCAGAATCTGAGTAATTGAGCTCTGGGATTATTATTTTGTTAGGAGCGCATAAAGCTGTTTATTTGAAACGTCATTTAAAAATATAATGAGTTTCTTGTAGAAATCTCTTCGACCCCATCATAGCATCAGATAGAGCTAACGATCGGTGCCTATGTTAGCCTTTTGCTTGCATCGCTCTGCCCCGAGCTACCCTGCCTAACAGGGTGCGTACTAATATATATATATGCGGTTTTGCTGTTATTTGCTGGCTGGACTATTACGACGTGTTCTGTTTTGTTTGAACCTCCGCCTCACGGAGCTTCATTTTTTGTTGTTCGTATCCCTTAGCGGGTAATCTGAAATTAGGCTTTAACTTAATGGCTATTGCTTTAAAATTAATTTTATCTACGCAGCTCATCCTTTTATGCATATACTAGCTTAAAGGTAATTTTATTTACGCAGCTCGCCCTTTTATAGATATTTATGCAGCACCTTTTTAATGTGTCGTGAGTTACTACTCTTACCTATATTTATACTATTTGTTAAATTGTTACTATTTATCTATGCGTATATATAGGGTGTTATGGAAATGAGTGCAAATATTTTAACCCGTAATGGAACTCGCTAACCTGAACAACTGCTTTATTTATCATTTTTTCGAAAACGCTCTCAAGACTGAGTAAAAATTAAAAACAATGTTACTCTAAAAATGCATACCCACCTATGGAATAATATTTTAATTTAATGGCACAAAACACAAAAAAACATTTCTTGATATGCAAACCAACAGAAACTGCATAGGTACTGATAAAACCTTTAGTTCACATCTGGTCACCAACTTACTTTATCAATTGAGTTAGGTAAGTTATTGACCGCATGTTTTTTTGTGCAAGAACTTTGCAGTTTTAATATGCTTGTGTCGTTCACTGGCTACACTTTGTTGTGCCTTTAAATGTGCAAAACTTTCACATATTGATGTTAATTAGGTATTTTTAATTACAAATTGCCATCTTTTGGATAATAATGTCAATAATTACTTTTTGTAATAGCGCCTGAAACTTTACAGGGGTGGGTTCCTTTATCTAGTTACTTGTTTTTGAAAAGATGATTTTCTAATATTTTAAAATTTCATTTAAATCATAAGTCACAACTGATGTTAACCAAATGACAAAACAGTTTTCAAATCCTAATAAAAAATGCCCAATCATGGTACACTATAATATTACATAACACAGTAAGTTCTTATTTGTTAATTAATTTCACCTTCTAAACGGCTTTATTTATTTTCTAGTTAGAATATGATAAAAAATCACTCACCTTGTATTGTGATTGCCACAACGTTCAAGACAGCAACCTAATTTTAGATCTGCAACTAAACCCTTTAATGCTCCTTACTGCAATGCACCGTTCACCGACAGACCACCCTTTTTAATTGTTCACCACGAGCAAACCCCAAACCCCCGTTAGCAGCCAGCAAATCTAGACCTCTATCTGATACAGTAAACTGCCACCTGGAATGCTCCTACTCTCTCCGACGACACCCCTTCAGAAGCTCCACTCACTAACACATGTAATCCCATTTTATTCCCGTCACATGTCAAATGTAATATCCCAAATAAAGCTAACCCAGTATGTTTCCTTAATATTTTACTTGTATACAGGGTGTTATGGAAATGAGTGCAAAATTTATTTATATAACTAAATGTAGCTATTGGAAAAAAATGATATGCCACACTTGAATAAAGAGATTTCGTCCATTTTTGTCTAAAAAAGATATACTTGGTAGGTGTCGCTTCGAGTAACTGTTTCTAAGATAATTGAATTTAAATGTTTTGTTGCGTACTAAAACTCGTCGTTGCCTTCCTTGACACTTATCCGGCTTAGGGATATCCAAAAAAATTGGAGTGTGTTTAAGGGCCAACAGGCCAACAACAATAAAAATTTACACAGCAACGAGTTAACAATGACAAGAATGTAAAAATGAACTGGCACAGAATAATAGGACTACCACACACAATCAATAACGAACTCTGGCGTGGTTTACACGCTGAGTTACCGTGCTCTTGTGCTTTTCCTCCTGATGAAGCCCCCACGAAGATGGACGAAACGTTGAGTTCTTCCACCTCAATAATGACACGACCCAATCCCGGAAGTCATTTTTTATTTAATGACAATGGCCGTGAAAGTCTCCGAAATCAACTCTAAGTAAATGTTCAAAATGACCTCCATTTCCAACTACACAAAGATTAATTCGACGGAGAAAGTTGAAGTTCACCCTTTTCATCATCTGTGCATCTAACCGTAAAACGTTTGCTGATTTTGTATCCGTCTCAGGTCTAGAGTATACCATCTCTTTCCCATAAAGGTTCCCCATAAAAAGTAATCTAACGGCGTTAAATCCGGTGAACCGGGTGGCCAATTTGCAGGGGCATCATTTCTTCTGCCGATCCATCGATTTCGAAAATTTAAATGATTTCTAACATTTAAAGTGAAGTGTGGCGGTTTACCGTCGTGCATGAACCACATATTTGGTCCAGTAGCCAATGGAAAATCATCCAATTTGGCAAATTTACTCAGAGTTGTTCTAGGTAATTTAAACAATCTAAACGAGTCAGCAAAATGACAGGACTATTATAAATCTATTAATGATTTCTGCACATCCATTGATTTTAAATTCATGTTGATAATTCAAAACATTCATCGCCATAAACATGTTTATTATGTAAATTTGTCACACCCCTTCTTGTAAAACAACACTCATCGGTAAATAATGTTTTTCTAATATTTTTGTGGCGTATTATTTTCAGATAGAATGTGAAGGTCGGCGGAGCATTGAGGGGGAAGGGGCGGGAAGGGTAAATGTATCTCCTGTAGTGGCCTAACAACTGGCCAATATTCAGCTTCCCCTAATTGTTCTTCTATGCTATATATATATTTCGATATTCTTAGTGTCAAAAAAGCATTAAAACGTCGAATATTACAAAAAATACACAGCTTTTCTACATCATTTAGAGATTAAAACAAGAAAAGTGTACAAAATTCTGTCTCTTTGTTGTATGTATTATCGGTAACCTCATTTACCTTGCGGTGTAGATAAAGGCTGCTGCTTTATACTCTTGAGGCAGGCGGTACAATGCTCAACTTGTTCCGGATTCGGGTTACAAAGTTGGAGCGCGACTTTTGTGCTTGCCCATCAACCATTGTGTGAGGTGTGTCTTAGTGATATGTTGACCTTGTTACTCCATCTCTTAGGTGTGCGCCAAGGCTACGGAAAAATTTCGATTTCCGAGGAATTCAAACCGAGGACTTACTTAATGCAAGCATAGCGCTTTCCCAATTGCGCTACTCGGCTTCTCTGTCTCTTTGTTATGGAGATATAACATAGCGTTTAAAGGTCTGCAAATGCAAAGTGCACATGGGGGAAGCACAAAAGAGAGCAGTGGCGAATTTGAGAAAATATCTCTCTTACAGTGTTCAAACAACTGCCAAATATCCAGATATTCCTTATTTTTCCGACATTTTACGTTCTTTTTCTTAATTTTCTGGACTAAAATAGCTTATTAATGTAGTTACACAGGTCTTTGATATTTTATTAGGCAGAAACCGTCGCAGAGGCAATGTACAATTCAGAATGGTATATGGAACGTACTCCAAATTTAAGACATTCCATTGTCTTGCTAATGCACAGAGCACAACGAAAACTTGTGTTTAGAGCAAATGGGCTATTTCCTATGAACGCAGAAACAGTGATGGCTGTAAGTATCACGACCTTACTATAAAACGTGCTTGCTAGAATTAATGTTGTTGCGATCCTAATGTTTCTCTAAAATGTTCTGATGAGTGACTTCTTTTTAATTGCAGATATTCCGGGCTTCATGGTCTGCATGTAATGTAGCTAGAGCAATACGAAATTAATTACGTTTAGCACATGTTTTCACATAGTTCAGACATTTGCATTTATACTGAGCCACTGATATAGTTACTGCATTTTGCAGGCACTTGTACACCGCATTTGTAGTTCAAATAGTTTTAGTGAGATATCCAATTTTTGTTTATCGCTTCTAAGCTAAAAAAAGAAGCAACTAGGGTGTTATAAATTAAATATACAATCAAATAACCTGCAATACGCGTTTTTACATAGTAATTGCCACTGGCGTTGTGCTTCGAAAATGCTCATCATATACAGAGTGGGCCAAGGAAGACTAACTGATGTAAAATGCGAATAACTTTTGCAATTATTAAGTTATGCCAATTTTTTAAAGAAAATATAATTCACTGAAAGCGTTTAGAGTTATGTAGGATATATTAAATCTGTCAAATGCCTCTCATTACCTTGCTGACAAATGGTTACTCTTGTTAAAGCATTTCTCTTTCTGAACGCAACGCATGTAATGCAACATGCAAGTGCATGTACAATTTATTTTAATTTTTAATGTCCAGTGGGTTAATACAGTAAACGAATAGAACAGTTGTATGAATGACTGGTGGCAGTTATTAGGGGAACCAAATGGGTTTCTATTGAAAATAACAGATATTAAAGTAACATTGAAAAATATTCACATAAAATTCACGTTGATGGTTGAATTCCATCAATTGTGATCTGATAATAATCTCCTAGTTAAATAAGTGGTGGTAAAATAGCTTTCCCTACTATTTAATACGATTTAGTATCAAGATTATTATAATTTTGAAGTTCATGTCAATGTTATTTCATTTGAGTTTAATTGTATGAGGTTAGGCTGAAATATAATGCACACATGCTTGCAGAACGCGAACAAAATGACCGACAGAGACGCGCACGACTATATTCGGAAGCTATATGCCTCCTCTATGCGCATGCGCAGTTTGAAAGAATTTCGTATATTAGATCGTTTTTTTAGTAGCGGAAGTATGGAGACGTGTTCTCAACGCGAATTAAACAGCGCGGGGCTATCGAATTTTTAACTGATGAGAACGTGGTTCTTACGGAAATTCATAGCCGTTTAAAGGCCGTTTATGTCGACGATACTGTTGATAGGACTACTGTTAATGGGTGTGTATTTAAATTTCGTGGTGGCCAACCCGGAAAAGCCGCAATTAATGACGAAAAACGCAACCAGCCACAAAAAAACTTCTTTTGACTGTGTTTTGGGATGCCAGATGAGTTTATGTGGCCAATTATCTGGAACGAGGGGCAACGGTAGATTCTTCTAAATACATAGTGACTCTAAAACAGCTTCGACGTCGAATTTGTCGCGTTAGAGGCAGCCTGTCGCCAATAATCTTGCAACATGACAACGCTCGTCCCGACACCTCATGCGCAACCGAAGATGCTCTGCGGAAGGTGAAGTTTGAACCGATTCCACACCCTCCCTACTCCCCCGATCTCGCGCCTTGCGATTTCTACTTTTTCCCTCTACTCAAGAGAGACCTCATGGGTAATAATTACATCTCAGACGATGAGGTGAAGGCAGCTGTGGCGTCCTGGATTCGAGAAAAGTCGGAAGAAGTTTTCGGTGACGGGATAAAGAAACTTGTTACGCATTGGGAGAAATGTGTTAGTCTTAACGGTGACTATGTTGAAAAATAATTGATATGATTTTGAAGCTAAAGAATTGTACTTTTATTTATTTTTTGCCCCATCTCGCTATCTCCTTTCGTTCACGTTCTACAAGCATGTGTGCATTATATATCAGCCCACCCACGTATCTATCTATTACAAAGTTAATAGATTACAATTAGTAAAGTAGAACCAGTGTAGTGCGAAATTTAATTTCGTGTGCTACTGGATGCAGTTTCTATCCTAAAGGATAGAATTGTAGAAGTTCTACAACGAGCTTGGGGCAAACTGGAACAGCCATTGTATTGGATAGATGCTAGTCAGCAGTATAAAGATCTTGTTAAGGAGTCAGGTATTTCAACCAAAGAAGTAAAGGTCAGTGATATTTTATTATTGTTATAAACAAATTTAGAGTGAAATAAAATTTAGAATAATTGTAGTTAGAGTTAGCCATTGTAATTAGCATATTTATTGTTTAAATTACAAGTTAATTCAAGCGCTTGAAGATGTTTCGGCGTTTGTATTTAGAAATTCAACAATTTGGTTCATTTAGGAATATATATTTGTGTAATGAATCCCAACGTTATATGGTGACAAGTTTGTAATAATATAAATAAATAATTAGGGATAATCACAACAAATAGATAATTTTAAAAATAATTCATATGTTGTATCTCTGGGCTTATTAAAAATTATGCTTTGTATTACCTCCCCCGAATTTAAGAAATGCACATACCCTCACTCCGACACTGTGTAAACGGTATAAGGGGTTACAGATTATGTATGTATGTATTAATTATTACAAAATAAATTGTTTATTGCTTTTTCTATTTTACTTATTGGCAACCAAATGTAAAATAAATGCTCCGACATTGCATGAGAAAACTCCAAATCCCTGGTTTAGGTTGTAACATCTAGTATAACATTTACTGTTGAGTATGATTTTTATAAAAGTATGGCAAACGCCCACCTTTTCTGCTAGGGACTGTTTAACCTCTAATAGACAGCAAAAGAGAGATGATCAAAACTCCAGCATAAATGAACGCAAATGTTACCAACAAGCAAAAAATTTTACCTCAGGTAATTATTAGCAATGCAATTAATGACTCAAGTAGTTTGGCTAACCTGTTTTGTTACCTTTCTGGCGTCAGCAAGGGACGCGTAACTGGCAAATGTTTTACTTCCTGCTTTTCGATCCAAATCCGACGACCGCAAAATCAAGGGACGCCACCGCTCTAATTATTCCCTGGAACTCCTCCTGTGGCTGGGACCTATTTCTATAGCTCGTACGATGTCTGCCCTAATATAAAATTTTATATTTTTATTTATTTATCTTTTGCTAGCTTCGCGAGAACAATGGATCTTACCTCAAGTAAGGTTCTTGCATATTCAATTTCTTGTTTGTGATAGTTAATCAGTACATATTCAAAAATTATAAATTACGACATTTTTGCAAATCGTGAAATTGAAAACTTCATAAAAGTGAAAAGTCAATCAAATAATATCTGTCACATATGTTATTACTTAAAAATATCCATCAAAGTAAGTATTTCTTTCAAATATGTAATACATTCACTAATTAGAACGTATTAATGTTTTATTTTCATATACCTGTCACAAAATCCACTTAATCTCACTGCTCGATGTCCTTTTCCAATTCTAGTACAAGTAAGCTGCCCACACTGCACCGTCAGCACTACTAAGTATATAAGTTTGTTACGGTATCGAACTGATTTTACGACACTCACGGATGAGTGAGTGCCGAATACTCCAACAAGTCCGGGAAACGTCCACACTTACTCTGAAAATCGCTGCAAAACAGGCTAAAGACGATACTACACAGGGCAAGCGTGTCGGTAGGTATAGGGTGTTACTAAAGAAAAAGGCGCCACAAGGTCCAAACAGGGGAGGGGGACCCACGCTTAACCAAACCTTGAAGGTCAAACGAGGTGTGATACGAGAACTCGGCCTCGCGAACCTCGTCGCTGACACGGCAACCGTCGGATAACCTACCTGTGACGCTCCAACGCTCAGGCTTCGCTGTACATAAATCTTTACAATGCAACCTGAAACGGGCATGCACAGATTCGTAAATTATAAGGCCTCAGTTCAAATATCGGTCTATTAAAAATAACGGAGCGATACACTGGGGGGCGCATTTTTACTAGTCACAGTTACGGGGGCTCACCTTAATTTCAAACATGCAACAGGCCTTGGTACACCGTAATGAATTTAATCAAACGGCCTAAGCGCTCAAACTAGGCCACCACAAATAAGCTAAAGTAGCTAAATATGACAGCGATCAGATTATATACGGCATGCGTCAGGTGAGCCGGTAGCCAACGGTCTGCTGGCTGCGACATTGGTTCGAACGAAAGCGTGGAAGTAGATTATAACACCAGTGGAAATTCCGGCAACGTGGCAAAGAATATGTCACGTCTTCCTTGAGACGAAGTAACGGTGAGACCGAAAATTTGTACAACCCTGCTGTTTTGATCCCCCGGTTTGGGTAAAAGGCCCAGCTTGGCCTTACGGAATAATGCAAGGCTGACGGTCATCGGCATTCAGTAGTTCTAAGGCACACACACTGCGGCAAAAGCCCGGAAAAGCACCTCTCGCTTCGACGACTCGTAACGAAGTCCTCACCGAGCGCACTGTTAGACGGCAAAACGCCTGACCCTGTCTGCAGCTGCAGCCAATCGGAGCACAGACAGTCTCCGGTTCCTGTGGGTTTATATCTTCACGAACTGGCGCCAGCGGCAACTTTCGCGTCCACAGCGTTATGTGCATAGCCAACAGCGGTAAATGCTTTAGCCTCGCGTCGATGGCCGCGCTACAATCTTCAGGGAAACGCATCATCCACTTTTCGTTCAATATGTTAGGCAAGAAGATTTTCGTCAAGTCGCTGCTCATCGCCACTTTCATTCATGAGTTCGGGCTCAGGAGCTGGTGACTTAGTACGCGATGGCTCGCTCATATTAAAGTTCAAACTCCAAATAAAGTATAAAACACCTCACAACACACACACACTACAATAGATTATGTCAAGTTTCCTAGGTTGAAGTTGTGCATGGCATTTTGTTCTTTGAACGTTTAGTTTAACCGTTGACACTAATAGTCTGTGATCAGACCAACAATTTGCTCCACGCATCGCTCTTGTTTGTTTTATATCTGCAATGTCACGTTTTCTCACTATGCGATAATCTTCAACCTAGGAAACTTAACACTGGCAAGCTGAATCATCCAGACAGTATGAGACATATGCAACTTGGCCTAACGCACATATGCGAATCTCATACACTGCTAGCAGATCCGACCATCTTACAACAATGGTCACACTTTGCTACTGATGTATATTCCTTAGCTGAGGAAGTATTAGGCTACAAAAAGAAAAAACATCGTGACTGGTTTGATGAAAATGACATCCCTTTGACGAATGCAATAGAACATCATAGAAAAGCCCTACAAAAATGGAAAGCCAACAAAACCTCTACAACATTAAAAGGTGAACTGAAAGAAGCGCATGCTAACCTAAGGAGTATCACAAGAGCTGTCAAGGATCAGTGGTGGAGCGAAAAAGCTGAAGAGCTCCAAATATTGGCTGATACTCATCAAATTGGGCTGTTTTATGAGAAAATGAGAGAAGCATGTGGGCCAAGTCTGTGAAAAATTGCACCCATGACAGCATTAGACGGTAGGCGCCTGTTTGAAAAGAGTGAAATCCTGAAAAGATGGCGTGAACACTTTGAAAGCCTGCTTAATGCAGACAATACTGCTGACATCGAATACCTCGAAAACCTTAGAGGTATGGAGCAAATAGAAAACTTGGACCATCAGCCCACAATTCGAGAAATAGAATTGGCAATCAAACAGCTGAAAGGTGGAAAAACACCGGGGTGTGATGGCCTACCAGCTGAAATATACAAATATGGTGGCGAAGCAGTAATAAACAAGTTACATGAATTCATTACTGTGATGTGGCAGCAGGAAACAATAACTGAAGAGTTCAAAACGTCCATAATCAGTGTTCTCTATAAAGGAAAGGGTAGTTGCTCAGATTGCAACTCATATAGAGGTATTTCTCTACTGACCACTGCAGACAAAATACTAGCACGAGTTCTACTCAACCATCTACAAGTAGCTGAGAAAATTCTTTCTGAAACGCTGTGGTTTCCGTCCTGGCCGGGGGACTGTTGATGCCATTTTCACCATACGACAGCTACAGGAAAAGAGCAGAGAGCAAAACCAGTTACTTTATCTCTGCTTTGTGGACCTGGAAAAAGCTTTTGATCATATACCTCGAGAAGCTTTATGGATAATTCTTAAAAAAGTAGGCTGCACCCCAAAATATATATCCATGGTAAGACAGTTCCATGATGGCATGAAATGCCAAGTATGCTTTGATAGAGACCACACAGGTGAATTCCCTGTTACTATTGGTGTAAAGCAAGGTTGTGTTCTTGCACCAACTCTTGAAACAACTTTTTGGCTTAGCCTAACTGTTTCGCCATTTATCCAATTATATCAGGCTTAACCTGTATATTTTTAGTTGAATTATAAATCCTTTTGCATTTCAAATTCTTCTATTTTCCACAGCAGCGTATTTTATACCTGGATCAAGTTCCTATCGTTTGCACGATGCCCTCTCGACCTGCGATATCTCTTATCAGAGTGCGAGTCTCCCTTTAGAAACGAAATTTTCGTCCGAGGCACTTATTCTTCTCGCCTCAGGCGGCGCATTTCGCGTACGATTTCAGGTACGATTGCGCTTTTCTGTCTTATTATCTCCATAGTAATTATATTTTCCTTAGCTCTTAATTACCAGTTTCATACACTAGTTTTTCTCGGAGGCCAGCCAAGCCTTATCGCACTTTCAACACCTGCTGGCGCTCTGCTTAGTTGCTGCCGTTCGAGAGTGCTTTTGCTGTATTCCATTATGGTAGCAGATCACGACCAACTTATTTTAAACAACAGGGTGTAGCAACCCCCAGCCGGCGTTCGCCTGTTAGCCGTTTTTGCACGTTGGTGAAGCGAGGTTAGTTTGTGCTATTCCGAGATATATCGTATCTTCAATACCTGTATTTTACATTTATACATTTTAAAACCGTAAATATTTAAAATTTAAATGCATACGTTCCGAAATTATTAACATGTAATGTAACATTCAATTTCATACATACTCTTATTTTAATATTTAAATTTTTATGCCTATATCTAATTATGCTATATTTAAAGTTGCTATTTTGATGTGTATTTCGACCCTCTGTAAAAGGTACAGTCACGCTTTTTTATTTCAATAGCCTAAACAGAAGGTATTATTAAATGATTGAGGTATGCATATCCCATGAATAATTTGAATTTAAAGATATTAAAATAACCCGAAAGGGGTTTTTTTAATTTTATGCGTGTCGCAACCATCAGTTCACGTACACAATTTAGTTATAATATTATTTGCATTTTAATTATTCTGATAATTTACTACTGACATTTCAAGACTTTTCTATTATTGATTATTAATTAAACGCTAGTCACTTGTAGTTTATTTTTCTTATTATTGGAAATCTTTTGATTTCTGGCGCCCATTTCCATTTCCTTTCCTTTTTTTTTAAGACATTCCAGGGTACATAGATGATGATTTGAACCTACGATCTAAGGCCGCCGATATTTGAGTTGTCTGCGATTTTTTTACTACCATCAATTATTTTAATTAGTCAATCGCAGGTCGGCTTCTTTATTGTTTCACTCTTTTTGCACTGTACTTTGCCATGACTATACGTGAGGCCCTGAAAGGCATGTTTGATGCAATACATATCATGTATCGCTATGAAGGAAGCCTATTTAACTTATAAAGGCTGAGAGCAGCTAGCAAAACCCAGCTTGTTCGAATTGTCGAAATTCTATTCGCTGATGATGTGTGCCTGGTTGCAAACTCGCGTGAGAGTCTACAGGAATGCGTAACCAGGCTTGCAAATGCATGCTCAAAATTTGGACTGAAAATAAATTGCACAAAGACGGAAGTCATGCAGCAGGACAATAACTATCAACAGCTGACTCCTCTGAATATAACTATTGGAAATGAAACTCAGAGAGGTCCAAAATTTTAAATACCTTGGCAGCTCAATAAACTCATGTGCCAATCTTGACAACGAAATCACCATCAGAATAGGAAATGCTGCTGCGGTCTTCGGTAAATTACATCACAGACTCTTTAAACACAACGATGTCAAATTCAAAACCAAGATTTCTATCTATAAGGCTGTTGTTATTCCTACGCTAATTTATAGCTCAGAGACATGGTGCCTATACAAAAAGCATACCTATAAGGAAACTTGAGCAATTCCATTTAAGATGCTTAAGAAATATTCTAAAAATAAAGTGGCAGCAATGCGTTACAAATACTGAGGTTTTAAGAAGATCAGGCATCCTCAGTATTGAATCAATGCCAGGGCCGGACTGGCAGACCGGGCGATCGGGCGCTAGCCCGATGGGCCGGTGGTCGATGGGGCCGGTGGTCAGCTGGTTAATCACGACCACTTATTAACGTGTACTAATGCTCTCTGGTTGAACGCTGCGACCGGAAGATTACTCACAAAAATGTTTTACGAACTATTAATGTTGACAGGGTGCGTGGCGTAGTCTGCATGTAGTTTGTGCAATTCTGCAATGTGCAGCAGTCTTTGTTAGAGAGTCTTATTGGAGAATGAATGTGTAGAAAACAGCATCAACAGCAGTTTTTTAAATATCGAAGAAACCAGATGGTGGGCCAAATACAAGGCACTATTTAAAATTTTTGGCAACAATAGCGGTGTCTTCCTAGAGTTATGTCAAACATTATATGAAATAGTACAATCAAAGAACTTTAACGCAGAGGTAGGATTCAAACCACAATATCTTCGTGATGGTTTATTTGAAGTATGAGACAATTATTACAGCAATATTGTTCAAAATAATTTTTATGCCTACTTCCCCTCGCTCAAAGTAACTGCAAACATCAGGGATGGATTTCTTGCAAGGATACCGCATGGTCGAATACACTTTATAATCACTGAAGACATTTTCCTGCGAATTTCATAAAATTGCTGAAGATACTGAAGAGTTTATAAATAATGAAAATGAGCAATTTCTTGAAAACGAAATCCCGCTAGACGTTGTCGTTAAGACAGAGATGTGTGCCCAGAGAATGAGTAAGAAAAAAAAATTTCATGACCAAAATTGCGAAGACGAAGCACCACAAAATAAAACTGACAAATTTATAGTAGAGGTTTTTAATGTGACTATAGACAAAGTTGTCACTGTCTTAGATTCCAGATTTGTAAATCACAAGGAGTTGTACCAAAGACTTTGAATGCTTTCACCCCTCGAATTTCCCCTTCCTTCCAAACTTGTCGAAAAATGTTCTACAGAAAGTTTGTGAAGTGGCGAAAGATAATCTGCAAATGGAACCAAAAAACAAACTGAACAGGATGATGATGAAGAAGAAAACAGTACTGCTGATCATAAATTCTGTAAAAAATGTATAGTCTATTATTACTATGTTCTAAAAAAATAAAATTTATATGTTGAAGCATACCCTGACCTAAAAAAAGCATATAAATATTTATTAACCCTTTCTATTTCATAAGTTGCTTGTGAAAGGTAATTTTCTAAATTAAAAATTTATTTTAAATAGAGTAAGGAGCTGCTTGTCTCAAGATCATTTCGAGGCTTTTATGCTAATGTCTTCCAAAAAGGACGTTTTAACGTGTATTGACAATGATAATATATTGCTTGAACTGACATATAAATGTAAGCATGAGAAACTTACTTGTAATTTGATATTTGTTTGTTTGTTTGTTGTTAATGGACAAGGTCTAGGCATGCAGAGTACCAGGTACCTTAGACACCGACTGCTTTGGTCATATGGTCAAAGTCCTACTTAGAATTTTGCCGAGACTAAGGAGTTCCAACCCTAGCAAGGGATCTTTTACATGCTACACATCGTAGTAACATGGGACCCACGGCTTTACATCACTTCCGAATGATGGCATTCTTATCTGTAGAGGCTTTCATCTGCATTTTTTTATTTTTGAAAACCTCACCGGGACCGGGAATCGAACTCGCGACCCTTAGATCAGTAGTCAGAATGCTTACCACTGACCTACCGACCCCGGCATTTGATATTTTAATACCATATTATTGTTCCTTTTTTTGCTTGATACCTAGTTGCACCTATATGCCCTAAGAGTTTACTAATTTATTTTATGCTTTTTATATTGTTTGTATTTTCTGAGTTGTTTTTGAGATATATGTTTTATTTAAAAGATATATTGTTTTTTGTATAATAATTGGGTTTATTTTCCAAATAAGTCATTTTTGAATGGGCCGGTTTGGGGTCACTCGCCCGGGCCGGTTGAAACATCCAGTCCGGCCCTGATCAATGCTCATGCATGGGCAGTTGAGATGGTGTGGACATGTCGTTAGGATGTCTAACAATCGGCTTCCGAAGCAAGTCCTGTATGGTCAAATGTTTTATGGTAACCGTACGTTGGGAGGACAAAGATTGAGATACAAGGATAACATCAAGAGGCACATGACACAATGTAACACATCCATAGGGAACTGGGAGAGGAAAGCAGCTGAAAGAAAGCAATGGTGAACATACGTGCACAATAAAATTAGAGATGTAGAAGCACATCGTCTAGAGGAAGAGGACACCAAGCGTAGAGAACGAAAAGATCGACCAAATCAAATAAGAATCTACATATATAATGAAAGAAATGAACTTTATTGTGACCAGTGTAACAGATCTTTCACCAACAAGCTAGGGTACAATAGCCACCATAGAGCACACTCAAGACAACGACAATCAAGCCGTTTTGGCAATTGCACCGTGACCGTTTCGGTCTGGACAACAACAACAACAATAGATGATCCTCGCGCACAGGTAATTTATCCCACTTCTGAAGTGTTAGATTTTGGTTAAAAAACATTCATTCAATAACCAACTTATAAAAGACGTGTATTTCGATTGAAATATCGGTACAGAATGGTCCAGAATACCCCCAATAGCATTTTACAACACATACACGTATGATCTCATACATTTTCAAAAACCAATAGATTAATAAAAATAGTGTGACAAGCTAAAGGCTTCCAAGAAATATATTGTAACAATTTTATTACTTACTTATTTAGCGTATGGCATGTACTATTGCGGAAATATAAAGCGGGACACTAAAATTTGCCTAAGTTAATTTGTCTGAATGAATTCATTGTTGATGCTATCCCAAGCTGCTTATATTGCATTAACCAGTTGTTTTTGGTTCTTTGGCATGTGGTAGATAGGATTTCATAAACAATTAGGAAAGCATAATGGCAATATTCAAATAGTGAAAAATTGCCTTAGATGACTTGTCCCGGTTTATATTTCCGCGACTGTACCATTGCCAGCATAGAGAACTGGTACAGTCAAATTTGAACAGATTTAATTGGTCTGTAATGACAAATTCAAACAAACTGCTGTCATATATAACTGTTAAGTTAAGATGGCATCCTGAAACGAATTTCCGAAAACCATCCTTTGAACCAGATTGAGAAATGGGGCAAACATAATGACAATTTTGCGTGAGCTTATTGTTAAGAACGCGGTCTTAGTTGCTAAGAAAGGCTCGCAATACTAGAACAATTTGAAGAAAACAAGGCACAATTATGCAAGTAAAATTTTCAAAAATTAAGATAAATTGATATTTTCAATGTCTTAGTTTTCTATGAAGGCAATTGTACAGTAGATACACATTACAATAGAAAAGAGTCGGTGATAGAAATATACAATAGTTAACAATAATATATTACAGTTAAGGTTTCTAAGCCAATTTATTACAGTAGGGGTGTGGCATCTACAAATCATCTGAGGTGCACTGGAATACTCTTTTAAGTGCACACTAGAGCGTATACCTTAATTCGTTATATTTACAATTTATTATAAAGATTATTACAAAAATAAGAATATTTCCTAAGCAATAACTTGTGTAGAACACTACAGAATTAGAATTCATATGTGTAACTAAAATACTTTTTACGCTCTTCTGTATTTACAGGCAGAACAACTGTAACATTTTTCTCCTCTTGTGTTGCTTTATAATCACCAACAGTGCACATATACGTCTTTTCTCAGGTTTGAGTCTGATATCTAACTAAATTTTTTTCTGTGCTGCTCTGTATGCACAAACAGAAGACTGCTTTTCACCTGTATGAGTTTTCATATGTCTAAATGACTTTCACATGCTATTTTGTATTCATAAACCGAGCAAATGAAGGGCTTTTCATCTGTATTAGTTTTTGCATGTTTAACCCTTCAGTACCCGTTTACGGTCTGTGGGACCGAGCAAACACATGATGCAGTATATTACTTGATGTTCTAGCGTTAGTTTACCGCCCATTTTACTACCTTCCTATATATTGCCATTGAAGATCCGTATGCAGTTTTGAGTTCGTGCGTGCAGTGATTTAAAAGTTATTTATAATTTCGGTTTCAGAGACCGAAGCGGGTACCCGAGTTGTTTTTATTTTTACCTTTGATATACGACTAATGTGAGAAGGAAGTATTTTCTGCATTTTTAGTAACACTGTTATACTAAAACGTTATTATAGTCATGGCAGATTTTATGAGAAAGAACAGGCGCGACTAGAACGACGATGCGAGATATAATAGCGGAGGAGGATGTCGACAACGCGTTTTATGATGATCTGCCATCGTCTGACGAACAGTGACACTGAACACGAAATATCTGATTATGAAGACGTTAGTGAACAAGGAACTAATGCCATAAGATATCTCATTATTTTTATGGAGGTGGCAGAGGGTGTCGGACTGCGAGACCGGTGCGGGTACTGATGTCTTACAATTTTGAACGGGTACTGGAGGGTTAACTAAATTACTGTTACGTTGACGTTCTCTATTAAAAACAATAGCAATCGCATGACTACAACTTTTCTCCTGTATGAGTTTTCATATGTGTAACGAAATGACTTTTTTTTGCTGATTGGTATTCACAAACTGAGCATCTGTATGGCTTTTCTCCTGTATGAACTCTTACATGTCTATCTAAACAATTCTTATATTGTGTTCTGTATTCACAAATCGAGCATCTATATAGCCTTTCTCCTGTATGAGTTTTCATATGTGTAACTAAATGACTTTTTTTTGCTGTTTTGTATTCACAAATCATGCAGCTGTGTGGCTTTTCTCCTGTATGAGCTCTTATATGTGTCACTAAATCTCTCTTATTTGCTGTTCTGTATTCACAAACCGAACAACTGTATGGCTTTTCTCCAGTGTGAGTTTTCATATGTCCAACTAAATGACTTTTTACTGCCGCTCTATATTCACAAACCGAACAACTGTATGGCTTTTCTCCTGTATGAGTTTTCATATGTGTAACTAAACTACTTTTTACTGCTGTTCTGTATTCACAAACCGAGCATCTGTATGGCTTTTCTCCTGTATGAGTTTTAATATGTCCAATTAAATCACCCTTACGTCTTGTTCTGTATTCACAAACCGAACAATTGTATGGCTTTTCTCCTGTATGCGCTCTCATATGAGTAACTAAATCACGCTTATGTGCTGTTCTGTACTCACAAACCGAGCATCTGTATGGCTTTTCTCCTGTATGAACTTTCAAATGTGCAACTAAACTACTACTCTGTGCTGTTCTGTATTCACAAACCGAGCATTTGTATGGCTTTTCTCCTGTATGAGTTTTAACATGTCTAACTAAATGATCTCTTTTTGCCGTTTTGTATTCACAAACTGCGCAACTGTATGGCTTTTCTCCTGTATGAGCTCTCATATGTGTAACTAAATTACTACTCTGTGCTGTTCTGTATTCACAAATCGAGCATCTGTATGGCTTTTCACCTGTATGAGTTTTAATATGTCTAACTAAACTACATTTCACCGCTGTTCTGTATTCACAAACTGAACATCTGTAAGGCTTTTCTCCCGTGTGAGTTTTCATATGTGTAACTAAACTACTTTTTACTGCTGTTCTGTATTCACAAACCAAACATCTGTATGGCTTTTCTACTGTATGAGTTTTAACATGTCTAACTACACTACTTTTCTGAGCTGTTCTGTATTTGCAAACAGGTTTCTCTTCACTACCAGTAGTATTGACGTTATTTTTGTCAAATGTTTTGTTTTCATAATATTCATCCTTTAATTCAATGACCTCTTGTTTAATACATAGCTTATCAAAACTTTCACTGCTATGTATGTACTGTGATCGGCATGGTATAGTTCCTGCAGAGCTACAAGATTTATTTTCCATAGTTTCTAAATCAATGGTGATTATGTTCTTTGAATGTTTCTTTTACCGATATATTAGCCAAGGGAAGTTGGAGATCTTCACATCTAAAACAAAAGCAGATTGTCATTGGAATTCAGTTATTTATTTACTTATTTATGAATTTACGGAATAACCTCATTAACAGTTTATATATCGCAGAAATATGGTAAAAGCAGGGATTTGATCGAACGGTAGATGTTAAAATGACAATTCGGTCATTTCTGATTTAGTGAACTGCATCATGGTTGTTACCGCACCCCTCTACCTCACTACTCTCCTCCAGCACCCGTGCCGGCCAGCTCAGGCGCACACAGGTGCACCCAAACATTACGTGACAAAAGTCGCATGCATTTTCATTAAATTCGCAATTTCTACGTTCGCCAAATGTACGCACATTAAAAAATGCCATCAGATACAAGACAAACGACTCAGACCAAATTTGTCTATAAAGAATGTGAAACTATCAGGGCGCTTTTAGACGGGCAGCATGATAAAGAAAAACCGATATGGACTCGAAAAAGGATAGAAGAAGCTATCATAGCCATTGAATGATTTAAATTAGCATCACTACTAAAACTTCAACTGACAAACAGTACTACGTGGGGAAAAAATACGATCTGATGGAATTAGGTACTAAAAAGTCTTGGCTTTGAAGAGAAAGCCTGAAACTAACCCAGTTCTGAAAATAGTGCCTACGGAAGATTTTTATCACATACTTCGGGAAACCCATACCCAGACACTTAATCCCCACTTCGGTTGTAATGGAGCTTTGAAACTGTGTATCGTATGTCAATCTAAAAAAGAAATTTCCAAATTATGTCCAACGACTTCAACCATCATGGTTTAGTTGACTTATAATAGTCATGGGCGTAGCTTCTGCTATATCTGCCGTATCGATGATACAGGGCCCACGGACCAGGGAGGCCCATCAGCTCCCAAGCACGAATAGAATGCGCTCGACCCCGGCGCAGCCACCCAGCCACAGTCTCCTGAACAGATTCATACAATTAAAGAATTAACAAAATTAATATTAATAAAATTTAATAGTATGGCTTCAAACTTTCCCGATGTAATAACTGCTTGTATGTATGCTGTTGTTGACAATTCCTGTTACGGTAGCAACAGAAGAAGCTTTTCAAAATTAAAACTTATCAAAAACTACTTGAGAAGTAAGATCACACAAAAACGGTTATCCGATTTAGCCATATTATCCATCGAAAAGGAAGAGCTTAAAAAATTTAAATCAACTCCAAATATGGAACGTCTTACAAACAGTTTCGTTGAGAAAGAAAGTCCCGAGATAACTCGGTTAGTAATTTATTATTATTTACTTTAACCTTGTTTCTTGTTATTTAACATTGACTTGTTCCTTACTTATGTAGATATGCAGTGTGGAAATACAGTAACGGATAAATTCATTAACTTCGTTGATATTAATTTTTATGAAAAAATCTAGAAGTGTAGCGATTTTGACTATAGGGAATTTTTTCAGCTGATTTTCAGTTTCTTATGTAATTTGCTTTTCACTTTTTTTAAAATAACAACCTATATTTTTTATTATTGATTTTGGTAGTACTTTTTATGTTGTTTTCAATGATATAAAATTACCAATTTGTTACATCTGAAAAAATCGAGAAGAATGGTTTTAAACTTTAAATATTAAAAACCAATTAAATGAACAGAATAAATCTAGTTGCCGATGGATGAAACAAAAAAAGATTATTTACTTGTCAGAATTAAACAATTTGTAATGTCATAACAAAATAAGCGTCCTTTGCTTTTTCTAAATTATAATTTACCTTTATCAAACTATTTTATTAATAGATATGGTACAATTAAGCGAGGCACAGAGAATTAAATTTGTTTATTATTTATTATTGTATTTTTCAATGGTTTTTAAAAATTTCAATAAAAACGAATGTGTTCCGTCAAACGTAGGTAACTAGATTTATTTTGCTTATTTCATTGGTTTTTAATATTTAAGCTTTAAGACCATTTTTCTCGATTTTTTCAGATTTAACAAACTGAAAATTTTATATCATTGAAAACAAGTACAACCAAAATCAATAATAAAAAATATAGGTTATTAAAAAAAAGTCGATGACGTCATATCATGAAAAACAAACTACATAAGAAACTGAAAATCAGCTGAAAATATTCCCTATGGTTGAAATCACTACACCCCTTTGAGATTTTTTCATACAAATGAATATCAACGAAGTTAATGAATTTATCCGTTACTTTATTTCCACACTGTATGTAAACTGTAAACTATGATTTACACTTCTTTTTACGTAATATATTAGTAAAAATATGTAATTAATTTGTACTTTTTAGTTAGTTTTTATAATTATATTTCGTTTTGCTAAAAAATAAAAATTGAGTTCGTATTTTTATACGTTTATTGGATAACACCCTGATGGCGTGGGATGGGAAGGCCCACTTGACAGTTTATGATACAGGACCCGCTGATATCTAGCTACGCCTCTGCTTACAGTCGGCCCTAGACAGAAATTATAAATGGCTATTACATTATCAGAATCACGCAACAAAATTCAGCTTTCTGCAGCCGTTAACTTTGAAAAGAGCAGCTGAAGTAGCAATGGAACTATTAAAAATCTTTCTGAACGTTTGTTGTCCTCATATACTACAAAGTGATGTTTGTTCAGTTTACGGCTGCTGTCATACAAGAATTAACAACCATGTGGCCAACATGCAAAATTGTTGATGGTAGGCCTAGACATCCAGCAAGGCAAGGATCGGCTGAGCGATCAAATCAAGATGTCGAAGCTATGTTACGTGCTTGGCTAATTGACAATGACACAAAAAACTGGGACATCGGTTGTTACTTGTTACTCACGGGGCAACCAGCATTGCTGGAGAGGCAACAAGCCAGAAGTCAATTTCATAAAGTGTTGCTGCATTTCCCAACGGGAATGCACTCAAAATTTTGGGTCGGTCAATTCCATAATATGCATCAGATAACTTGGTGATAATTCACGACATGCATTGCTTAACTAATAAAACAGATTCAACAAAAATGAATACGAACACATCTCCGTTGATCAACGCACGTTAATAATAAATTGCCTAGTTATATGACTGAATTTATAGTATATAATAAGGATATTCATAATTATAAGACTAGATGTGTCAATGATTTTAGATTACCCATTAACAGCAAAATAATGTATTCTATAATGGACTCAAATTATTTAATGAGAAAATGCCGGACGAAACTAAACAAGCTGCTAATTTATATCAGTTTAAAAATCTTTGTTCAAGATATGTTAAATCTGTTTGTTACGGACAATATTTGTTTTTGTAAACATCTTAAAGATGAATGAACCTCTATCTAACAAAAAAAAAACAGCTTAAAACACAATATTTTCATAAATGGAACTCCTGATACAAAACGATGCGTTTATAACTATAACACATTAATACATTTTCACTCATAATCCACTAGTAAAATTCCACTCAGCTCCCTGCATATACTCTGCATACCATGTATCAGATCAGTTACTACACACAAATTGAAGTTTAGTTAGTTCATTAGCCAATTAATCTTTTTTGGTAGATCTAACCGTAAATCTAGAATTAAAATACAGAGATGCAACTTCATCTGTATAAATTATTTAATTCTATCTGCATTGGAACCAGGATAGCTATAAATTTAGTGAGAGTACACTATATGCCCTTAAGATTTTATGAAAGTTGAACAAAGTTAATTTCGTACAAGGAATTAGTACATGAGTTAGTTATCTATGAAATAAATATCGATATTTTCAGCTGAAATGTTGATACTATTTATTTAGAGCCAAAAATGTACTTTTTTTCTAAAAATATTAAAAAAGGGTTCAAAATTGTTGACAAGGAGACGTTTATTAAGTGAAATGGAACACATCACTCAGGGGCGATAACAATAACAGTATATTGCATGCGGACAATTGAATGTGTTACACGAGTTACGTAACTGTCAACAACAATGCATGACATTTTTATAAATCCATACTATATATACAATGATCGCATACCTTCAGAAGAAAAATAACGAATATTACATTTGAAACTTATTAAAGTAATTTCTTGGTAATATTAAATGTTAAAAACTGATAAAAGTTTGTAAATTTAAATTATCGGTGTAGTTTCAAAATTGTAGTAAATCTTATTCAAAGCAAAAATGTTATTACATCAGTTAATCAAAATTTACGTAAGAATATATTTTGTAGAAATCTAACTTGCAAAATGCAAGATAAACTGCAATAAAAAACTATTAATTATTATATACACATGCAAATAATATATTACCCCAAGATGTAAGTTTATTTAGGTTCAAGGAAGAAACATTTTCGAAACAAAGTATGTAAATTAGTAAGTAGGTAATCAAATTCAGCAATAATTTACCAACAGTAAAAAAGGTAGATTAACTATCAAAGATTGTAGGTAATCAATAAGTTACAATAACTTACAATTAACCGGTTTATAAACAACTTTAGGAAATAAACAACTTTAGGAAAAGCAATATTAAAATAGAAGTTACTACACATTATTGATATATTTTTGAGCAAAGGAAGTGTTTTCTGACTGCTAACGATCGTTTCCCATATTCGGCGACAACTTGATTAAATTTATACCTGAAGCCTGCGACGTAAATCTACAGAATCAGAAGAAACATCTTGTCCGTACTCCATTAGATGCTACACTTGGAAGTTCTGTCCAGGTTCTGAAAGAAGAAGAAATTCATATTAAGTACATGCTTACCGTTCATTCACTTACTGAACTATTATTAGACATTTACGAATATTGTCCCGTTATACAATATATCTGGCAGCATAGACAACATAAAGAAGTTTGTTAATTTTTTTAAAAATTAAAATGAAATGGAACAATGTAAATGAATGTATTTTATGCGTGCAGAAAGATCGATCAGACTTAGAATTTGTTACTGGCGTTTTCCTAGGTTGTATATGCCGGCAGCTACACTATATTGTGATATGTGATACCTACCAGACGTGTAAACGTGAAGTTTTAAGTCTTTTAGGTTATATTATACATATACTGTAAGTGCGGTCTGAAATAATTGAAACAAACTCCTTTAACGATTATCTCCACAATGATTGACAGATGGTAAATGTATAACGGTTTAAGTTCACAAATGTCTAATATCAACATTACAACCCGGATCGTAACGAATAAAGTTAGTTGAAACCGCAAAATTCCAAAACAATACCTGAATCCCACAAAACTGACATGGGCAATATGGGCCAGAAAATCCATTGACACAGAAACTTTTGCGTATGCGCAGTACATTTCGCGTTAGAATCTGATCAGCGGTTCCACAACAATCAACCAACAATAGCCTATAACTGTGCCATTCGCGTTTTCATTACGACTTCTATTATCTACTAAGAATAGTCGTGTTCAAAAATGTGTTGTACAACCACAGTTGCACGTTTATTGGTGCTTGTGTTATTACTCAATAAAGGCTCACACTGTATCATTAAGTAGGTAGATCTAGATGTATACTTTCAAAATATTTGTATATATACAACACTTTTTTCATCTTTGTGTAATTCATTTATATTCACACAGATCAACTGTTGTACAACACTTTAATGAACACGACTGTACATATATATTATAGCCAAATAATCGAGAAATCGCTGGAATTTCAAACTCCAGCATACCTAATTACCTGTGCTTTATAGATTTGACTACAGTGCTTTATTAACCAGGCAAGCTTATCCCACTAGATTTTGTGTCACAGGGATTTTAGCGCCAAGCCGTTGGCTGCGCTGACCGGTAACTGTGCGTTCTGTCGTCTGTCAACCAAGCAAGGCTAGAAACCGTTGGGAGTACGTAGCCTATTGCTCGATCCCGACGAACAATTCATGCTGATTTAAATCTTGGTGCATTCCAATACGATGCTAATGATAATTACAGTCGTCATCCAAATGTGGTTATTTAAATCTATACAGTGTGTAGGTGTTGTTCTGTGCTGTCAACTGTATCTGTCAGTTCTATTGAGTTCTATCACTCGTCACTGTTGTTTGAACTAAGGTACTATTAAAGTTCTCTAATTTGAACCACGTGCGTGTTAGTTAACAGTGTTTTCGTTTCGATGTTTTCTGCTTTCTTTTTATTTGTTTAAAAACCATTCTTTTCCTAGACGGATTAGATTAAATGACATGATCGTTGTTTTTCCGACTTACCTTATGCTATTTGGAAAGCAACTAGAATTTGAATTTGCCGCCACTTTTAGTAACTCAAAATGGCGGGTAAGCTTGCTCGTATAAATATAGTTATAGTACCTTAGATTTGACGAATTAACGTAAATGGCGTCATCAATATAGTAGATGAAAAAGTGACACCAGGAGCTCTTGAAATCAATTAAAAACATAAACAGTAACAACTTCACAAAAAGCAAAGTAAATAATAACTCAACAAAATCAATCCCGATAACAACAGGCGTAAGACAAGGTGATTCTCTAAGTTCAATGCTCTTCAACGTTAAAATGGACAAAATAATTAAAACTGTAGAAACAGCAAGTGGTTATAAAATGGGAGAGAATAATATAAATATCATCTGCTACGCTGCTGATTCTCTACTGATAGCTGAAAATAATACTGCACACCTTCAATCAAACCTGTCAACAATACAATATGTTGATTTCAGAGGTCATTAAGTAACAAACGACTTCCAGGATTGGACCCCGTTATTATTGAGGTTAAGGAACTCAACGTTTCGCCCACTTTCGTAAAAGGTTTCGTTAGGAGCAAGCAAACTGCAGAATGGGACATTTCGCCGTTGCCTTTTCGCCGTCGCTCACAAACGGTTGCTCGGACCGACACCTTCCGTGTATACTTTTTTTGGACAAAAATGGCAGGGAATAAGAATTTTTCGTTAGAAATTTAATACACCACCGCACAAAAAAAACTATGAAGTTTTAGATGTAGGCGAAATGCTGCTGGTGGTGCCCCTCTGCAACATCAAAACTGTGATCAAATTTGGTTTTCCCATCTAAAAGCATCCATCAATGCCTAATTTCGTGCAGAATCTGCTATTATTACAATAAATATTTAAAAAAAGTCTAAAAAAAACATAACAACTTTCGGAAACTATCAACTTTTGAACTAAGATAAGTTGGGTTATATCGTCATAATTTAACTAACTTTTTGTACGGACCTTTTAGAGATACACCCTGTACATTGCATGTATCCGTCCAATACTGTACATACACACAATGACGCGACGAAAAGGAACTAGCGTCGTGATCAATCGTCATCCGCTCAGCGTCTTATAAAAGCGAAGACCTCGGGAATAATTAGGAAAAAACTGAACTTTGGCCAGTTGTTAGACCACTACAAAAGATAAACGTTCCCCTCAATGCCTCTCCGAACTTCACATTTACAGACTTTAGAAAACTCCGTAACCAATACCTTTATCTTAAAGAATCCTAAATAATGTGCTAGAAGGATATTTTTTCTTTAATGGAAAGCAAACGGTATTTTACATTTCAAATGCAAGGTTTTGTTTACCCCTATAGCTTATTTAAAAATAACCAAATTATTTAATTATTTACAGCATGGATAGTTAAAATCCACAGGTACGTTATAGTATGACAGCCATTAAAGTGTCCTGACCTACAGATGCAGGGTGATCGGCGGAGCAAAAGCACTGACCCAGCAATAGATCTCAGTGCCTTCTGCTCTGTCCATTCCCTTTTAAGTATTCTTCCTTCCATCTTCATGCAATTCTTAAAAGTACATTTTCCAATGATGTTTCAACTTCCAAAAAATTCTAAGACAAAGTTGATGAGACCCGTTTGATGTGGGAGGAAGTTTCGCAAAGTAAAAAGTTTATCTTAATGCTGGCTTTTTAGTTATAGACCAGGCATAAAAAAATTTTAAAGGAAAACCTAGAACTAGTTTAGAACTGTAGGAGAGACCCTGTCTGGGGTGCCAGCGTCGTAGTTTTTTGGAGAAAAAATCAGAAGAAGAAACGGCTTGTTTATTAGAAGCGATCACGAAAATGTACCTTATCCGTACATATTACAGAAAAATGTTATGGAAGAAAGTTGTTCACCACCTAAAATTGTAGCCCACTGCAAAATTTCAGAAATGTCGACTGAGTTTTATGAAACCCTGTGTATGCGATGAAGCACTGGCAAATCCTAATAATCATGGTTTCATAAGTTACTCAGTTTTTCTCAAATTTTGCATGGGATCAGAAGTTTATATTCTCAACAACTCTTCCTCATGAGGTTTTGCCGTATTCAAAACAGAAAAAATACTTTATTTCATACTGATGCCAAAAATTACATTTTTCGGATTATTTATGGTACAAAAAATAGAACATTAAAGTCTTAGTACTTTAAAGTAAAATATTAAAGTTCAAGTACTTTAATAGTATATTATGTATCAAGTTTTATAAACGTCATTTTAGTCACGAGTTTTATTAATCACGAGCGAAGCGCAGCCTCGGCCGTAAATAACTTTCTCGTCCTTTAAAATTGTGCTGTGATCGCAATCACTTCAGATTCGATTTCATTAAACCAAGATTACAACCAAAACCATCGTTGAATTTTAGACATTTAATATATAATATAGATCAGTGGTCGCCAACCTCTTCAATGTGTTGAGCTACTTGTTAATTTTGGAATAAACAGCGAGCTACCCACACGGAAGCCACGTAACGCAACGTAAATGAAATAATCCACAGTTAATTTATCATTATATGTATTTATTTTACTATTTATTTAACAGGTAATACATAATACATAGGTACTAATAATAACTACATTCCTACCTACCAAACGAAGTTGTTTGAAAAATAAACACAAACTTTTATCCAGCCACAACGGCATGTCACGTAAGATTTAAAAATAGTTAATAATAACAACAAAAAAGTAACGCACTATCATGAACATAAACATTGAAAAATAAAAAAGCACGTTCAATGAGAAGGCTGACACTCAGCCTCATCGATAATTTTTTTAATGTTTGCAGTATAATTTGATACAGCCATTCGAATACAATTATCCAAATGTTCATCTGTAAGTCGATTGCGATATTTGTTCTTAACAAACTACATATTGGAAAAAGAAGATTCACACAAATAGGTTGAACTGAATAATGCTTTCACTTTCAAGGCAACACGGCATAGAACTGAATATTTGTCTTTACTTACAATAGGCCAGATACATTTGGTACTTGAGACTAACGATGTTAAGGCTAAATCATTTTGAAAATCAATTACTTCCATTTCTGTTGCAGCGATGTCTTCGCCAAAGTTCTGCATAACACAAGTTGCAAACTGTTGGATATCAATTTCCATAAAGGGTGAAACAACAAACTGCGCTACTAAAGCCATTTCGTTGAAATCCTTAAAACGATTTTTGAAGTTATTCTTCAGGGTAGAAACTATTTCTACATGATATTTGCTGTCATAGGGTTCTAATGGATTTTGAGATATTTTTTCTGAAAGAATAGGAAAATGCTTGGCATCGCTGTTAATTAGGTTTTGTTCCCAAAACTCCAGCTTTTTGATAAATGCTTTTATATCAGAAATCATTTCTGCTAGTTCTTTGTCTCTCCCCTGAAGCTGCAAATTAAGTTCGTTTAATTTCTCGGTAATGTCCACGAGAAAACCAAAATCTCTAAGCCAGATTAAATTTTCTAGTTCCGGAGTCGGTTCATCGCGTTTTTTGAAAAATTGAACTATGCCAGATAGGACATCATTAAAACGTTTCAGCACCCGTCCTCTACTTAATCATCGGACTTCAGAGTGAAGGAGTAGGTCCCCGTATTGACAGTCAACTTCATCGGCCAAGGTTTTGAATAATCTTCTTTGTAACGCTTGAGCTCTGATCTTGTTCACAATTTTTACCACCAGTTTCATAACGTTGTTTAGTTTCAGGAAATTTCCACATAATGCTTCCTGATGGATAATGCAGTGGTAAGAGAGAAATTGCGGAAAAGTTTCATCTTTACGACATAACGCCACCAGACCCTTATCAAAACCCACCATAGCTGGAGCGCCATCGGTTGTCAAGCCTACCATTTTCGATATTGGAATTTTCTCGGAAGAAATAATATTTTTTAAATGAGAAAACAACTCCTGTCCAGTAGTGTGTCCTTTCAGTGGAATAAACTTCAAAAGATCTTCTTTAATCGTAAAATCACTAAAAACCATCCTGACGAACACGGCCATCTGGACAGTGTCAACGACATCTGTTGATTCATCCAGTTGAAGTGAAAAATAAACACAGTTATCTAAGTCAGTTCTTAACTGTAAAAAAATATCATTGCTCATTACTTCTACACGTCTCATCACTGTATTAGCAGAAAGTTGCATAGATTTTATAGCTGAAACTATCTCGTCTTTGTTTCTAAAGTTGGCAAATAACGAGTCAGCAGCTTCTAAAAACGCCTGTTTTATCATTTCCCCGTCTTCATAAGGTTTCTTTTTTTGTGCAATTATCTGGGACACACGGTACGATGCTTCAGTTGCAGCCTTATTTTTGTCGATTGTTCTTAAAAATATTGATTGTTGTCCAATTAACTGCTTTTTTAACTGTTTCAGTTTCTCCTTTCTGGCGGCAGAATGTAGTGGGAATGATTTTTCAAAATTAGAATGTACAGTTTTATGATGTCTCTCAATATCTTTTTTAGCAACGGAGACCGAAGTATTACATAACAAACACACATTTTTATCTTTAACTTCTGTAAAAAAGTATTGTTCTTCCCATTCCGAATGAAAGTGGTATGTCTTTACCTTCTTACAACTGCTTGCCATAATATTATTTTTTGTTGTTCACTACTAACCCAACCGCTGGACGTTGGTTACGCGTTCAGTTTTAAACTAAGCGCAATGTCGCCGCGCCGTGCGTATTTATCCCGTTCAAAGCAATCCAGATCGTTCTCGAACACTAACGCACTGGTCCGGCTGGTCGGTTCTAGCCGATTCTAGCCGATTCTAGCTTGATGGCGTCAGCGGCAGATCGCTCGCCGCAACGTTGCCGCTGTTTATGTTTAATATTATGACAATTAGATTTTTTTGTGGAATTTTAGGAAGCTTCTCTGATTTTGTATTTTCGTTGTGAGAGCTACCAGAATTGCCCCCGCGAGCTACCGGTAGCTCGCGATCGACAGGTTGGCGACCACTGATATAGATGTTACATATTCGAAGTACAAACTTAATCTATTTCTAAATATCTAATGCATTCACACAATTGACATACATTTCACAATCATTACCAGTCATCACATTCAGCGAAACCACAGCTGTTTTAAGCAACTGATTAAGCAACCTATTACTATGCAATTATAATATTAATATTTTATATACAGTGTGATTGATAAATATTCATGCTAGTCACACTACAAAATGTCACTTTTCTTTCTAGATAAATAAACTACTATTACGCGAACAAAATACGTTTTTTAACTACTGCCAAGGCCTTCTTGATATAACGCCGGCACCCCAAAGGCGTGGACTTTTGAAAGGATCACTTTTAAAGTTCTAAACAACATTTGTGCCAAAAATCAAGACTAAGTAGATTATCTTTTTGAGGTAGATATCTATTATGCCTGGCCTATTAGGGTTATGAGACGAAAGTAACGAGATTCGTTCAATATCCTAGTTTTCCCAGCTCAGAAAACTCAAAACCATTGAACGGATAAAATCGTTACCTGAAGCTGAGAGGTAAGCTAACATTTTTATTCATTCAAAAATTGCTTGAGAAGAACTGTTTGCCAGTGGCGAAGAAATTATTCCTTCATTGTATAGGATGAGTAGATACTCAAATTTGAAAGAAAATTGCTACTTTCGCTTGACAACCCTAACTAAAGTGTCAGCATTAAGATCACAGTGGGCTTGGCTGCACTTTCTCTCACATTAAACCTACCTCATCATTTTCTTTGTCTATTTGCAAGTTCAAACGTCGGCGTGGATAGGATTTAAACTTCTGGCAACTGAATGAAGATGGAAGATAGAATACGTAGAGGGGATGTACAAGAGAAATATTGTGTTCCGCAATGCGTAAGCAATACAACGGCTTGTCATGTTACAACTCACCCGTCTTCTTAGACGAAGATAACACTCCTTTAAGCGAGTGACTCTGTATTTATTGTAGATTTTAACTGCATACACTGTAAATAATTGAAACTTTATTGTATTGTAACTTATATTGTTATTTTTACAAACTACAAAGATAATACAAAACTTTGAATTTTAAAATAATGAAAAACCTGTGGACATTAGCGCAAAATTAAATGAAAATGTTTTTGTGGCGTATTATTTTCAGATAAAAAACGGTCATTGATTATTGAGATATAGAGCAATTTCCTAATGTCTGCGAATGTAAAGGTCGGCGGAGCACTGAGGAGGAAGGGGCGAAAGGTTTGGGTAAATGTATCTCTTGTAGTGGCCTAACAACTGGCCAATATTCAGCTTCCCCTAATCGTTGCCCGACATCTCCCTTTTATAAGACCCGGCACTAGTGGCTCTTTGTCGCGGCTGTATGAACAGCATTGGACGTAACCATGAAAATATGTTGCTTATGAATAAAGGTGGAACTTCTATACTATATATATTTCTATATTCTTAGTGTCAAAAAAGCATTAAAAAGTCGAATATTACAAAAAATACACAGCTTTTTTTGCTATTGAAAATTAAGGCAAAATTATTGGCATTAGCACAAAATCGATAAGTTTTTCTAGTCCATCATTTAGAGATGAAAACAAGAAAAGTGTACATAATTCTGTCTCTTTGTTGTATGTATTATCGGTAACCTCATTTATCTTGCGTTGTAGATAAAGGCTGGTGCTTTATACACTTGAGGCAGGCGGTACAATGCTCAACTTGCTCCGGATTCGGGTTACCAAGTTGGAGCGCGACTTTTGTGATTGCTTAGCAACCATTGTGTGAGGTGTGTCTTAGTGATATGTTGACGTTGTTACTCCATCTCTTAGGTGTGCGCTTCTGAGTAGAGCACAGTTTATGTTTTGCCCAACTCTGAATGGTCTTACCGACTTACTTAATGCAAGCATAGCGCTTTCCCAATTGCTCTACCCGGCTTCTCCGTCTCTTTGTTATGGAGATATAACATAGCGTTTAAAGGTCTGCAAATGCAAAGTCCACATGGGGGAAGCACAAAAGAGAGCAGTGGCGAATTTGAGAAAATATCTCTCTTACAGTGTTCAAACAACTGCCAAATATCCAGATATTCCTTATTTTTCCGACATTTTACGTTCTTTTTCTTAATTTTCTGGACTAAAATAGCTTATTAATGTAGTTACACGGGTCTTTGATATTTTATTAGGCAGAAACCGTCGCAGAGGCAATGTACAATTCAGAATGGTATATGGAACGTACTCCAAATTTAAGACATTCCATTGTCTTGCTAATGCACAGAGCACAACGAAAACTTGTGTTTAGAGCAAATGGGCTATTTCCTATGAACGCAGAAACAGTGATGGCTGTAAGTATCATGACCTTACTATAAACCGTGTTTCTCTAAAATGTTCTGATGAGTGACTTCTTTTTAATTGCAGATATTCCGGGCTTCATGGTCTGCATGTAATGTAGCTAGAGCAATACGAAATTAATTACGCTTAGCACATGTTTTCACATAGTTCAGACATTTGCATTTATACTGAGCCACTGATATAGTTACTGCATTTTGCAGGCACTTGTACACCGCATTTGTAGTTCAAATAGTTTTAGTGAGATATCCAATTTTTGTTTATCGCTTCTATGCTAAAAAAAAGAAGCAACTAGGGTGTTATAAATTAAATATACAATCAAATAACCTGCAATACGCGTTTTTACATAGTAATTGCCACTGGCGTTGTTCTTCGAAAATGCTCATCATATACAGAGTGGGCCAAGGAAGACTAACTGATGTAAAATGCGAATAACTTTTGCAATTATTAAGTTATGCCAATTTTTTAAAGAAAATATAATTCACTGAAAGCGTTTAGAGTTATGTAGGATATATTAAATCTGTCAAATGCCTCTCATTACCTTGCTGACAAATGGTTACTCTTGTTAAAGCATTTCTCTTTCTGAACGCAACGCATGTAATGCAACATGCAAGTGCATGTACAATTTATTTTAATTTTTAATGTCCAGTGGGTTAGTACAGTAAACGAATAGAACAGTTGTATAAATGACTGATGGCAGTTATTAGGGGAACCAAATGGGTTTCTATTGAAAATAACAGATATTAAAGTAACATTGAAAAATATTCACATAAAATTCACGTTGATGGTTGAATTCCATCAATTGTGATCTGATAATAATCTCCTAGTTAAATAAGTGGTGGTAAAATAGCTTTCCCTACTATTTAATACGATTTAGTATCAAGATTATTATAATTTTGAAGTTCATGTCAATGTTATTTCATTTGTGTTTAATTGTATGAGGTTGGGCTGAAATATAATGCACACATGCTTGCAGAACGCGAACAAAATAAGGTCACTAAATCACGTTAGCTACGCTAACACAGGTAGGGAAACTCGGCGTTATTTATGTCAAACCAAACTCGTTTTTGTCAGTGGCGTACCCAATCAGTTTATAGGTTATAACAGAAATAAATTTAAGTTTGTGCACCTAACGTGAACGCAATAGATAAATATTACATAAAGAATTATTTGTAAATGTTTTCAACATTAAAAGAATTAATTATCACAAATATAAAGCTTCAGCGAATATTTTGTACCGCTCGCTGCATTCCAATACTTCGGTACCTCACATACACGTAAATGATGCATGTCGTCTAGTGGTCTGTTTATTTCTTTCAATTTCAACCACTTCCGCCGTTTTATGCTATTTGCTGGTCCTTAATTTGTAATAAGTTATTCATTAAAAAGTATTGCTAAATATTGCAGTTCAAATTACCTTCAGGGACTTGAAACAGCGTATACCCTTTTATGCTGTTGTTCAGGCAACCTTTAACGCAGCAAATGAAAACCATAATGCTATTAAATATAAATACCTTTTGAAAAAATTCCTCGGGAGAACTAGGGAATCCGAGATTACAATCATCTCTTCAGGTCATAATTAAGGTAAATGATCTGTAATCGTGAAAAATTACCTTTGATATTTCTCCAGATCTTCAAGTTTCAGGGTCAGTAGACGAAACACATTTTAAATTGCGGTTAAAAACTAACATCTGCCTAACTTGCAACCTAGAGAAAAGATTGTGGCATCGCATTCGAAGGATATATTAATAATAAGAAAACATATTTATGCCCTTACTAGTACCGCCTATGGTAAATTTGACATTGACAAACTCGTTTTTTAAACCTGTCAAATGGTGTTTCCCTACCTGTGTTAGCGCAGCTAACGTGATTTAGTGACCTTAGAACAAAATGGCCGACAGAGACGCGCACGGCTACATTCGGAAGCTAGATGCCACCTCTATGCGCATGCGCAGTTTGAAAGAATTTCGTACATCAGTTCGTTTTTTAGTAGCGGAAGTATGGAAACGTGTTCTCAACGCGAATTAAACAGCGCGGGGCTATCGAATTTTTAACTGATGAGAACGTGGTTCTTACGGAAATTCATATCCGTTTAAAGGCCGTTTATGTCGACGATACTGTTGATAGGACTACTGTTAATGGGTGTGTAATTAAATTTCGTGGTGGCCAACCCGGAAAAGCCGCAATTAATGACGAAAAACGCAACCAGCCACAAAAAAACTTCTTTTGACTGTGATTTGGGATGCCAGATGAGTTTATGTGGCCAATTATCTGGAACGAGGGGCAACGGTAGATTCTTCTAAATACATAGTGACTCTAAAACAGCTTCGACGTTGAATTTGTCGCGTTAGAGGCAGCCTGTCGCCAATAATCTTGCAACATGACAACGCTCGTCCCGACACGTCATGCGCAACCGAAGAGGCTCTGCGGAAGGTGAAGTTTGAACCGATTCCACACCCTCCCTACTCCCCCGATCTCGCGCCTTGCGATTTCTACTTTTTCCCTCTACTCAAGAGAGACCTCAAGGGTAATAATTACATCTTAGACGATGAGGTGAAGGCAGCTGTGGCGTCCTGGATTCGAGAAAAGTCCGAAGAATTTTTCAGTGACGGGATAAAGAAACTTGTTACGCGTTGGGAGAAATGTGTTAGTCTTAACGGTGACTATGTTGAAAAATAATTATATGATTTTGAAGCTAAAGAAATGTACTTTTATTTATTTTTTGCCCCATCTCTTTATCTCCTTTCGTTCTACAAGCATGTGTGCATTATATATCAGCCCACCCACGTATCTATCCTAAAGGATAGAATTGTAGAAATTCTACAATGAGCTTGGGGCAAACTGGAACAGCCATTGTATTGGATAGATGCTAGTCAGCAGTATAAAGATCTTGTTAAGGAGTCAGGTATTTCAACCAAAGAAGTAAAGGTCAGTGATATTTTATTATTGTTATAAACAAATTTAAAGTGAAATAAAATTTAGAATAATTGTAGTTAGAGTTAGCCATTGTAATTAGCATATTTATTGTTTAAATTACAAGTTAATTCAAGCGCTTGAAGATGTTTCGGCGTTTGTATTTAGAAATTCAACAATTTGGTTCATTTAGGAATATATATTTGTGTAATGAATCCCAACGTTATATGGTGACAAGTTTGTAATAATATAAATAAATAATTAGGGATAATCACAACAAATAGATAATTTTAAAAATAATTCATATGTTGTATCTCTGGGCTTATTAAAAATTATGCTTTGTATTACCTCCCCCGAATTTAAGAAATGCACATACCCTCACTCCGACACTGTGTAAACGGTATAAGGGGTTACAGATTATGTATGTACGTATTAATTATTACAAAATAAATTGTTTATTGCTTTTTCTATTTTACTTATTGGCAACCAAATGTAAAATAAATGCTCCGACATTGCATGAGAAAACTCCAAATCCCTGGTTTAGGTTGTAACATCTAGTATAACATTTACTGTTGAGTATGATTTTTATAAAAGTATGGCAAACGCCCACCTTTTCTGCTAGTGACTGTTTAACCTCTAATAGACAGCAAAAGAGAGATGATCAAAACGCAACAAACTCCAGCATAAATGAACGCAAATGTTACCAACAAGCAAAAAAATTTACCTCAGGTAATTATTAGCAATGCAATTAATGACTCAAGTAGTTTGGCTAACCTGTTTTGTTACCTTTCTGGCGTCAGCAAGGGACGCGTAACTAGCAAATGTTTTACTTCCTGCTTTTCGATCCAAATCCGACGACCGCAAAATCAAGGGACGCCACCGCTCTAATTATTCCCTGGAACTCCCCCTGTGGCTGGGACCTATTTCTATAGCTCGTACGATGTCTGCCCTAATATAAAATTTTATATTTTTATTTATTTATCTTTTGCTAGCTTCGCGAGAACAATGGATCTTACCTCAAGTAAGGTTCTTGCATATTCAATTTCTTGTTTGTGATAGTTAATCAGTACATATTCAAAAATTATAAATTACGACATTTTTGCAAATCTTTTTTTTTTTTTTTAGTTTATTGATAACCTTTACAATCTGTCATCTAGTGACATTCAGTAAATATTTTTAACTTAGTAATTATAAACTAAGCATGTTGAAAATATTCCATTGAACATTCTCTTATATAAAACATAACAATTTTGATTTTGTACATAAACAAGAGTAGCATGAACAGAATTGACAGAACATCATATTTCATATGAAACGGGTGGGCAGATCAGACGGTTTATACCTTTTGAACCTAGGTTCTTCGTCTTCGCTATCCATAAGGCACTCCGCGAGTATATTTGGGTGAGCACTAAGACGATCCCGGTAACGAACGCTGCACTTTTGTATTTCTTCAGTAATTGTTGTAATTCCTAGGTCCCGACGTATTGTCTCATTCGGAACGTACCAAGGGGCATTAACTAAGGATCGCAATACTTTTGATTGGAAGCGTTTTAGTATCTCTATGTTTGATTTGCTTGCTGTACCCCATAGCTGGATTCCATATGTCCATATTGGCTTGATAATAGTTTTGTAAAGTAATATTTTGTTTTCTAAGGATAACTGAGAGTGGCGCCCTAACAGCCAATACATTTTTTGGAATTTTAAGCCCATTTGCTTCCTTTTTGTGAAGATATGTTTCTTCCACGTCAGTCTCCTGTCCAAGTGTAACCCTAAATATTTAACGCTGTCATTCTGTGGTATTTGTTGATTGTTCAATACTACAGCAGGACAAGTGCCTCTTCTTGTTGTGAAAGTTACTTGGACGGATTTGGTTTCATTAATATGTATACGCCACTTATTAAACCATAATTCTAGGGCATTTAAATGATCTTGGAGATGATTAGACGCTATATTTAAATCGGTATGTGAAGAGAGTATCGCTGTATCATCAGCAAAGGTCGCCAGTGTTGTTCTTGGTGTGGTGGGTAGATCAGCAGTAAAAATAAGATATAAAAACGGTCCTAGTACACTCCCCTGGGGGAACACCAGCATTAATAGGAAATAATGAGGTTTGTGAATCTCCATACTTGATGAGAAAGTGCCTGTCAGTTAGGTAGGATTTCATGATTTCATAAAGGTCATGGGGTAAGATATTTTTGAGTTTAAACAGCAAACCTTGGTGCCAGACCTTGTCAAAGGCTTGTATAACATCTAAAAATACTGCTGAACAGTCCTGGTCCAATTCTAGTACAAGTAAGCTGCCCACACTGCACCGTCAGCACTACTAAGTAGATAAGTTTGTTACGGTATCAAACTGATTTTACGACACTCACGGATGAGAGAGTGCCGAATACTCCAACAAGTCCGGGAAACGTCCACACTTACTCTGAAAATCGCTGCAAAACAGGCTAAAGACGATACTACACAGGCAAGCGTGTCGGTAGGTATAGGGTGTTACTAAAGAAAAGGGCGCCACAAGGTCCAAACAGGGGGGGGGGGGGACCACGCTTAACCGAACCTTGAAGGTCAAACGGGGTGTGATACGAGAACTCGGCCTCGCGAACCTCGTCGCTGACACGGCAAACGTCGGATAACCTACCTGTGACGCTCCAACGCTCAGGCTTCGCTGTACATAAATCTTTACAATGCAACCTGAAACGGGCATGCACAGATTCGTAAATTATAAGGCCTCAGTTCAAATATCGGTCTATTAAAAATAACGGAGCGATACACTGGGGGGCGCATTATTACTAGTCACAGTTACGGGGGCTCACCTTAATTTCAAACATGCAACAGGCCTTGGTACACCGTAATGAATTTAATCAAACGGCCTAAGCGCTCAAACTAGGCCACCACAAATAAGCTAAAGTAGCTAAATATGACAGCGATCAGATTATATTGTATCACAAACGAGTGAAATTAGGCCAATACAGGCAAGCAACATGAACTATGTATGACAGCGCTAAAAATTATATTACATTTGCGTCGCATGATTGAAATTAGTTAACTACTAGACTAATTACACACACAGCACCTCTGTAGCGAGGCGGCATGCGTCAGGTGAGCCGGTAGCCAACGGTCTGCTGGCTGCGACATTGGTTCGAACGAAAGCGTGGGAGTAGATTATAACACCAGTGGAAATTCCGGCAACGTGGCAAAGAATAGGTCACGACTCCCTTGAGACGAAGTAACGGTGAGACCGAAAATTTGTACAACCGTGCTTTTTTGATCCCCCGGTTTGGGTAAAAGGCCCAGCTTGGCCTTACGGAATAATGCAAGGCTGACGGTCATCGGCATTCAGTAGTTCTAAGGCACACACACTGCGGCAAAAGCCCGGAAAACCACCTCTCGCTTCGACGACTCGTAACGAAGTCCTCACCGAGCGCACTGTTAAGACGGCAAAACGCCTGACCCTGTCTGCAGCTGCAGCCAATCGGCGCACAGACAGTCTCCGGTTCCTGTGTGTTTATATCTTCACGAACTGGCGCCAGCGGCAACTTTCGCGTCCACAGCGTTATGTGCATAGCCAACAGCGGTAAATGCTTTAGTCTCGCGTCGATGGCGCGCTACAATCTTCAGGGAAACGCATCATCCACTTTTCGTTCAATATGTTAGGCAAGAAGATTTTCGTCAAGTCACTGCTCATCGCCACTTTCATTCATGAGTTCGGGCTCAGGAGCTGGTGACTTAGTACGCGATGGCTCGCTCATATTAAAGTTCAAACTCCAAAGAAAGTATAAAACACCTCACAACACACACACACTACAATAGATGATGTCTAGTTTCCTAGGTTGAAGTTGTGCATGGCATTTTGTTCTTTGAACGTTTAGTTTAACAGTTGACACTAATAGTCTGTGATCAGACCAACAATTTGCTCCACGCATCACTCTTGTTTGTTTTATATCTGCAATGTCACGTTTTCTCACTATGCAATAATCTTCAACCTAGAAAACTTGACACTGGCAAGCTGAATCATCCAGACAGTATGAGACATATGCAACTTGGCCTAACGCACATATGCGAATCTCATACACTGCTAGCAGATCCGACCATCTTACAACAATGGTCACACTTTGCTACTGATGTATATTCCTTATCTGAGGAAGTATTAGGCTACAAAAAGAAAAAACATCGTGACTGGTTTGATGAAAATGACATCCCTTTGACGAATGCATTAGAACATCATAGAAAAGCCCTACAAAAATGGGAAGCCAACAAAACCTCTACAACATTAAAAGGTGAACTGAAAGAAGCGCATGCTAACCTAAGGAGTATCACAAGAACTGTCAAGGACCAGTTATGGAGCGAAAAAGCTGAAGAGCTCCAAATTAGAGATGGCCGCGTGAGTGAGTTTTCACTCACGTCACGCACGTTTCACGCTTGCTTTAAACACTCACGTTCACGCTCACGTTCACTCACGTTCACGGCGTGACACGCCACTCACGGCGTGACACGCAGCTTTTATTTCAAAATTTAAATTCAAATAGAACAGAATGTTCAAATTTAAAACCAATGAAAAAAACCCTAAACAGGCACTAAAAATATGTTTTGCAAGTGACATAATTTACGTGATATGTGAAAATTGACTACAATAACTTCGACAAGGGATTTCTCGCAAATACATTTCTTGCAGCCGTCTTCAAAGACATTACTTTTAATACCAAAAGCTATCATTGAAATTGACGTTTCCCTTATTGGTATGAGTACAGAAGGTATACGTTGCTAGGCAACACTTTTAAGTCGTAGGTTTAAAAGTACCTTTACGTAAAACGATCAACATTTTCAGCGTTAAGTCGAGTATACAAAACAAAACATTACTTTTATAAAAATAGGTTCATCTACACATCTACACAATACATTTTTCGTTTAATAATAAAACGTAATTAACATTTTCAGCGTTAAGCCGAGTATATAAAACAAAACATTACTTTTATTAAAATAATAAGTTCATCTACACAATAAATTTATTTAAAAATAAAACGTGCACCCGGGGCATCCTGCCATTTTTTATTCGTTACCAAATATTTAACGTGAAATTAACGTGAAACGTGAATCACGCCTTGGAAATTTTCACTCACGTTCACTCACGTTCACGTCATGATTTTCAAATATTAGTCACGTTCACGACGTGACACGCCGTGACACGACGTGACACGACTGTTTTCACGTCACGCGCCCATCCCTACTCCAAATATTGGCTGATACTCATCAAATTGGGCTGTTTTATGAGAAAATGAGAGAAGCATGTGGGCCAAGTCTGTGAAAAATTGCACCCATGACAGCATTAGACGGTAGGCGCCTGTTTGAAAAGAGTGAAATCCTGAAAAGATGGCGTGAACACTTTGAAAGCCTGCTGAATGCAGACAATACTGCTGACATCGAATACCTCGAAAACCTTAGAGGTAGGTATGGAGCAAATAGAAAATTTGGACCATCAGCCCACAATTCGAGAAATAGAATTGGCAATCAAACAGCTGAAAGGTGGAAAAACACCGGGGTGTGATGGCCTACCAGCTGAAATATACAAATATGGTGGCGAAGCAGTAATAAACAAGTTACATGAATTCATTACTGTGATGTGGCAGCAGGAAACAATACCTGAGGAGTTCAAAACGTCCATCAGCAGTGTTCTCTATAAAGGAAAGGGTAGTTGCTCAGATTGCAACTCATATAGAGGTATTTCTCTACTGACCACTGCAGGAAAAATACTAGCACGAGTTCTACTCAACCGTCTACAACCAGCAGCTGAGAAAATTCTTTCTGAAACGCAGTATGGTTTCCGTCCTGGCTGAGGGACTGTTGATGCCATTTTCATCATACGACAGCTACAGGAAAAGAGCAGAGAGCAAAACCAGTTACTTTATCTCTGCTTTGTGGACCTGAAAAAAGTTTTTGATCATATACCTCGAGAAGCTTTATGGATAATTCTTAAAAAAGTAGGCTGCACCCCAAAATATATATCCATGGTAAGACAGTTCCATGATGGCATGAAATGCCAAGTATGCTTTGATGGAGACCACACAGGCGAATTCCCTGTTACTGCTGGTGTAAAGCAAGGTTGTGTTCTTGCACCAACTCTTTTTGCACTATACTTTGCCATGACTATACGTGAGGGCCTGAAAGGCATGTTTGATACAATACATATCATGTATCGCTATGAAGGAAGCCTATTTAACTTACAAAGGCTGAGAGCAGCTAGCAAAACCCAGCTTGTTCGAATTGTCGAAATTCTATTCGTTGATGATGTGTGCCTGGTTGCAAACTCGCGTGAGAGTCTACAGGAATGCGTAACCAGGCTTGCAAATGCATGCTCAAAATTTGGACTGAAAATAAATTGCACAAAGATGGAAGTCATGCAACAGTGCAATAACTATCAACAGCTGACTCCTCTGAATATAACTATTGGAAATGAAACTCTGAGAGAGGTGCAAAATTTTAAATACCTTGGCAGCTCAATAAACTCATGTGCCAATCTTGACAATGAAATCACCATCAGAATAGGAAATGCTGCTGCGGTCTTCAGTAAATTACATCACAGACTCTTTAAACACAACGATGTCAAATTCAAAACCAAGATTTCTATCTATAAGGCTGTTGTTATTCCTACCCTAATATATAGCTCAGAGACATGGTGCCTATACAAAAAGCATATAAAGAAACTTGAGCAATTCCATTTAAGATGCTTAAGAAATATTCTAAAAATAAAGTGGCAGCAATGCGTTACAAATACTGAGGTTTTAAGAAGATCAGGCATCCTCAGTATTGAATCAATGCTCATGCATGGGCAGTTGAGATGGTGTGGACATGTCGTTAGGATGTCTAACAATCGGCTTCCGAAGCAAGTCCTGTATGGTCAAATGTTTTATGGTAACCGTACGTCGGGAGGACAAAGACTGAGATACAAGGATAACATCAAGAGGCACATGACACAATGTAACACATCCATAGGGAACTGGAAGAGGAAAGCAGCTGAAAGAAAGCAATGGTGAATATACGTGCACAATAAAATTAGAGATGTAGAAGCACATCGTCTAGAGGAAGAGGACACCAAGCGTAGATAACGAAAAAATCGACCAAATCAAATAAGAATCTACATATATAATGAAAGAAATGAACTTTATTGTGACCAGTGTAACAGATCTTTCACCAACAAGCTAGGGTACAATAGCCACCGTAGAGCACACTCAAGACAACGACAATCAAGCCGTTTTGGCAATTGCACCGTGACCGTTTCGGTCTGGACAACAACAACAACAACAACAATAGATGATCCTCGCGCACAGGTAATTTATCCCACTTCTGAAGTGTTAGATTTTGGGTAAAAAACATTCATTCAATAACCAACTTATAAAAGACGTGTATTTCGATTGAAATATCGGTACAGAATGGTCCAGAATACCCCCAATAGCATTTTACAACACATACACGTATGATCTCATACATTTTCAAAAACCAATAGATTAATAAAAATAGTGTGACAAGCTAAAGGCTTCCAAGAAATATATTGTAACAATTTTATTACTTACTTATTTAGCGTATTAGAGCTGTGTCGTTCGTGAACGATTCGGCTCTATGAACCGACTCCGTAGAGTGAGTCATGAGATCCGGATCGCGCTATTCGAAAGATTCAGTTCCTGAATCACTTTTCACATTTGAGTCTAGATTGAAAAAGTCGTTCAGATAATGAACTAAACGTACCGATCTGTCTTCACGTAGCGAGTTATGAATCGTTCATTTGAAATATCAATTTGTATTTCGTTCAAGTTGAGTGTATGCGACACGGTCAGGGAATATAATACGTCCTTTCGCACATCAGGCGATAAGGGACCGGCGGCGGTCGCTGACAATGAAAGTAAAGTTATTAAAGGTCATTCATTTTGCATCAAATATGTCGTCCAGCGATCACTTGTTTTTAGCAAAGATTACAGATTCTGTAATCTTTGGTTTTTAGTAGCGTCTGGAATTGTTTGCTGAATATCAAATTGAACACGAACTCAGTACCAGCTGCAGTTTATTATTTGAAAATAATGGTAACATATGTAGGTGTATACACTTGAACAGGACTAAAATTAAATACTAGGTGCATTTTTATTAACGGAAGTTTTTATGTATCAAGTACAATGTGCATTCATTATCTTAGCCTTTTTTAATCATTTACCTTTCTCCCGGCGTAATGAGTGGTCCGCGGCAATTTATATAGGACGATCAAATAAATTTCAGATCGAGATGGTAAATGTTACATTATGTTTATATGGAGCCACGGCAAAATAAACCTGAAATTTATTTGATCACTCGATATAGTATAATGCCGACAAAACTAATATACATAACTGCTCACTTTTGCCTTTGCCGCTTGCTTATCAATTAACACCCGATACTTTTCGTCGGTGAGTGTGCGACTGTCAACGTGTCAACGCAGTCTGCAGTGCAATTCGTTCAAACGATTCATTTCATTCGCTCCCATTCTGACGCGTTAGCAATGTAGCAGTAGAACAAATGAAATGAATCTTTGGAACCGAATCACTGAACCGGATCCCACAACTGAACGAGATTCAAAGAGTCAAATCTCAAAAATGAATCGCTTTGCCCAGCTCTATAGCGTATGGCATGTACTATTGCGGAAATATAAAGCGGGACACTAAAATTTGCCTAAGTTAATTTGTCTGAATGAATTCATTGTTGATGCTATCCCAAGCTGCTTATATTGCATTAACAAGTTGTTTTTGGTTCTTTGGCATGTGGTAGATAGGATTTCATAAACAATTAGGAAAGCACAATGGCAATATTCAAATAGTGAAAAATTGCCTTACATGACTTGTCCCGGTTTATATTTCCGCGACTGTACCATTGCCAGCATAGAGAACTGGTACAGTCAAATTTGAACAGATTTAATTGGTCTGTAATGACAAATTCAAACAAACTCCTGTCATATATAACTGTCAAGTTAAGATGGCATCCTGAAACGAATTTCCGAAAACCATCCTTTGAACCAGATTGAGAAATGGGGCAAACATAATGACAATTTTGCGTGAGCTTATTGTTAAGAACGCGGTCTTAGTTGCTAAGAAAGGCTCGCAATACTAGAACAATTTGAAGAAAACAAGGCACAATTATGCAAGTAAAATTTTCAAAAATTAAGATAAATTGATATTTTCAATGTCTTAGTTTTCTATGAAGGCAATTGTACAGTAGATACACATTACAATAGAAAAGAGTCGGTGATAGAAATATACAATAGTTATAGCTATTAACATATCTAGGAATGTTATGAGTATCATAACTGCCGCAGATGTTTTGAAATCCGAGCTCGTAGAGCGAGGATTTTAAAACTTCTAAGGCAGTTATGATTCATAACATCCGTGATTTGTTCAATAGTTTATCGGTTGCTATATGGTTATGGTTGCCATGTAGGGTAATATTCTTTAACCCTACAGATAAGTTATGACCTAGTTACCTGCCTACTTTTGTATATGTAAACAAAGGCTTAATATCCTGAAACCGATAAACAATAATATATTACAGTTAAGGTTTCTAAGCCAATTTATTACAGTAGGGGTGTGGCATCTACAAATCATCTGGGTGCACTGGAATACTCTTAAGTGCACACTAGAGCGTCATATACCTTAATTCGTTACATTTACAATTTATTATAAAGATTATTAGTTTACATTATAATGTAAAATGCTTTTCTGGATTGGACTGTATACAAAAATAATAAGATTATTTCCTAAGCAATAACTTGTGTAGAACACTACAGAATTAGAATTCATATGTGTAACTAAAATACTTTTTAAGCTCTTCTGTATTTACAGGCAGAACAACTGTAACGTTTTTCTCCTCTTGTGTTGCTTTATAATCACCAACAGTGCACATATACGTCTTTTCTCAGGTTTGAGTCTGATATCTGACTACATTTTTTTCTGGGCTGCTCTGTATGCACAAACAGAAGACTGTATGGCTTTTCACCTGTATGAGTTTTCGTATGTCTAAATGACTTTCACGTGCTATTTTGTATTCATAAACCGAGCAAATGAAGGTCGTTTCATCTTTATGAGTTTTTGCATGTTTAACTAAATTACTGTTACGTTGACGTTCTCTATTAAAAACAATAGCAATTGCACTACAACTTTTTTCCTGTATGAGTTTTCATATGTGTAACGAAATGACTTTTTTTTGCTGATTGGTATTCACAAACTGAGCAACTGTATGGCTTTTCTCCTGTATGAACTCTTACATGTCTATCTAAACAATTCTTATATTGTGTTCTGTATTCACAAATCGAGCATCTATATGGCCTTTCTCCTGTATGAGTTTTCATATGTGTAACTAAATGACTTTTTTTTGCCGTTTTGTATTCGCAAATCATGCAGCTGTATGGCTTTTCTCCTGAATGAGCTCTTATATGTGTCACTAAATCTCTCTTATTTGCTGTTCTGTATTCACAAACCGAACAACTGTATGGCTTTTCTCCTGTATGAGTTTTCATATGTGTAACTAAACTACTTTTTACTGCTGTTCTGTATTCACAAACCGAGCAACTGTATGGCTTTTCTCCTGTATGAGTTTTCACATGTGTAACTAAACTACTTTTCACTGCTGTTCTGTATTCACAAATCGAGCAACTGTATGGCTTTTCTCCTGTATGAGATTTGACATGTGTAACTAATCTAGTTTTCACTGCTGTTCTGTATTCACAAACCGAGCATCTGTATGGCTTTTCTCCTGTATGAACTTTCAAATGTGCAACTAAACTACTACTCTGTGCTGTTCTGTATTCACAAACCGAGCATTTGTATGGCTTTTCTCCTGTATGAGTTTTAACATGCCTAACTAAATGATCTCTTTTTGCTGTTTTGTATTCACAAACTGCGCAACTGTATGGCTTTTCTCCTGTATGTGCTCTCATATGTGTAACTAAATTACTACTCTGTGCTGTTCTGTATTCACAAATCGAGCATCTGTATGGCTTTTCACCTGTATGAGTTTTAATATGTCTAACTAAACTACATTTCACCGCTGTTCTGTATTCACAAACCGAACATCTATATGGCTTTTCTCCCGTGTGAGTTTTCATATGTGTAACTAAACTACTTTTGACTGCTGTTCTGTATTCACAAACCAAGCATCTGTATGGCTTTTCTACTGTATGAGTTTTAATATGTCTAACTAAACTACTTTTGACTGCTGTTCTGTATTCACAAACCAAGCATCTGTATGGCTTTTCTACTGTATGAGTTTTAACATGTCTAACTACACTACTTTTCTGAGCTGTTCTGTATTTGCAAACAGAGGCACTATAAGGTTGCTCTTTGCTACAACTAGTATTTACGTTATTTTTGTCAAATGTTTTGTTTTCATAATATTCATCCTTTAATTCAATGACCTCTTGTTTAATACATAGCTTATCAACACTTTCACTGCTATGTATGTACTGCGATCGGCATGGTATAGTTCCTGCAGAGCTACAAGACTTATTTTCCATAGTTTCTTAAGGAATGGTAATTGTTCGTTTGAATGTTTCTTTTACCGATATATTAGCCAAGGGAAGTTCGAGATCTTCACATCTAAAACAAAAGCAGATTGTCATTGAAATTCAGTTATTTATTTACTTATTTATGAATTTAAGGAATAACCTCATTAACAGTTTATATATTGCAGAAATATGGTAAAAGCAGGGATTTGATCGAACGGGAGATGGTAAAATGACAATTCGGTAATTTCTGATTTAGTGAACTGCGTCATGGTTGTTACCGCACCCCTCTACCTCACTACTCTCCTCCAGCACCCGTGCCGGCCAGCTCAGGCGCACACAGGTGCACCCAAACATTACGTGACAAAGGTCGCATGCATTTTCATTAAATTCGCAATTTCTACGTTCGCCAAATATACGCACATTGAAAAATGCCATCAGATACAAGACAAAATGAGACTCAGACCAAATTTGTCTATAAAGAATGTGAAACTATCAGGGCGCTTTTAGACGGGCAGCATGATAAAGAAAAACCGTTATGGACTCGCAACAGGATAGAAGAAGCTATCATCATTGAACGATTTAAATTAGCATCACTACTAAAACTTCAACTGACAAACAGTACTACTATAGAAAAAAATACGATCTGATGGAATTAGGTACTAAAAAGTCTTTGGCTTTGAAGAGAAAGCCTGAAACTAACCCAGTTGTGAAAATAGTGCCTACGGAAGATTTTTATCACATACTTCGGGAAACCCATACCCAGATACTTAATCCCCACTTCGGTTGTAATGGAGCTTTGAAACTGTGCATGGTATGTCAATCTAAAAAAGAAATTTCCAAGAAATCATCATTTGCCCAATTGTGTCCAACGACTTCAACCATCGTGGTTTAGTTGACTTACAGTCATGGGCGTAGCTACTGCTATATTTGCCGTATCAATGATACAGGGCCCACGGACCAGGGAGGCCCATCAGCTCCCAAGCACGAATAGAATGCGCTCGACCCCGGCGCAGCCGCCCAGCCTCAGTCTCCTGAACAGAATCATACAATTAAAGAATTAACATAATTAATATTAATAAAATTTAATAGTATGGCTTCAAACTTTCCCGATGTAATAACTGCTTGTATGTATGCTGTTCTTGACAATTCCTGTTACGGTAGCAACAGCAGAAAGAAGCTTTTCAAAATTAAAACTACTTAAGAAGTACGATCACACAAAAACGGTTATCGGATTTAGCCATATTATCCATCGAAAAGGAAGGGCTTAAAAATTAAAATCAACTCCAAATATGGAACGTCTTACAAACAGTTTCGCAGAGAAAAAAGTTCCGAGATAACTCTGTTAGAAATTATTATTTACTTTAACCTTGTTTCTTGTTATTTAACATTCACTTGTTCCTTACTTATGTAGATATGCAGTGTGGAAATACAGTAACGTATAAATTCATTAACTTCGTTGATATTAATTTTTATGAAAAAAATCTAGAAGAGGTGTAGCGATTTTGACCATAGGGAATTTTTTCAGCTGATTTTCAGTTTCTTATGTAATTTGCTTTTCACTTTTTTTAAATAAGAACCTATATTTTTTATTATTGATTTTGGTAGTACTTTTTATGTTGTTTTCAATGATATAAAATTATCAATTGGTTACATATGAAAAAAATCGAGAAAAATGGTCTTAAAGTTTAAATATTAGAAAACATTTAAATGAGCAGAATAAATCTAGTTGCCGGTGGATGAAACAAAAAAAGATTAGTTACTTGTCAGAATTAAACAATTTGTAAATGTCATAACAAAATAAGCGTCCTTTGCTTTTTCTAAATTAGAATTTACCTTTAGCAAACTATTTGATTAATAAATATGGTACAATTAAGCGAGGCACAGAGAATTAAATTTGTTTATTATTTATTATTGTATTTTTCAATGGTTTTTTAAAATTTTAATAAAAACGAATGTGTTCCGTCAAACGTAGGTAACTAGATTTATTTTGCTTATTTCATTGGTTTTTAATATTTAAGCTGAAAATTTTATATCATTGAAAACAAATACAACCAAAATCAATAATAAAAAATATAGGTTATTAAAAAAAAATCGACGTCATATCATGAAAAACAAACTACATAAGAAACTGAAAATCAGCTGAAAATATTCCCTATGGTTGAAATCAGTACCCCCTTTGCGATTTTTTCATACAAATAAATATCAACGAAGTTAATGAATTCATCCGTTACTTTATTTCCACACTGTATGTAAACTGTAAACTATGATTTACACTTCTTCTTACGTAATATGTCCAGTAGTAAAAATATATAATTAATTTTACTTTTAATTAGTTTTTATAATTATATTTCGTTTTATTAAAAAATAAAAATTGAGTTCGTATTTTTATAAGTTTATTGGATAATTCCCTGATGGGGTGGGGTGGGAAGGCCCACTTGGCAGTTTGTGATACAGGACCCGCTGATATCTAGCTACGCCTCTGCTTACAGTCGGCCCTAGACAGAAATTATAAATGGCTATTACATTATTAGAATCACGCAACAAAATTTAGCTTTCTGCGTTGACTTTGAAAAGAGCAGCTGAAGTAGCAATGGAACTATTAAAAATCTTTCTGAACGTTGGTTGTCCTCATATACTACAAAGTGACATCTGTTCAGTTTACGGCTGCTGTCATACAAGAATTAACAACCATGTGGCCAACATGCAAAATTGTTGATGATAGGCCTAGACATCCAGCAAGCCAAGGATCGGCTGGGCGATCAAATCAAGATGTCAAAGCTATGTTACGTGCTTGGCTAATTGTCAATGACTTGTTACTCACGAGGCTACCAGTATTGCTGGAGGGGCAACAAGCCAGAAGTCGATTTAATAAAGTGTTGCTGCATTTCCCAACGGGAATGCACTCAAAATTTTGGGTCGGTCAATTCCATAATATGCATCAGATAACTTGGTGATAATTCACGACATGCATTGCTTAACTAATAAAACAGATTCAACAAAAATGAATAGGAACACATCTCCGTTGATCAACGCACGTTGGTTGCAACAAGAGATGTTTTAATTTTTAAAATTATTAATAATAAATTGCCTAGTTATATGACTGAATTTATAGTATATAATAAGGATATTCATAATTATAAGACTAGATGTGTAAATGAATTTAGATTACCCTTTAACAGCAAAATCATGTACTCAAAAAAACTTATTCTATAATGGACTCAAATTATTTAATGAAAAAATGCCGGAAGAAAGTAAACAGGCTGCTAATTTATATCAGTTTAAAAATCTTTGTTCAAGATATGTTAAATCTGTTTGTTAATGACAATATTTGTTTTTGTAAACATCTTAAGGATGAATGAACCTCTATCAAAAAAAAAACAGCTTAAAACACAATATTTTCATAAATGGAACTCCTGATACAAAACGTTGCGCTTATAACTATAACACATTAATAAATTTTCACTAATAATCCACTAGTAAAATTCCACTCAGCTCCCTGCATATACTCTGCATACCATGTATCAGATCAGTTACTACACACAAATTGAAGTTTAGTTAGTTCATTAACCAATTAATCTTTTTTGGTAGATCTAACCGTAAATCTAGAATTAAAATACAGAGATGCAACTTCATCTGTATAAATTATTTAATTCTATCTGCATTGGAACCAGGATAGCTATAAATTTAGTGAGAGTAGACTATATGCCCTTAAGATTTTATGAAAGTTGAACAAAGTTAATTTCGTACAGGGAATTAGTACATGAGTTAGTTATCTATGAAATAAATATCGATATTTTCAGCTGAAATTTTGATACTATTTATTTAGAGCCAAAAATGTACTTTTTTTCTAAAAATATTAAAAAGAGTTCAAAATTGTTGACAAGGAGAGGTTTATTAAGTGAAATGGAATACATCACTCACGGGGCGATAACAATAACATTATATTGCATGCGGACAATTGAATGTGTTACACGAGTTACTTAACTGTCAACAACAATGCATGACATTTTTATAAATCCATCCTTTATCTAATAGACTTGTCTGTCCGGGACGCTGTTTCAGCAGCCAAACCGTAAGAGATAGAGAAAAAAGTTATGAAAGTTATATGTTTGGAATGATCATGTCAGCTCAGGAACCAAATTTCAGTCACGTGACACTTCCGGTTTTCGAGAAATCACGTCATTTCCGTCCGTCCGGGACGCTGTTTCAGCAGCCAAACCGTAAGAGATAGAGAAAAAAGTTATTAAAGTTATATGTTTGGAATGATCATGTCAGCTCAGGAACCAAATTTCAGTCACGTGACACTTCCGGTTTTCGAGAAATCACGTCATTTCCGTCCGTCCGGGACGCTGTTTCAGCAGCCAAACCGTAAGAGATAGAGAAAAAAGTTATTAAAGTTATATGTTTGGAATGATCATGTCAGCTCAGGAACCAAATTTCAGTCACGTGACACTTCCGGTTTTCGAGAAATCACGTCATTTCCGTCCGTCCGGGACGCTGTTTCAGCAGCGAAACCGTAAGAGATAGAGAAAAAAGTTATTAAAGTTATATGTTTGGAATGATCATGTCAGCTCAGGAACCAAATTTCAGTCACGTGACACTTCCGGTTTTCGAGAAATCACGTCATTTCCGTCCGTCCGGGACGCTGTTTCAGCAGCCAAACCGTAAGAGATAGAGAAAAAAGTTATTAAAGTTATATGTTTGGAATGATCATGTCAGCTCAGGAACCAAATTTCAGTCACGTGACACTTCCGGTTTTCGAGAAATCACGTCATTTCCGTCCGTCCGGGACGCTGTTTCAGCAGCGAAACCGTAAGAGATAGAGAAAAAAGTTATTAAAGTTATATGTTTGGAATGATCATGTCAGCTCAGGAACCAAATTTCAGTCACGTGACACTTCCGGTTTTCGAGAAATCACGTCATTTCCGTCCGTCCGGGACGCTGTTTCAGCAGCCAAACCGTAAGAGATAGAGAAAAAAGTTATTAAAGTTATATGTTTGGAATGATCATGTCAGCTCAGGAACCAAATTTCAGTCACGTGACACTTCCGGTTTTCGAGAAATCACGTCATTTCCGTCCGTCCGGGACGCTGTTTCAGCAGCCAAACCGTAAGAGATAGAGAAAAAAGTTATTAAAGTTATATGTTTGGAATGATCATGTCAGCTCAGGAACCAAATTTCAGTCACGTGACACTTCCGGTTTTCGAGAAATCACGTCATTTCCGTCCGTCCGGGACGCTGTTTCAGCAGCCAAACCGTAAGAGATAGAGAAAAAAGTTATTAAAGTTATATGTTTGGAATGGTCATGTCAGATCAGGAACCGAATTTCAGTCACGTGACACTTCCGGTTTTCGAGAAATCACGTTTTTATTTAATACGCATTCTATTTGAAAAACGGTCTTTTTTGTTTTATTAAATGAGACATTTGTCTCACTGGTTGCTAGTAGTATAATATTAAGGCAATGATCGTATACCTTCAGAAGAAAAATAACAAATATTACATTTGAAACTTATTAAAGTAATTTCTTGGTAATATTAGATGTTAAAAACTGTAGTAAATCTTATTCAAAGCAACAATGTTATTACATCAGTTAATCAAAATTTACGTAAGAATATATTTTGTAGAAATCTAACTTGCAAAATGCAAGATAAACTGCAATAAAAAACTATTAATTATTATATACACATGCAAATAATATATTACCGCAAGATGTAAGTTTATTATGTTCAAGGAAGAAACATTTTCGAAAGAAAGTATGTAAATTAGTAAGTAAGTAATCAAATTCAGCAATAATTTACCAACAGTAAAAAAGGTAGATTAACTATCAAAGACTGTAGGTAATCAATAAGTTACAATTAACTTACAATTAACCGGTTTATAAACAACTTTAGGAAAAACAATATTACAATAGAAGTTACTACACATTATTGATGTATTTTTGAGCAAGGGAAGTGTTTTCTGACTGCTAACGCTCGTTTCCCATATTCGGCGACAACTGATTAAATTTATACCTGAAGCCTGCGACGTAAATCTACAGAATCAGAAGAAACATCTTGTCCGTACTCCATTACATGCTACACTTGGAAGTTTTGTCCAGGTTCTGAAAGAAGAAGAAATTCATATTAGGTACATGCTTGTCGTTCATTCACTTACCGAACTATTATTAGACATTTACGAATATTGTACCGTTTTACAATATGCCTGGCAGCTTACACAACATAGTTTGTTAATTTTTTAAAATTTAAAATTAAATGGAACTGTAACCGCAAACGAACTACGAATTGTAATATTTATAGGTAGTCAAAATTGATGAATATGTCGATACATAACTTGAGTAGAACAATGTAAATGAATGTATTTTAGGCGTGCCGAAAGATCGATCAGACATAGAATTTGTTACTGGCATTTTTCTAGGTTGTATATGCCGGCAGCTACACTATATTGTGATACATACCAGACGTGTAAACGTGAAGTTTTAAGTCTCTTAGGTTATATTATACATATACTGCAAGTACGGTCTGAAGTAATTAAAATAAACTCCTTTAACAATTATCTCAACAGCGATTCTCAGATGGTAAATATATCACGGTTAAAGTTCACAAATGCCTAATATCAACATTAAAACCCGGATCGTAACGAGTAAAGTTAAAACCACAAAATCACAAAACAATACCTGAATACCCACAAAACTGACATGTGCGATATTGGCATTGACACAGAAACTTTTGCGTATGCGCAGTACATTTCGCGGAGAATGTGATCAGCGGTTCCACAACATTCCACCAACAATAAGGGTTGCCATACGTCCCGATTTTTCGGGATGGTACCGATTTGGAGCTAGTTGTCCCGCAACGAAATACTGTCCCGATTTTCCAAGAAAATTTTACTCTTTACCGATTTCTAGCGATTTCTGCAAATTCTGGTTCAATGCCTCAAATATTATATAGTAGTAGATGTTTCAAAAATGTCTGCCAAAATTTCTAGGACATATAGTACATCAAAAACTAAGTGTAGTTTACTCTATAAAACTATTTCTGAAAATGCACTCCCAATGAGCTACAGCCCCTAGAAGAAGACTCTCAAAAATGGTTTTTTGGCATTTTCTTCAAAACTGTTACAGGTAACTTAACGAAATCTGGTACAAGAGCGTAATTTTTAATGAGAAATATTACTAATTTGTTAAAATCTTCATATTTTATTTAGGGGCGTAACTTACAAGGGGGCTGAAATGGTTCAATTACCCTATCTTTTTTGTGCGTGGTTTTATCTAATACATTTATCAAAAATCTCAAAGCTTGATTTATCTTACATAAAAAAGGCATTCTTGTTAAAAAGTTTTAAAGTTGACCGTTTTAGTGTAATTTGCAGTTGAATGTTGACGTGTTTTTCAAGCTTTTGAAATTGCTTGTCGAAAATGCATTCGAAAATCTTTTGAGTAGGCCTAGATATGACTTAAACAAATGAGCAACAAATGGCCTTTTTTATGTAAGATAAATCAAGCTTTGAGATTTTTGATAAATGTATTAGATAAAACCACGCACAAAAAAGATAGGGTAATTGAACCATTCCAGTCCCCTTGTACGTTACGCCCCTGAATAAAATATAAAGATTCTAACAAATTAGTAATATTTCCCATAAAAAACTACGCCCCTGTACCAAATTTCGTTAAGTTACCTGTAATAGTTTTGAAGAAAATGCCAAAAAACCATTTTTGAGAGTCTTCTTCTAGGGGCTGTAGCTCATTGGGAGTGCATTTTCAGAAATAGTTTTATAGTATAAACTACACTTATTTTTTGATGTACTATACGTCCTAGAAATTCTGGCAGACATTTTTGAAACACCTTGTAGAACGAGTTGTTTGACAAAAATTGTGTATCCAATATTCGCAATTCTAGAATCTGGGTTTCAAATGTTTTTTTTTAATATTAACTATGGGTTTATATAACACCTTGATCCACATTTAATATAAGTAAACGTAAAAGAATTATAAGATTCCAAGAAATGTGACTGATACAAGAATCCAAATAAAACTACTGCTGCTGCAGCAGAAACAGATGTAAATAAAAAGTGATGGTAGAGGTAGTGCCTAATATACCAACTAAAAATCACATTTTGTAAAATTAACATTTGAGAGAGCTTCGTATTAGTGTTCCTGTTACATTTATTTTATTATTAGTATCCTTTGGGAATAATAGTTTAGTGTGTTTATTTTTAAAATATTTTTAAAAAACTTGAAAAATTAAAGTAAGAATTACCTTTTGCCTCACGAGCACACCCCCCCCCCCACCCAATTTTCGTAATCTTGTCCCGAAATTGTTATTTTCAAATATGGCAACCCTAACCAACAATAGCCTATAACTGTGCCACTCGCGTTTTCATTACCACTTCTATTATCTACTACATATACAGGGTGTTCGGATAATAGGGAACCATACATTGATGGTGAGTTCTACGCATTAAAATAATAAAAAAACTTTATGTGCAGTATTGTCCGAAAATCGTTATTGGCGTAGATACCGACCCCTAAAGTTTAACTTTTTTTTAAATTTTTTATTTATTTTTTATAACGTCAAGTTAAATAATAATAATTGCACGTAAACAACTCGACATCAAACAAACAAAAGTTGCATTTTTGTTATCAAGGCTAATCAGATAATGATCCTAAAAAGAAAAGCCTTAAAACTTTAGATAGAATTTCTAACCAAACGGTTTATGTTACGCATACCAAACAAGAGTACATTAATTTTAAATTTTTTTATTCCCTACATGATGCCGCATCTAAATCGAAGGTATGTCTTCAGATATAAAAGTTATGACTAAAAAGAAAATATGGTTTTAGGTTAACTGCCAGTTCAAAATACATGTTATCGATTATTTTTCTTTTTGTTTGTGAGCATTTCAATAAAGAGCACGTACACCAAGTTTAAAGTATTTGTCTACTCAGTTATAAAAAATAAATAAAAAATTTAAAAAAAAGTTAATCTTTAAGGTCGGTATCTACGCCAATAACGATTTTCGGACAATACTGCATATGAAGTTTTTGTATTATTTTAATGCGTAGAACTCACCATCAATGTATGGTTCCCTATTATCCGAACACCCTGTATATTATAGCCAAATAATCGAGAAATCGCTGGAATTTCAAATTCTAGCATACATAATTATCTATGCTTTATAGATTTGACGAATTAACCTAAACGGCGTCATCAATATACTAGATGAAAAAGTGACACCAGGAACTCCTCTGAAATCAATTGAAAACATAAACAGTAAGAACTTCACAAAAATTAAAGTAAATAATAACTGAACAGAATCAATCCCGATAACAACAGGCGTAAGACAAGGTGATTCTCTAAGTTCAATGCTCTTCAACGTTAAAATGGACAAAATAATTAAAACTGTAAAAACAGCAAATTGTTATAAAATGGGAGAGAATAAGATAAATATCATCTGCTACGCTGTTGATGCTCTACTGATAACTGAAAATAATACTGCACACCTTCAACCAAACCTGTTAACAATACAATATGTTGATTTCAGAGGCTTTCACGACCATTGTCATTAAGTAACAAACGACTTCCGGGATTGGACCCCGTTATTATTGAGGTTAAGGAACTCAACGTTTCGCCCACTTTCGTAAAAGGTTTCATTAGGAGCAAGCAAACTGAACGTGTAAACCACACCAGAGCCGAAAGTATTTGGTAAGGGAAGGGATATAGAAGAGCACGGTAACTAAACGTATAAACCACGCCAGAGGAGAAACCCTTCTAACGATCGGAAAGAGAAAGCCGAGAATTTATACGCAAGCGTCGTCGCGTTTCAGATTTAAATCACTGCTCACTCCACACGGCCACGCCTAATCTTTGCTGCCATCAAGGTCAAATTGCGTTTGACGTATTTGAACTTCGAGTTTGAGTTTAGTTGTTTATATTCCCTCCTATTACTATGCTTGTGTTTCCAAAATTGTTTCTATTATCCGTCGTAATTTTAATTAATATTTCTGTGTTTTGTAAATTAAATTTACAAAAGTTATAGAAGAGGATATTATTTGCGAGGAATGTGATATTAAATTCACCATGAAAAAATCTATACGCTCGTTTACGAAAAAGCACAAAACATTCGACCACTGAAAAAATTTGTTATACACGTGGTCAACAATTTGTCAACAAGTCTAACTTTTTTCGTCATCTCAAACAAATTCAGCAAGATACTGCTTTAATTGAAGAATATACGCGAAATTCCAGAACTATATGTCCTACCGAATAATGTATTGAATACTTCAGAAATTATGAGACAACATATAGCCAGTTGTTCTCTGAATGTCATTTTTTGGCAGTGGTCTATTATGCCAGTGTACAAGAAGTAGAAATTTGAATCTTGCAGTTGCTTATGATATATATTTTTTACCATTTTGTAGTGGCGCTTCTCGCTATGCTGTCGTTTAAGCCCCACCGGTGTGAGCCATATTGTAATGAATCATTTGGCAGCCCCGTCGTTGTGTTTAATTTTGATACTTATTTAACGTTTTGATAGTCTACCTATTTAACGTTTTGATAGTCAAGTTCCAGCGTTCAAAGAGTGTAGACGTATGTTATGTGGCAGACATCGAGCAGTGAATCTTGAACCCAAAATATTATCTTGCACTGCAGGTGCATTGCGCTGATTATCAATAGCGAATCCCTATTTAAGCTGTAACTGAGTCTTATTAATTTAATATAAGGGACGCCTCACCACCCAGTGTTGCGTGAACAGCCACAACTAACCGAATTGATACCAGCAGCAACGGTTACAGGGACACATACAACTTTTCAGCCCGCAACAGCAGTTAGGGAGCTCAGGCTGCGGCGCCACGGTACGGGGTTCAATTCCCACATCTGACAACTGGCGACGGGCCCATCCAGTCGTTTTAAAATTGGGTACCGAAACTTCAGTTATGAAAGTAGGGAAAGTAAAGCGGTCGTCGAAGACATGATGCACCCAGTACGCCGTTAACGTGTGCTAGATTAACTGGTTTTCGGAAAGAGATATTTTGGCGACCCTGATTCTTCGTATCTCAGGCCATATTTCTACATGTGGAATGAAGTGCTCGAAACTTTACTTTTCAGATAAACGAAAATTCCATTTTATCACAACAAACATTACACTCCCAAATTCCACATCCCTAGCTTAATCGGTCACAGCAACCACACCAATTAAATTTTCAAGACACCCACATCACAATATTTTTCCAATCAGTTCCAACCAATTCCACAATAACTAACAAAATTAGAAGTACCTAAACTTCAACAACAAAATACTCCAGCCATCCAAACAACACAAAATACAACTAGATTAAATGAATACTATAAAGACGATGACTGAAACATGGATATCACTAACTTTTCTAACAGTTGCGAAAAAGTAACTACGAATAAAAGGAAAAGACTTATAAATCCTAAAGAGCAACCATTCAGTGGCCAGTCAGCAACAGTTCACCCAAGCAGATACTCAATGCTAACAGAAAAAAACAATGAAAATACAAACACCAACAAAAAACAACAGACAATACTGATACCGAAACCGTCATCAATTTTTGTACACGGTGTAATAGACTATAAAGAAATTTAAAAAGATCTATTAGAAATTGCTGAAGACGAGCAACAAACTACCAAAGCACTACCAAATAATGTAATTAAAATAAATACACCAATCCCAGATTTATATAGAAAATGAAATAAACATATTTATTTTTTTTAAATTTATTTATTTAATTCGCACTCAGCCAACAGCCGTTAGGCCAATTATAGGCGTCGCTGTGCAGTTATGAGGACTTCCAACCCCACTAATGACTGTCATGATGTTGTTATGACCGCCGGGACCAACTTTTTTCCGTGATAGCCGTACCACGAGGCGCCGAGAGATGCAGCCGTGGAAGTCCCATCCAAGTTCTGACCAGAGAGAGCGTTGCTTAACTCTGCTGATCGAACGTGTACGCTTGTTCAAGCTACACCACCCAGCATATGAAGAATACTTATCAAATAGGGCAAGATCGTCTATATAGAGTAGTTTTAAAGCTCCTGCACTGTACCACACCAACACAAGATATCAAAAATATACCATAGTCACGAATCGAAACAGCATTATCACTTGCGGCAATCTTTATCTCGACACAACTAAACATCTCCAGTTGAATTTTGAGTGACCGGAAATCAACGACTTCACCGAAGGTAGCCGCAGTAGCGGTTTACGAATTCGACGTACTTGTACCAACAACTCACAAACGCCTCATCGCAAGAAAACGTTTGCAATCCACAGAATGCATATTGCCTTCACGGGGCGTACCGGCAAAAAAAAGTAATTTCCGATAAAATTATGCAGACGTTATTAATATCGTCGAAACCCGCCCACATGTATGCATTGTTAGCGATCTGTAACGGGAAACCTTACATTTCGCGAAAGGCTGTCGTCATGCTTTTAAACCTTCCATTATAGAACGAAACAGTGTTGCCAACTCTTCGCAAGTTGTATTCGCTAAATTGGTACTAAAAGTCTCCATTTTCAGATTAAAAGTCGCCAAATACGAAATACGCACATTAGAAAATCAAACATTTATTTTTTCCCACATAATAAAGAAATACGTCAACTACTTATGAATATAAAAATAAAAACTTACCTATTTATTTAAGGAAAAAACAGTTTAACGTTCTAATTCTTCCTACCAAGTGATTACAATTGACAATGACAAATTGTGCACTGTGCAAACGTTGCAAAGAGTAAAGATAAAGCTCCTTCAGGTTTTAATTTCAAATCTCCGGCGTCATGAGCGCAAATATGACCGTCTGGTCACGTACGAAATACAAATAAATGTCAGGTAAACATAATATAATTACAGGAGTTAATCATATCAGTATAACAAATTTGCAAATAATATTTTGAAATTCTTTCGTATATGAAAATTGTTGAGGATAAATGTATGTGTAACTTTAGAAATATTGAAATTAATAAATGTTTACATATTTTTTTTTAAATTGCGAATAATACCCTAGAATTTCAAACTAAAATATATCAAAAACGCTAAAAAAGTCGGTAATCGTAAATTCCTATTTTTTTAGCTAAACCACTTGTTAAATACCCTAGATTTATTGACTTTTTGCTGTTGTTGGCAACACTGGAACGAAATTTACAAAAAGTATCTGGCAGGGCCGGCTTAGCCCAAATTGAACGAGACTAACCTAGTTTTCACAAGCGGCGTTAGTTATAAGTTAATCTAACAAATTCTTTTAAAGAATTAGGACATACCGCACCGCTACTCGTATCATCAATATACTTATAACGGTACTTGGCTTGGTTCCGGAATTTTTAAATTTAATTTCAAATCCCTGCGAAGGGTGCGTATTTAAGCTTGACCAAAATTCGCTAAATTTAGTTTCAAAGTGGTTGTGTCGGGTAAATATCAGATGCCCAGGATTCGTTCTACTCAAGTATATAAAATACAGGAATAACAGTGTTGGAATAAATTGTATAATGCGTTTAAGTACATACAAAACAATTTATTCTTAATTAATGAAAATATTATTTACATAAATATTATAAAATAAGATTCCTTCGGCGTTGGGTTATTCTTGGGACGTTCGGCAACCCACACTGCACACTGGCTTGACCCGGTTGTTGTCCCTGGATTCTCTCAAAGAAAGTTGGAAGACAAGAGGCACGGGTGATCTGTAGCTCTGATGTACTGGGATCAACAAATCTAAAACAGGCTATATTTGCGCCGGAAAAAATTGTGTTATATATTATTATGTAATGTAATGCATCACTTTAAGCTAGCCCTATATTATGTAATAATACTAGCTCCTATTACTACTGCATAACATTTATTATGTATTTGATATTTTACTTAAAACTTGCCTTTTATTAATGCAATTCCCTTTCTAATTAAATAATAATTCCTTTCAAATCAAGTTCTCTTATCTCAGGTGATTCGCCAAATCAAGATCTCTATTAATTGAATTTTAATATTACAGTTAATGACATTTGCTGTCAAACTGATTTTCAAAACTCATCAAGCCAGGTATTGACAATTGTATATTATCTTGACACACATATTAATCAATTCGCCTATGTAAGCACTATATCAAGTCCAATTTAATATTTTCTTTTACTGATTGTTATTTAAAATACTTTCATAAACTTGTTACACAAACCTTAATAACTTCTTTTGCTTTTTACTGCCAAAATCCAACCAAGAATGGATCCTGATGTCGACCGTCTGTAACACCTACTGCTCACTCTTCAAATGGTAACGCCTATGCTGATCAGGAAACCCTAGAACTGCATCCGTCTCGTAAACAACCCATTTTGCTCCTATAATCCAATCCTTATTCCTTCCAAATGTCACCACCACACTGATTAGCTCCTGGTAAGTTCCAATATTATGATGTTCCAAGTATAACCGTGGTCCTTTTACAAATAGTCCGACGACTCTAGTAATATCCTCCCAATTATCCAAACGAAATAGTTACTTGTAAGCACTTCCAATAATCTCCCGTATGCAAGAACAAATCCAAATATCTTCAAATAATGTAACATTCTGTGTTCTTTATTTACAATTAACTGTATTTGTATAATCTCTTCACCGATTATATGTCTCCATGAAGTCCAATTTATAATTTCTCCTATCACACCACTCGGATTTGTAGTTAGGCTTAAATTCCATGTTTTTATTCACCAAATTTGTTAATTTCAAAAATACATGCCTGCTTTGACATGAGTTGTTTTTGTAACTAATTAAAAAAAAATTCATTCATGTTAGATACAATTCTTATTGCGCACTTATTTATTTTAAATATCCTATTATTACATGCTATTAATTCTTATCATTCTAACAAATACATTTGTCAATTGTAACCCTGGCTTGTACTTTATTAAAATTTTCTGTAACCATTAAATTAGTATATTCAATTAATATCAACATCTCCGCCCTCATTGTCTCAATTAAATGTATTAATAATGTTTAAAATTTAAGATTTAATTATAGCAATCTTCCAAATTTATTCGTTTTAAATATTTCTTTATTGTATTTGATTACACTGCGTCATGTAGCATAACAATATAATTGACAGGCTGACAAATTCAATGGAAAAAGATGTTTTACGGTGTCGGTGATGTTTATGGTGAGTGCATAAATCCTGACTGAACGTGGTACGTCCTCTGTGAATAAGTTTGGACTACTCGGAATAATATAAACTGAACATTTGATCTTTTTTTAGAAAGTTTGTTTTTTTACAGCTAGAATCGCCGGTGTGTTGCCTGCGTTGATGCACCTGGATTATGCAGGCGGCCTGGCTCTTAGTACGTAAGTAAGACGTGTTTTAGTGTTGCTAACTAGGTCAGGAAATAGTCAAGCAAGTTGAAGCCGAATCCGGTACCCCAGGGAAGAAGCTCTAGGGCATAGGGCGGGAACCCAGAGCTGGTAGCCAGGATCGGGTTCAGACTCAAGTCTCAAGTGTCGTTAACTAGCTTCGGATTCTCCTTGTATACTCTTCGGCCACCTCGTTATCGGACCACTTCTAAAGGGGGTTGGAGAAAAAACTGCGTGGCGTATCAGGAAAAATAAAGATGATGTTTCAGACTTTAGTCGACTACTCTGGTGAACTGATCGTATTAACGAACCAGAAAGTCGAGAATAGCGAAGCTATCGATATAAAGGATGTGGTGGCATGGTACACCACCGATGTTATTGGTTCGTGCGCTCTCTGCATCGAGTGCAACAGCTTAAAATATGCAGACTCTGAATTTAGACAGTACGGAAAAATGGTGTTTTATATAGATACCACACAAATGATTATAGGCCCATTATCAATGCGTGCTCCAGGTATAATGGATTTCTTCCAAATGCCAGTAACGCAGTAACTAACGCGTAAATCACAAAGTTTTTCATGAATATTGTGAAAGAGACTGTGAATTATCGCGAGAAAAGCAACATAATTAGGAGAGATTTCATGCATCTTCTGATTCAACTAAAAAATAATATCAAAATTGAGGATGGAGACCAAATAGGAGAATTGAAGAGTTCAGAAAATGAAGACAATGTAGGAAAGACTTTGACGATTAAGAGATAGCTGCTCAATCACTTATATTTTTTCTGAGAGGCTTTGAAACTTCTTCAACAACACTCACGTTTTGCTTATTTGAATTAGCAATTAGCAATTTTAATATTCATAACAAGCTGCTTCAAGAAATAAGCGAAGTTTTAGAGAAGCATAGTCAAAAAGTGACCTATGATGCAATAATGGGCATGACCTATATAGATAAAGTAATCAATGGTAATCAGTATAGCACACTAAATACGTCTAAACAATTAAATCTTATTTTTACAGAAACTCTTCGTAAATATCCAGCACATTCACTACTACAAAGGGAATGCACAAAACCTTACATTTTTCCTGGTTCAGATGTTCTCCTAGATAAAAGAACTATTATTTTTATTCCCATAATGGGCATTCAGTACGATCTCGAATACTATCCAGATCCCGAAAGGTTCGACCCCGAGAGATTTTCTGCAGAAAATAAGACAAGGCGACATCAGTACTCTTGGTTGCCATTTGGAGAAGGTCCACGAATGTGTATCGGCAAAATGGTCTAATGTTAACAAGTAATATGAAAATAGTTTATGCTATTTAGAATTACGATTTGGTTTACTACAAACAAAGGTCTCTCTAACCATATTGCTGAAAAAGTACAAATTTTAGATAAACTCGAAAACGCAGCTGCCCGTAACATTAGACACTTGAAGTTTTATACTATCTGTACAAGGGGGAATTTGACTAAATGCTGAAAAGTTATCATTAAGTATTAATGATAAAGTATTTCTTATAGATTCCAATATAGTTTGGAGACACGTTTAATAAAAAAATTATTATTGTCTAATTATTTATATTTGGAGAAAAAATTATCATAAAATGAATATTCCTGCTGGTTTATAAAGTTTGAAAAGAAGCAGTGTAAAACGTATAAAATAGTAATTTTTTGAATTGATTACTGGAGAGCGGCTGTTAATTTGGCGACATTCGAAAAAGAAGAAATATCTGTACAAGTTTGCTACTTCTTCTCTTCCTTCTGTCTGCAACAGCGGGTTACGAAAAATGTCATATTATCTATACACTGTTCACATCTTTTGATGAAGGTTGGTCATGGAACTTTCCCCAATTTAGCTGTCTAAAATCACTTTGCTGTGTTTAAACGAGGTTTACATTTGAGGTTTTGGTTTCCAAATGCATTTAGGTTTGAAAAAATGACAAAACACTTTCAAATGCAACAGAAAATAGAACGTTAGTCATTTTTATGTAGGTATCTATCCAGTTCCAGTAATTGTGTAATTGAAGGCACTTCTAATTAAGTACATGGAAGGTGTTGTGTCCAGCACAATACAACTACCCGTTGTAAAGTGGTAGACGGTTCGGATTAGAAATCAAACACACACACACACGATTTTAATGTATTTAATTCTCACGCGGGTGAGTACAGTAAACGATTGCATACAAAAAGCAAGACAACACTCGCTGCACTGAACAGCTGGCGTCACACCTCGTGGCCAACAACCTCGCACATCGAGCTCTCTCTTATAACTAACTAACAGTTTTGGTCCTAAACCAGACGCGCTGTTGCCACGTTGTGCAACTAACTCGTCAGCCAGTGGTTTCCGACATACTCCCACCTGAGTAATTTTAAAATATTAAAAATGACTCACAAAAAAAAAGGAAACCAGGTAAGGCTTTACAAATAGTCACTATTTCTACACTTGGATAATTCAAAAATGCAAAATGGGTAAATAGGTACCACTACCAACTACTAACGAAACTTAATAGGTAACCTAGATACACGTCCCCTACGCGTTAACTTTTCTTTCGAAACGATTGCTCTGCTTTTAATGTCACTGAGGACATCAGACACTCCCGCCACTCCCGCACTAACATCTTCCGAATCAATTGCTCTGCTTTTAATGTCACTCAGGACATCAGACACTCCCGCAACTTCCGCACTAACATCTTCCGAATCGATTGCTCTGCTTTTAATGTCACTCAGGACATCAGACACTCCCGCCACTCCCGCACTAACATCTTCCGAATCGATTGCTCTGCTTTTAATGTCACTCAAGACATCAGACACTCTCGCCACTCCCGCACTAACATCTTCCGAATCGATTGCTCTGCTTTTAATGTCACTCAGGACATCAGACACTCCTGCAACTCCCGCACTAACTTCTTCCGGATTGTCCTTTCCTTGAAGTCGCTCGTCTTGTATTGGCAGAGAGCTGATGCACTCTAGGGGGTAAAGCCTCTGAATCGGTCTCAGCAGCTGTCCGCGGGCAGTGTCAACTCGCACCAGGCGCACCTGCCCATCTGGACCTGGAAGTAGCTCAGTCACACGACCAAGTGGCCAGTCTTCTTGTCGTCGAATCCAGGAGATAGCCGTAGATGAATCACTCCAATAAAAGCACTCTATGTTGTTTCCCAAATCTGCACGTACAGACCGGCACAGTCTCGCACCAATGGTGGCAGCTAACAACTCCAGGCGAGGAATGGTCATCTTCTTCAAAGGGGCTACTCTCGCTTTGGCGGTGAGCAGGCGAACCACTACAGTGCCATTCTTTTCAATTTGTAGGAAAATGACCGTTGCATAAGCGTCTTTGCTGGCGTCGCAGAACGTATGCAAACTTAAGTGTTCTGCTTCTCCCACTCCGGCAAGTATCCATCTAGGAAGTTCAACGGCAAGCAGGTGCGGAAGCTCCTTGATCCATCTGTGGAATTCCTGCTCAGTATCGACATCTACCGGTGCATCCCAACTTAATCGCTGTCCCCACAGCCGTTGCAGTAAAAGTTTTGGCTTTAACGTAGCAGGACAAGTAACTCCAATCGGGTCAAATATGCGCTGGGTCACTGAGAGGATCAGCCTCTTCGTCACAACGCTATCTCACAAGGAGCTGTTATCTTTTACACAGCTTTCACTAATAGCCAAGGTATCTTTGGTGCCAAGTTAAACCAAGCACTGACAATGCATTTGAATGTGTACCAGTGGGCCGGGTAAACTCCCACCCTCGCAAGTCAAAATGTGCTTCAGCCATGACCATACTAGCTTCTCGAATGAATTGGTCCAAAGCATCTTTATCTGGTACGCTGGTCACGCAATTGTCCACGTAGAAACTGCTTCGTAATTTCAAAATGGATTCGCACGAATACGTCGAGTTCAGCTCGCACTGTTTTAATTGCTCAGAAAGGTGGTGGTCGATCGTTGCCCCCAACAGAAAGGAACTGCTACTCAGGCCAAACACAACGCGACGGTGTCTATACACCTGCTCATTTCCCCCTTCATCGAGCCATAAAAAACGGAGGGAATCTCGATCGGCATCCTGTATGCTGATTTGTAGGAACGCTTTGCGAATATCTGATACAACTCCAATTCTTTGGATCCTAAATCTCAACAGAACCGATGGTATTAATTCTACGAGGTTCGGTCCCTTTTCGAGAGAGTGGTTTAGTGATGGCTTAACCTTTTCACGCGCAGAAGCATCGAACACGGGTCGAATCTTCGTGATCAAACTATTGTCTTTCACGACTGGCCTGTGAGGTAGATAATGAACGTTGAAATCATTCGTCGTCGCAGGAACTATTTCAATTATTTCTTCGTCCAGCCACTCTTTAAGTATAAAGTCATATTTCTCGAAAAGCTCCTCTCTCCGCAGTTTTCTTATCGTAGCATATAATCTGTTTCTTGCACTGTTGTAGTTGTCAGGCAGCGGAGGGTGGCCCTCCAACCAAGGCAACCTGACTTCGTAACGTCTGTCTTCATTTTTCGTCACTGTCTGCAAGAAAAGTTGCTGAGCTGCTTCTGCCATTTCTTCTCGGGACTTCTTTTTAGATGGTTCAGTAATTCCCAGCACATCTAGTTTCCATAGCTCCGCTACGCAAGCTTCATTCACCAAAAGAGAAAATACTGTCAGGATTGTGCTCGTTGTGGGAGCACTCACAGGTATGCGTCCCGAAATGGTCCATCCTAAGAGAGTCTCCACTGCCACCAATCCACACGTTAGAATGTGTCTCCGGCCAGTGTATAATTTGCCTGCAACATCAGCACCGATCAAGAGTTCTATGGGACCTTCACCATAGGCATCATCCAAATGAATATTTAAGTGCTTTAATTCCTCCATCCAAGGGCCGTAAAATACAGGCGGAATATGCTGGCAGATCATCGGTTGGTCTAGCAGTTCCAACGTACACAAATAGTCGCCATGACTCAATCTGACGTCGAAGCAGTCGTGTCTCCGCTCTTGCTGGGTACCCCCGAATAGGCAATGGATAATCTTTTCTCGCAGTTTTGATTTGCAGCCCAATTGTTGCGCTGTTGACTTCAAAATGTAGGAGCGTTGGGAACCGCTGTCGATTAACGTGCGAATTTCCCTTGATCCACATTCGGTGTTGATCATCACACGCAAGGTCTCTAAGAACACGTAGCCGCTTGTGTTATTCACCAAAGTTTGCTCCGCGGGAACCGTTTCGCTTTTAGGTTCGTCATGCTTATGCGCCGGCAGCTTAGGACACATCAAAACCACATGGGGTCCGCTACACATGATGCACTTTAAACGTCTCCGGCACCTACGCGATATGTGCCCAGTTTTAAGACAACGAAAACAAGCCCCTTTCCCGGTTAAAATGTCCCTTTTGCGTTCTAGAGCGAATTCCTGGGCTTTAAAACACGCTTCGCTTTCGTGAGCACCCTCGAAAAACACGCACTTAACTCCGCCGCAATTTATTAAACCAGCCGCAGTCGGTAAACATTCTCTTTGTTTTAACTTCTTAAGTTTGCCGCTGTTATCTTTGGCAGAAGCCAAACTATCGCAACGTAGTCCAAACCCCTCGGATGCTAACGAAATCCGCTGCTCGTTTTCCACCTCGTTTCTAAGAAAGCACATCAAATTCTTTAAGTGGTCTTCAAGCGATTCTTTGTGTACAAGAGATTCGTTAGAACCAAGGTTACTACTTGTTATTGCTTCGGTTCTTCGTCCTACACGCTGCCAAGTTCTTAGTAAATCTTCAGGCAAACACGACTCGATCAAAGGAAATAGCATCGCCGCGCATTTTTCCGACGTAATGCCCAGCGTATCAAGCGCGCGTAATTGCGTCTCTATTCTATCGTACAGCTTCGCAAGGTCCATCTTATCCCGGGATACACAGTTGTTTATAATGAGTTTAAGTAGTTCCCGAACGTAAACTTCGATTTGCAAGTCATCCCTGCCAAAACGCGACTTCAATGCCCTCAAAATATTTTCATAATTTTCGCCAATGGCGGGAAAACTTTCCACAAATTGCCGCGCTCTGCTTCCCGCAACCGTCGCTTGGCGTAAATACTCAATTTTATCTTCGTTGACAATATCTATGTCTTCATGCACCTTTTTAAATTGCGCCCAAAACGGAAGCCATTCTCGAATATTACCTTCAAATTTTTTGAACTCGATGGCAGGCAGTTTAAATTTGCGCTTGTGTGCGAACCCGTCCATAACGCCGTAAAATTCGGATCTCGCATCGGACAAAATCGATCGTCGGTCTTCCGCGCAAGCCGCCATATTTCGTGTTAATAGCAAACTCTCCACGCGAAGTTTCAAATCCGCAAATCGTTTATCGTATGCGTCACGTTGTTCTATTTCCAATAATAGTTCGTCTTCGCTTACGTCTGCAGCGAGAAGCGCATCGTACACAACACCGTCCACGATTTTCATATCACCGTGTTTATTCGCTAATAATTCAAATGCTACCTGTATTCGCCGATAGTCTTCATCTCCAGCTTGGTCCGGATGCTGCGAAAACATGAGCTCCAGGTCGTTGGCTCCTTTTGTAAAAGCCGCACGAAGCACCTTCCTGTGTTTCTTGCTTGATTCCATTTCGCCGACTTGACAAAACTCGTTTCACACCCACGCGTGTGCAGCAGACAACGCACCATGTGTCGAACACAGAACGAGTCCGTCAGTCCTCTCAAAATGCCTTCAATGTTTACTTTCTTAACCCGCGTCCTGTCACGCGGTCGCCAATTATGTTGTGTCCAGCACAATACAACTACCCGTTGTAAAGTGGTAGACGGCTCGGATTAGAAATCAAACACACACACACGATTTTAATGTATTCAATTCCCACGCGGGTGAGTACAGTAAACGATTGCATACAAAAAACAAAGACAGCACGCGCTGCACTGAACAGCTCGCGTCACAACTCGTGGCCAACAACCTCGCACATCGAGCTCTCTCGTATAACTAACTAACAGTTTTGGTCCTAAACCAGACGCCCTGTTGCCACGTTGTGCAACTAACTCGTCAGCCAGTGGTTTCCGACAGAAGGTCTTGCAATACTTTAGATTTTAAACATTTCCCCACATGTAGAGCAAAGAGAAAATGATTTTGAAAATTTGTATTTGTTCCGGTGTTTGTTAGTTTCTGGCCGATATGTACATGGTGGGGTTAAGGTGTGTCAAGTGACTAAGTTTTGCGCATGCAAAACATGTAAAAACTAGTCTAAACACATTGTTTATTAGTGAAATAATCTGCAGTAATAAGTTTCAAAACAATTGTCTAAATCAAGTGAAAAGAATAAATTCTGGCTGAAAGCCAATAACGCAAGTGCATTAGTGCGATATTTCAACTTAATCTAGAAAAGCCACATTTTAGTTTACCTGAGAAAAGTTTCTATTAAGAACATTTGCATTATTAGCACCGTTAAGTATGTCTAAGTTGAAATTTTGCGGTGCTTGCTACTGCACAACTCCCACTTATGGGTTGGTGGTGGTTTAACTTGGCCAGTTTGCTATCGGTGCTGTTAGGATGAAAACGTGTAGTTCCTCGTCTTGCCCTTTTCAGTTGTTCAAATTGTCGTAATTTGTTATAGTCATGTGTGTGTTTAAATAGAGATTCTGTGTATTTTCTAAGACCCTTGGGGAGCGCTTAGACAACATTCCTGGGTTACTATCAAAGGTAAGCTTTCTACGAAGAATTACTTTTTTCCAAGCACCAAATCTAAAATTATGGAAGTGCAAAAGCTGTTGGAGTTAATAGAGTAAAAACTAACGAACATCGAAAATAAAATAGATGCGTCGCAACAAGAGAAGGATGAAAACACACTATTACAGACAAGGGTAGCTAAACAAGAACTAAAGATGGGAAGATTAGAGAAGGAGCTTAAAAGAAAGAACTTAATATTTAAAGGAATACCTGAAAGCAAAGCTAAAGGTTATGACGATATCGAACAAATAATACCAATTGTTAAGGACTTTATAAACTTTTGCCGCCTCTCTTGCATTCTGAATTCATACTGTGCGCAGTAGACTGCCGGGCGGGCTTCCGATTCTAAAAACTCACTTACGTTCCATCTGTCAACGTGGCAGCACGCGAACAGGTCCGCTCTGCGAAAGTAATTATTGTTCACATGTTTAAATGTTAAACTGTTCGTGTAAATTTATAGCAAATAAATTACCTACTTTGCTTTCAACGAGTGTATAATTCAGTGAAGAAATAAATCCATACAGTCCATTAAATTCCAAGGCGAGCTGGCAATCAGGAATTTTCCAAATAACGGAAAACTGAGAAGGCTCCCCAACATTGGTCCTACGATCCGGATTAGTAAGAACCCGGAAAAGCCACATTGTTCCTTCGAGCCGCATGGTCCATCGGCCCGGAAAAGCAGCCTAAACAGGGCAAGTAAGTGCAACACGCATTTTCAATCGTGTTAAATTCGTCCCTAACGAGAGGAACGAGAGGAAGGAAGACAGCAGACGGTGCTAGCAACGTGAGAGCGAGATAGCCAAACGCCAAGTCTCGCGCCAAATTCGTGCAGGTGTGGAGCCAGCGGCCAGCTGCAGACGAGACGGCAATTCAAACCACAGAAACGAAAAAGGCGGCACACACACCAATATCAATGTAAGCCTAATTCTCAACAGAAAAATGTTATTCACCAAAATACTCCAAAGCGGAATGTTAGATCCGCTTCCGCTATTGACTAACATTCACTCTAATGCTCTGCCTTTCCTTAGCTTAAGCTAATTGTTTGCTATGCGAATTTAAAGATTTCGGAAGTTCCTTGTGTCTCCGTGAGCATTAGAGTTGGGAACGGTCACTCAATGGACCTGAATTCTTACTAAATCTTTTCTTGAGATATGTTATGTCACCTGACTTTGTTAGATCTCTCTGAAAGTACATGTTGATTAAGTAAAATTGGCATCTTAGTGTTTTCCTGTCAGATGGAATTTCCTTCGACGTCTGGAAGGTTAAGTGAATAACGTTAGAAATGGTACGTGGAGGTTGTGACTCTAGTATCACGGGCGTAACTACAGTAGACAACTCGCTCCCACTAATGCCCAGAGTTGTGTCCAGCACAATGCAACTACGAGTTGTAAAGTGGTAGGCAGTTCGAATAGTAAATCAAACACACACACACTATTTTAATGCATTTAATTCCTAAGCGGGTAGGTACAGTAAACGATTGTACATAATATATAACAAAAAAGACCATATGCACAGCACAGAACAACTTGCGTCACCTCTCGTGGCCAACGAACTGAACACACCGAGCTCTCTCACACAACTAAAAAATAAACAGTTCCAGTCCGAAATCAGATGCGATGTTGCTACGTGGTGCAACCAACTCTTCAGCCAGTGGTTTCCAACCGGTTAATCATAAAGTAAACTTTTATTTCTAAAGAATGCAAGGTTTCTATAGAGCGCTTTACGTTTCCATGTACGTTATTTACGAGCAGCTTACATTCGAAAAAGGTGCACGCTTGGTGGCTACATAATTTTTACCTATTTCATCTGTTGTATCCCTATATACGTGTAATATTGCTAAATCATTCAATCAATCTCTCCGCTTTGCCAGGAACTACAGGTAGGGTATGAATAATTTTTATAAATTTCTACATTTCTGAAATCACATCTATTAAATAGGTTTCTTCAGTAAGTATTTTTACGACATCAATAAAACTATTTAACGCTAATTGCTATTGTTGACTTATTCTTTTTTTGCATGAAGGATGGCCATGAAAGTTTCCCCAATTTAGCTGTGTAAAATTACTTTATCCGCAAACGTCACAAAAGTGACAACTTATGTGTCTTTATTGACAAGGTAAAAGTGTCACTTTATCTGCCTAAGCAGATAAATTAGCGACTTTTGCGTACTTTATCTGCCTAAGCACACAAAATCGTTGCTCTATTTCTTTCTTTCTATGTTTGTTTGCTATCTCCTCCGAAGATACTGGACCGATTAAATTGTATGATGGCTTAAAATTTTGCTAATTTTTAGACTTAGATCGTAGGCCGGTTTTTATTTTCAAAAAGAGTACGAAAAAGTTTTAATTTAAATAAACCTTTAAGCAGCGGATCGGAGCATCTGTCGCCGTGGGTTATGGTGTGACAGCTGCTGTCGCCGTGTGCTATTAGCTCGAGTGATTCAGTATGTTCATATATCATTACAGTAGCGCGTTATTTTAACAACAGAGGTTGGCGCAGGGGTACAGTGCTCGCCTGTCACGCGGGTGGCCTGGGTTCGATTCACGGCCGATGCATCCTTTTTTTTTAAATTTATATTAATGAAATTTACCTGAATACGTTTGCGGATAAAATAGTATATGTTATTCGGAGTAAAAGTGACTTTATGTGGCTTAGCTGAATTATTTGCCTCACTAACGTTCGGCTAAATAAACTTCAGCTTCGCCATATAAAGTATCACTTTTACTCAGGGTTTGAAAAACCCGGGTTTTTTCAGAAAAACCCAACCCACTGGGCCCATGGGGTTTTTTCGGGTTTTTTCGGGCTCTTTCGGGTTTTTCCTGTCTTCCCGGGCTCATCGGTTTTTTTTTGACAAGTTGCAGTAGAATTCCGCCGTCTGAGGGGTCGGACATTCTAATCTAGAACATTTGCAAGGCACGTAAATTCACAATGTGTAGATATATGTACAGTATACTCTCTGTTAAGCGGACACCCACGGTCGCTGAAAATTTGCTCTCTTAAAGGAGGTGCCCGTTCACCAGAAATTTGTACTAATAATCAACAGAAGTTATTTTACATTAAATTCATTAGTACATAATATATAAAGTAGATACAATAAATAATTAGAGCAGGTATACTTATTATTATATTATTTCTAATGTTCTATTATTCTTAAAAGTAATTAATTGTGTTTTACTAATTTGTAATAAAATTCTAAAAGTTGAGGTTTTTTGTTCAAATTGTTTAACCCAAGTTGTGAGTTTACTAGTCCCTTGAAGTGAATCTAGGACCGAAAAACACAGTGGGTTTTTCGAGCTGGTTTTTTCACGTGGGCCCAGCCCGAAAAAACCCGACGGCCCACTGTGGCGAACCCTGCTTTTACTATCCTAATAACATAATCTACTATTATTTCATACTGATGTCAAAAATTACATTTTTCGGACTATTTATGGTACGAAAAATGGAACATTAAAGTCTTAGTACTTTAAAGTAAAATATTAAAGTTCAAGTACTTTAAAATTATACGTCAGTTGTTGGCATGAAATTTGAAATGATTTACAACTTTTTATTTAAAATTCATTAAACTTGCAGTATGAAATAAATAGTTGTCGTCGCAAGTAATTCCGTCCTCGGTCGGAAACAACTTTCTCGTCCTTTAAAGTGTCACTTTTCGTTCTAGATAAATACACTACTATTGTTATGTTTAAACATTGTGGGTTATGGTTTACAAATGTTTACAAATATTAGAAAATATGATAAAACACCTTCAAATGTAAAGTTGTCATACCTATTTAAGCAAAACAGAAAATTGACATTTAGTAATTTTTATGTGTGTATCTAGTTTCAGTAATTGTGTAATTGAAAACATTCTTAACATAGAAGATCTTGTTGGTTTGTTATGGACAAGGTCTAGGCATGCAGAGTACAGGTACCTTAGACACCAACTGCTATAGTTCTGCTTAGATGTTTTCCGAGACTAAGAAGTTTCAACCCTAACAAAGGATTTTTTGCATCTACACATCGTAGTAACATGGGATCTACGGCTTTACATCACTTGCGAATGATGACATTTTGTAGAGGTTTTCCTTAACAACAAAATAAAAATTACGGTTTTGTTCATGTGCAACTTAATAAAGAAAATCCAAGGCCAACCTTCCTGCAAACCTCTCAGAGGCCAGTTCCCTTTAGTGCTGATATGGATTTTGTAACTCTGAGGTATCCAAGCAAATGGTTCTCCGAAAAGGGGGTTAAGCATGAGGTTAAGAATTCCGTAAAAAACACTGTTTTTCATAACGAACCAAAAACAGAAGATGCCAGATGGAACTTAGACCGACAACCTCTGAACTGAATTAAGGACAACAATTTAAGACTTAATGCACTCGAAGAACAATTAACGAAATACAAAGTGGATATCACAGTTTTGCAACTGTGGACTGGGCAACACATACTCCAAAGGAAACACTGCGATATGTTCTATAGCTGTCACAAAAGCAAGCATGAATTTGGAACAGCTTTCATAGCAAGAGGAATAGCTAGGCAAATGATTCTGGATTATAAGCCGGTGAATACCTACCAGAATCAGTGTGTACTGAGAGTGAAGGGCAAGTTCTTTAATATGAGCATATTAATACACAAGCCCCAACACAAGACAAGCCAGAAGGAGAAAATTATTTTTTACGAATCACACGAAACTATGTATGTCAACGCAGCTACAGCCATCTAGTTGTCCGCGGTCAGCAACACCTTCGCCTCACAGGAACACAACGAGGACCGGAGAAACTTTGCAGGCAATCAGAATTTTTTAACTATTAAAAGCGCGTCCAGTGCAGTGCAGTGGCAAAAGACCTGCACTTCGGCGCCAAACGAATGCGTCGAAGCGGCTTAGCACTATCACATGCAGTGGAGAAAGTTAAATAGTCACGGTCTGCATCTTGCAGAAAATACCACGACGCTGTCTTCAGAAAAGCTGTGAATGCCTCTTAATACTCGATGATCTCGAAAAAATACATGGGCTACAAATTCCAATAGAGCCCACATCACAAAAAACACGACTTAGCTCGCCGTCGTCCATAAATTTCGACCTTCATTTGTATACTGCAGAGTGAAGTTATCTCTATTCCCCTAAATGCCATTAAGCTAGTAATAAATACTAAAGAAAGGAGTAGACATACATACACAAGGAGAATCTAAGCTGCCAACGCCAAAATCAAAAACGGCCGTTACAAAGCAACATTGAATTTTTGAAAATCTTTAGGTAGTGGTTATATTACCGGGCATCTAAGCGATAAGCCTCGAAAGGTACTTCCATAAGAAAAGTCAAGTTAATAATAAATACATTATTATTATTATTATGCTCCGTAGCTGAGGCTTACCAGCGCATGCAGATTTAATAAATACATATTTTTCAAAAATATGTTGTACACTTTTGTAATTAGACAAGTCATCGGTTGCGCTGCACCCATAATAATATTGATAATAGTGTGCAGTAGATCCCGTGTACTCCCCGCTCCTATCCTATACGTCTTAAGAGTTTGAAACTTTTGATATTTATGAATTTAATTTCTTTATGCTTCTTAACTGATTCATTCGTATTTCTGTAACTTGGCCTCGACTACTTTTCGGCGTTGGCCATCTTCAGTATTATACCCCACTAATATTAACTGTCCGTTTTTGTAATCGATTTCCTACTGCAGTCTTCAAGTATTCGAAGTATTGAGATTACGCGATTACTGGAATACCGTAGAGAATCTTTGGATTTTTGAATCCATCTATTATTTCACTACACTATTTTACTAGAAGCCAATGAAATTGAGGTTTGAGTTCAAGCTTCATCCACCTCAGAAGATTCAGTTTTCTGTTTTTTATCGTATTGATTTTGTTTGATATTGTTTTTTTTGTTTTAGTTATAGTAAAAAGAAATATTATTAAAAAATACGTATTGTACTTCATTAATATTTGAGAGGGTAGATATTTTTAACAAAATTCAGAACACTTATCTTCAGTATCCTACTACTTTTTGAGTTACTTTTTATACCGTGATATTATCTTATAAAGAAAATAAAATGATCAGGGAGTCATGGTTACCTGAAAGATAATGAAATAGTAATGATACTGTATAATACATGTTTCGAATTTCATTACCACAATCGATTTATTCGAATACTGTTTTCCGCTATTTGACCCAAGTGTGCGTATCGTATTTAGAAAACGTGTCGGTCGTTTACTTTGAAGAACTGTTAAATAAATTCAAATCGTCAAGTTTACGGCCCCCCACTACTCATTACTAAAGTCTACACTAAATATTAAACACCAAATTGATGTAGTAAAGTACCCGCGCTTGTATGCCTTATGAAAACGAAAATGAGAAGGGTTCAAAGTGAAAAACTCCAACACATTTTCACCAGATGAAATAAAAACATTTATGTACGACCGGGCGGAATTGGTCACTATACCCTATGTTTGTGTCGAGAGAGGTCATTTGACCGTATTTAATAATAATAATAATAATAATAATATGCCTTTATTCAACCAAAAAACAAATTAGAAAAGAAATACAACCAATGAATTTAATATTCACAGGCGAAGTTCAGCCAGACAACATAAGGTTGTTTGCTGCTCTTCCACTTAACCTGTAGTTTGAACTTAAAATTATTAGAAAAACATAAATACTATTTATTTCAATTCCGACATGAAAACCCATGCGCCTGCCTGTACATAACAATACATATACAAAACTATTTAACAAAGAAACTGTTGATTCTGCTCAATAAATAAGTAATAAGTTAGATTTCTTTTGAATAGCGATTGACTTATAGTAAATGGAAGAATATTTGAAATTTTATTGAAACAGTTAACGACACAATATGAAAAAGATCTCTCAAATAGTTGTTTTCGATGTGATGGAAATGTTAAAAGACCCTTGTGGCGAAGATTTAAATTATGGATATCGGTACGATAAGTTAGCTTTCTGTGCAAGTATGGAGAACATTTAAACGTAATAATTTTTTTATATAGACAAGCAGGGTGCAGATATCTTCTATTTAACATATTTAACCATTTGCAATCCTGAAGTTTGTGAAAAAATTTTCGTATTTACGTATACCATATATTAGACGTAGACAAGAGTTTTGAACTTTTTGTATCCTATTAATGTCAACAGAGTCTAGACAAGGGCCATATACCACATCACAGTAATCAAACTGTGACAAAACTAGAGCAGTGCACAAAGATATTTTCATCTTAGTAGTCAGCAAATGCCTGTTGCTGTAGAGAGTTTTAATATTACAATATGAACGATGCAAACATTTGCTAACATGATCTCTAAAACGTAGCTTATAATCAATTTGAAGCCCAAGATTTCTTACAGAGTCTTCATCCTTTTTTGTTGCAGGCTAAATCCTTCCTCTCCAAACAATTGCTATTTCTTTCTCTTATGCACTCTTCAGTGCCGTCGTCCCACTGCTAATGTGGTCTTTCTCTTGGTCTCTTCCCACAAACTTTGGCAGCCCAGGGTTTTTTCAAATTCACTCATTCCCCATTCTTCAGTAGATGTTCTAGCGATCTCAGTTGGTTTTCTTCAATATTTGAGTTTAATGAAGTTATATTCAAACTGGTTCTTATGGTGTCATTAAGTAACCTATTTCTGCGAGTAACTGTTTCAATTTTGCTTAGAAATCTCATTTCGCAGGTTTGTATTGCACTTTTCTGGGAAGTTAATAGCACCCATGATTCGCACCCGAAAGTTAAAGTTGTCACAACCACTGCCTTATACACTCTCTTTTTTGTTTTTTGTACACTTCTCTTTTATATAAAAAGTTATTATTTAAAGCAAAATATAACCTACTTGTAGCATTTATTCTTTGATTTGCTTCCACTTCTATTTTACCGTCTTTGCTAATAAACAACTTTAAATATTTAAAACATTCCACCTGCTCTAAATTCTGGTTGTTCAATTTTATATAAATTTCTTCTTTTCATATCGTGATCTTGAAGTTTTGAGGACATTTCCATACTTTTTTCCTATAGAGCTCTATACATGGTTATTTGAAATATATCACCTGTCTCTAATATTCCCGTTAATTTCCAATTTGCATCTTCACTGCTCTTCGCTGATCGTCATACATTTTGTTTTCTCTAAATATTAACATATTGTAATGGTTGATCAGGGGCGCAGGAACAGGGGGGGGGGCAAGGGGGGCGATTGCCCCCTCATAGAATATATCGAGGGGGCAAATAGTGTAATGTGCCCCCCTGATATATTGTATGAAGTTTTTAAAAAATTGTACATAGGGTTATCACATTAATCTACACGAGATGCTAAAATTCGTTGTTCTATTGTAGGAGGGGCAGAAATAAAACACAAAGAATTTGTTAAACACGTCTTTACTTTTAGGTTGATAGCGGAGAATTCGATATAGTCCATTTTTCTTTCATATGGCAATGCAAATGCCGACATTCCAGGGAAATCATTGACAACAGGCATTGTCACTAGGCTGAATTGTGTTGGTACATGAACTTTTGGTTATTATTTTTGTGGTAAGGTTGACATTTCATTATTTTAAATTGTGTAGCTTTGGCTATTATAAACTTGAAATGTGATTTTATAATTTGATTTTAACTATAGTATGATCAAAAATTATTTTCATCTAGTATGGCTATGAAAGAGGCTAAGAAATAGTTCCTAATATATGAATGCAACTAGAGCACACAAAAACCCCGGAAAATATGTGAACTAAATTTTAAAATCCAGTACGGGGAACTAGAGAACCAATAAAAAGCAAGCTTTGAGGAGAGGTACATTCAAACAAAAAACATAAACGTCACTTCGCGATTGCTGCTATTGCGTCAGATAGAAGTGTTTAATTTCCAGTTTATTTTAGTGCTGTTGTTTATTAATTTTGTTGTTCTTTGTTAATTTTTTTTAGTATTGCTTTTCTTCGTTAATTCTATTATTGTTTACCTATTCGTCGTTTAATTTTGGGCGGCTTGATTATATAACATCAAATCGTAAGTATTAAATGCTTTCTAAAATGCTACCTTAAGTTGCAGTTATAAATTTATATAATACTAAATTCCTTTTTGCATAGGATTACAATGAGCTATAAAGCAAGCCAGCTTGTGCATCCAGAAACAAGAAGTATTATTGCAATTTGCAAATGTGATAAACTTTTTTGATCAACAGAAGACTTCTGGAACGTTGACATTTCTCGTAGAGCAATCTACAGAAATAGCAGCCGCAGCAACTGGAAAATCAACCTCTGATAAAGAAAGTTCCTACGGAGTATGTTACAACGACCATTTGGAGACCTCGAACAGGCAAACGTGATAGAGGAAGACCGAGAACACGTTGGAAGGACGATGTCGCAATAGGGGCAAGACTACAATGGACACTAACAGCACAAGACCGGACAGAGTGGAAGAATCTTGAGGAGGCATATGTCCAAAATTGGAGTGGACAACATAACGCTGTTTTATGATGATGATGATGATGTTACAGCAGGTAATACTTAAAAATTAAATTTTTTTTTCAGCATTGTCATTAAAAAACATAATGTAGATAATACTTTAGTTCTTAGTTCTTCCAGGCACTACTTCTTTAACATCTCCGAAGAAGAAGACAAGTCTTGCAATGAACAGTTCATGAAATGTTCACTGTAGAGCATAAAGTAGCGAGTCTAAGTGTACTATTAGTAAACAGAATGAATGAGAAAGTTAACTATACTGGTGGCCGAGAAACTTTGAGAAAGCATCTAAAAGAAATAGGCTTTCATTATAAGAAATGGATATTGTAGTTTGGCGTTTTAGGTATTTAAGGAAAATAAAAGAAATCGAAGAATTAGGTGCGAAAAAAAGCCTGTTCCGTTCCTAGGCGAAACATATATTCCTCCTAATTACGGAGTAGGAAAATGATAAACCAGGTGTTTACAAAAGTTACATTTAAATGATTCTTTAGTCGGGACTTTGGTAATCAGTCCATTGCTAACGAGAATCGATTACAAGCTAGTCCATTATAAGAAGAATATATGTACTATATTTGGGTCAGCATTCTTTGTCTCTTCAGCTTTTCTTTGCTCTGGCGATCTTAATTTCTGTTATCTTTGTTTAAAAAATTTGTATTTTTTGCATTAGCCTTTAGGATAATGATAATTAGGCAATCTAATATATTTATTTTATATAATGTCTCAGTAATTTATTATAAAAATATGCATTCTTGGTTGTTCTATTTACTATTATTTTTGTTACAATTAATTTATTTAATAAGTAGTGGGTTAGTAACCTAAACACTGTCATATGTAAAAGAACTCCGATGATTTTTAAAATAAAAAATTAAAATTTCCCGCGTTTACTAATGTTTATAATTTTTCTGCGGAGTGTAATTGTCAAACGGAGCTAGCGCCAGCCTTCCCTACCCGGGGCTTTTGTGTGCTTGGTGGCACTGTATCAATCATTTAAATATAGCCCCTTTATTTACAAATAATTTGTAAATAGAGGGGCTATACATTTAAAAATCAAATATCAAGTTTGACATTTAAGTGTAAACGTAGTTAAATTCCTAAATTATGACCTATTCTATAGCCATACTAGATTACATTAATTTTTGATCATACTTTAATTAGGTAGGCATTGCACTAAGGACAATTTCAGTTTACAATAGCCAGAACTACAATTTAATAGCTATTTATGCAACAAATGCTAAAAGTCGACTTTTATGCGCGAGACATGAAAATTATGAAATGAAGCCGAGTTTTATTAAAAGGCCGCCGAAACGACTTTTTAAAAAACGTTTATTTTTATTTTACAATGAAATATAACATTGGAAGCACACAGATTAGCTGCCAGACAATTTCTTACATCTAGCTACGAACTAACTGGAACTTATCTTAACATAACAGCCGAAGGCTGAGTTTCATAACATGTCTCGCGTATAAACGACTTTTAGCACGCGTTGCATACAATATTTTATCTACGACCTTAATTTTACCGTTATTAATCCATAAATATCGATTTAAGAAAGGTTCGCATCTGCGACGCTGCATCATAATGAATAGTAGCCTACGCCGCTGGCGATTGTTTGGCCACGCCCGTGCTGTCAAGGTCAGTTACGAAATGTAATTATTGATACTCCACATATGACTGTATTCATTGCATAACGCTTTAATTATTTCAAAAACGCTTTACCTGTAACGCAAGAAGCAACTAGAATAGCTTTACAACTTCACTTGCAGTTCGAAATTGTAGTTTTGAACCTCCCTTCACTTTTAGCACATGTGCGTGGGAATTCGAACTCCGCCTTTAGAAGCGAATTTTAAACTTGACCACTTCCCCATTGGGCGGACTACGCCGCCGCGCTTGCGCACAGCTCACAGTATACATGAAGGAGTTGGTTGTGTGTCTCACTTCATTGGTGAATTTCCCACTCATAGCCGCTAGCAATATAGTAAGTATTAGATATATGGGTAAACTATAAAACGTCACTTTTAGTGAAACAAGCTAGCTCTAAAAGGCCTACTTTTAGTAGTGGTCGTAGATAAAAATAATTACGATGTCAACCAGTCAAAATATAACCTAACCTCATTGCAAAAATAAGTTTATGAACCAACACAATGCAATCTAGTGACAATGCTTGTTATCAATGGTTTCTCTAGATTGCATTTCCATATGAAAAAATAAAGTGTGGTCACCACACGACTTCATATTACTGCTTGTAACATTTTCAAAAACTATATTAACAAAAAACTGATTTGACAAAAGTTATAGATAATTACGTAATATATAACAGCTTTGAACATTTTAATTCCCATTCAGAACTTTCATTTTGCAATTTTTCCAAAAACTGCATGTCTTATAAACTTTTTAAACAAAAGTTGTATTTAATTACTCAATATATCATCTTGTTCTATGAAATGTAATTTTTATCAATTATAAAATTTTCCGGGAAAACAGAAAAACGTAAAAGCAAAGTACCACTTGCGGTTATCCGAACATTAGAAAATTCAAGTTGCTATTGAAACATTTGATAGTTTCGAAGTGTGCTTCTAGGTTAATCGCGTTTTCTATATCAAGAATAACTACCTGTTACCGGGAGGTATTAAAAATAAATTCCTTTATATTAATAGTAAAGTTTTCAGTTAATACTCGTACGTATAATATTTTTTCGTGATTTGAATAAAATGACATTTATTTTGATAATAACCGTTGGGCATTGACAGGCGGCCGTTTTACTTTACTCTATGGACTAAAGTGGCACTTTATGGACGCTAACTAATACTATAATAAAGTGTTTATGAAACAGTCGAACATAAAGCTTAGTTATGTTAAAATACTCAAAAAAAATTTTGCCTCCCCCCCCCCCCCCCCTCCTTATAATTACAGTAGTTCTTGCGCCGCTGTGGTTGATAGGTTTGTTTAAAGATATGCTGCACTCTTTGAAGGTTGTTCATCTTCAGAAATTATTAGAGCATCATCAGCGTCGCACGCAGAGGATATGTATCTTATTCTCCCCTTTTCATGGCCATTGGCTGTTTTTAAAGTTTCAATTATTTTGTCTATTATAAACATTGAAGAGCATTGGACTTAGAGAGTCACCTTGTCTTTACCCCTGTTGTTATCGGGATTGATTCTGTTAATTTACTATTTACTTTAATTTTTGTAAAGTTTTTAATGTTTGTTTTCCATCAATTTCAGAAGGCTTCCTGGTGTCTCGTTTTCATCTAGTATATTGATGACGTAATTTAGTTTAATTCGGTCAGACGCTTTCGCCAAATTTATAAAGCATAGGTAATTACGAGTATAAGTAGGTATGCTGGGGGTTTGAAATTATATTGAATTCGCGATTATTTGGAGTGTAATGTATATTAGATTAAGAAGATAACAGAAGTGACATCTGTGCTACAGTTACAATCCATTGTTGTGGAACCGCTGATCACAGTCTCTTACTTAATCAACTGCGCTTGCGCAAAAGTTAGATTAGTTATTACGGCCATTTGAAAATTATCTTTGGTTGTTTGTTTTCATCGTTAGTTGCGTTTTAATGTCGATATTAGGCATTTGTGAAACTTAAACCGTGATATATCTACCATTTGACAATCATTGGTGAGATAATCGTTACAGGAGTTTGTTTAAATAGTTTCAGACAGTACCTACTTGCAGTATATCTGTAATATAACCTAAAATACGCAAAACTTCAGCTTTACAGGCGGTGTGTCTGGTATGTAGCACAATATAGTGTGGCTGCCAGCATATGCAACCTAGGGAAACGGCAGCAGTAAATCCTGATAAACTTTATGTTTCCTTTAAATAATCTGTGCTGCGCAGCCATCCAGTGATGCTTTGTCATCGATCTCTGTGTGGCACGCATAAAATGCATTCATTTACATCGTTCTAGTCAAGCTGTTTATCGACAAGCCTCAATTTTGACTATAAGTATTATAATTTGTGGTTCGTTTTCACTTAAAATTCCATTTAATTAATTTGTTAAAATTCCATTTAATTAATTTGTAGTAGGAATGTCGTACCCGGTCTAAAATCAAACCCGGGTACCCGAAAGCAGTACCCGGGTACCCCCGGGTACCCGAAATATATAACAAAAATGTTAGTGTACATCTGAACATCTGAAGTAACTACAAATTGCTTTCTTTTACGCCGCGAGTTTTAAATTGAACTAAATTGAAATAGTACCTACTCGCCAATTCAAACTGCAAGTCGTCTGTTATTCGTAAGTATTTTCACACTTCCAAGTGTTTTCAAATTCAAGTACGTGACTTTTTGTCCGAAATTGGTAGCAGCATCAATCAACATCACACACAGGATGTTTATGTTACTTCATCCCATACTGACGCAATTTAATGACGGGTTGAATATTTCCGTAAAGCGGACTTCTTTCTATGAAACAAAAAACATTATGTGGTATGGAATCACCCCATCCCATTCTTGTTATTACTGCATGGTTATGTTTTTCTAGCGCTTATTGCTATTATTTTTATCATTTTCTCCGAAAAAGGCTGACTTCTTGGAAATTACATAATTTACTAGTCGGGTACCCGGGTCCTGAAACTACACCCGGGTCGACTATTACCCGGGTCGACTATTACCCGGGTCGACCCGGGTACCCGGGTACCCGCCGACATCCCTAATTTGTAGAAAACTTGTTTATGTTGCGTATGCTATGAGACACACTGTATAACAGTAGAGTATCGTAAATGTGTAATAATATTTCAGTAAATCAATGACCGGCAAGCATGTAATATGAATATTCTTTCCTTTCAGAACCTTGACAAAACTCAGGTGTAGCATCTGATGGAATACGGACAAGATGTCTTTTCTGATTCTGTAGATTTGCGTCGCAGGCTTCAGGTATAAATTTAAAATATTGTCACTTGAACATGGGAAACGATCGTTGGCAGTCAAAAAATACTTCACTCACTCAAATATACATCAGAATTGTGCTATATTGTGTTATATTGGTTTTTCTAATGTTGTTTATAAACCGGTTAATTATAATTCTTAAAATAACTTATTGATTACCTACAATCTTTGATAGTTAATCTGGTGGTAAATTATTGCTGAATTTGAAATTGATTAATTCTTGATTTGATACTACATATAAGTACTTTGTTTGGGAAATGTTTTTTCCTCGAACCTAAATAAACTTGCATCTCATGATAATATACTCTTTGCATGTGTATAATAATTGAAAGTTATTTAAAGCAGTATAATGTTTATCTTGCATTTTGCAGGTTAGGTTTCTGCAAAATATCTACTGAAGTCGAGATTAGATTTTTTTATGTAATAACACTTTTGCTCTGAATAAGTCACCTTAAAACAGGGCGACTTGGATCAAAATTTGTGTTTTTTTTTGCATATATAAAAAAATTTCATACATTTTCATTATTTTAAATAGACGACATTATTCATTTTCTTATATGGGTATTTCGCCACTCTGCAAATTAAAATATTAAATAACGAAAATATTAACAACGAACGTTTCGAGGGACAATCTGCCCTCGTTATCAACGAATAACAATTAAAACTAACAAGAACTTATCTTTTTTTCACTGGAAGAAAAAACGACCAACCTCCAATGAATTTTCTGACATTGACGTTTGTTGATATCTGTACCTACTTGATCTCATCTTTAAGAATCGATAGCCAACTATTGTCTAAAAATATTGAGAAAGACGACACGCATTTTTCTTCGTTAAGTAAAATGTATGCCGTTTCCTTAATTTTTCGCCTAGTTGACATCGATTCTTTAGACAAGATCTTTGTGTTGTCCCATTGTATTTTATGGTTTTCATCCCAAGCATGTTCTGCCAGCTTAGACTTATTGAATTGATACGTTTTCAACATATTTTTATGTTCTTTAACTCTTACTGCTAAAGGCCTGGATGTTTCACCGATATAATATTTCCCGCATTCACAGGGAATACTATATATACAATTCCTTGAATGCTGTTCTTCGTTGAACGGTTTAGTTTTTGTAAGAACTGACCGTAAAGTATTCATCGTTTTGAATACCGTCCTAACATTGAATCTATTTCCAATTCGTCTAATTTTGTCAGATATGCCTGGAATATATGGTATAGTAAGAGTATTATATTTTTGAGTGTCATTCCTTTGTATGTGTGTGGCATTGCTTCGTGTATTGAAAATGTTCCGAACAAGAGTCTCTGGATAGCCATTATCTTGTAAAACATTAATAATAAATTCTTTCTCTTTTTTGAAAATTGTATCATTAGAGCAAACAACTTTGGCTCTGTCGTAAAGACTTTTTACAACGCCTGTCTTTATGTTTTTGTGATGGTTAGAATTAAAATGTAAGTACCTATTAGTATTGGTTTTCTTACGGTATACTGATGTTTCAAAAGTATTTATTGTGCGTGTGATTAGTGTATCTAGAAAGGGTAACTGATTGTTTTGCTCTGTTTCTAATGTGAATTTGATGGAGGTTTCTTTACTGTTAATATGTTCAAGAAATTTGTCCACCTCATCTATATCATGAGGCCAAATTGCAAAAACATCATCGACATATCTCCACCAAACTACTGGTTTGTTGGTGTACGTGTAGACATGTTGTTGTTCAAAGTCTTCCATAAAAATGTTACTAACAATGGGAGATAAAGGTGAACCCATTGCCATCCCGAAATCTTGTTGGTAAAATTCATTGTTTAGTTGAAAGTATGTCGTTTTAATGCATAGTGTTAAGAGTTCCATAATGGTACCAACGTTTAATGTTGTTCGTGTATGTAATGTGTTATCGTTTTGTAGCTTATGTTTAATGATGTTGAGTGTTTTGTCTACTGGAACATTAGTGAAGAGACTAACTACATCGAAACTAACCATTAAGTGTTGTGTGTTTATGTTTGCTTCTTTAAGTTTTTCAAGGAAATGGGGCGTGTTCTTTATATACGTGTCTGTATTTCCTGATATAGGAGTCAGTATCTTAAGTAAATATTTAGCTAAACTGTGACAAGGAGAACCTATAGAACTAACTATTGGCCTAAGTGGTACATTTGGTTTGTGTATCTTTGGTAATCCATAAAAATGTGGTGGTTTACTGTAGTGTGGTGTTAGCGTACGTCTTACAAAATCTGTAAATTGTTCTCTGTGTTTGTAAAGTGTTCTGTATATTTTTGTTTCTATTGTATGTGTTGGATCTTTATTTAGTGTATTGTCCCTCACTAATTAGTGTTAAAAGTTTTTCGTTGTATGTGGTTGTGTCAAGTACTACTGTGGCGTTGCCTTTGTCTGCAGGTAGAATTTTAATTGTGTTATCGGTTTTTAGTGTGTGTAGTGAATGTTTTTCTTGTTTGGATATATTTTGTCTGATTGTGTAAGGTCGTTCTAGTATGATTTTGTTTCTAATTCTGTATTCCTGTCTAATGTCTTCTGGAAGTTTTTGACAAGTCTCTTCTATAGCTGTAACTAAATCAAGTTTATTAATTCGTTTTGGCGCCACTGCGTAGTTGAGCCCTTTGCCAAGAACTAATTTGTCAGTGGCGTTTAGTTCTTTAGAAGACAGATTAACTACAGTTTTATTTAAAAAAGTGTCACTGTTCTTTAGTGTATTTAGTTCAATTGTGTGTTTTTCTTGTATGAGGTGTTGGTACTTTTTTAAATGTGTACGTTTTTGCTCTGTGTGTGTTTTGTTGTAGATATTACTAATAGAGTTGTACATACGATTGAAATCGTCTTCCCGTACATCCCTTTGCATAACCTGTTCCAGTTTGTTTATGTCAGAAAATAGTATCACTTTGTTATGTCTGTGAAACTGTATTCTGTCTCTAACTAGAGCTTCACTAGCTCTTTTCATGATATTACTAGAACGAGCACTTACATAAGGTGCTTTGAGTCTAAACCCTTTTGGAATAATACAGCTATTTCTACAACGACATAGGAAAGTTATACTATTTTCAGAGTGTGCCAGCTTCTTGTAAAGTGTTTCCCAACTTCGGAAGTTACTAGTTATATTAGGCCCATACCTTTGATTAAGATAATCTCTGAAACTTCTTTGTGGCGTGAATTCATAATTCATTTTCTTATATGGGTATTTCGCCACTCTGCAAATTAAAATATTAAATAACGAAAATATTAACAACGAACGTTTTGAGGGACAATCTGCCCTCGTTATCAACGAATAACAATTAAAACTAACAAGAACTTATCTTTTTTTCACTGGAAGAAAAAACGACCAACCTCTAATGAATTTTCTGACATTGACGTTTGTTGATATCTGTACCTACTTGATCTCATCTTTAAGAATCGATAGCCAACTATTGTCTAAAAATATTGAGAAAGACGACACGCATTTTTCTTCGTTAAGTAAAATGTATGCCGTTTCCTTAATTTTTCGCCTAGTTGACATCGATTCTTTAGACAAGATCTTTGTGTTGTCCCATTGTATTTTATGGTTTTCATCCCAAGCATGTTCTGCCAGCTTAGACTTATTGAATTGATACGTTTTCAACATATTTTTATGTTCTTTAACTCTTACTGCTAAAGGCCTGGATGTTTCACCGATATAATATTTCCCGCATTCACAGGGAATACTATATATACAATTCCTTGAATGCTGTTCTTCGTTGAACGGTTTAGTTTTTGTAAGAACTGACCGTAAAGTATTCATCGTTTTGAATACCGTCCTAACATTGAATCTATTTCCAATTCGTCTAATTTTGTCAGATATGCCTGGAATATATGGTATAGTAAGAGTATTATATTTTTGAGTGTCATTCCTTTGTATGTGTGTGGCATTGCTTCGTGTATTGAAAATGTTCCGAACAAGAGTCTCTGGATAGCCATTATCTTGTAAAACATTAATAATAAATTCTTTCTCTTTTTTGAAAATTGTATCATTAGAGCAAACAACTTTGGCTCTGTCGTAAAGACTTTTTACAACGCCTGTCTTTATGTTTTTGTGATGGTTAGAATTAAAATGTAAGTACCTATTAGTATTGGTTTTCTTACGGTATACTGATGTTTCAAAAGTATTTATTGTGCGTGTGATTAGTGTATCTAGAAAGGGTAACTGATTGTTTTGCTCTGTTTCTAATGTGAATTTGATGGAGGTTTCTTTACTGTTAATATGTTCAAGAAATTTGTCCACCTCATCTATATCATGAGGCCAAATTGCAAAAACATCATTGACATATCTCCACCAAACTACTGGTTTGTTGGTGTACGTGTAGACATGTTGTTGTTCAAAGTCTTCCATAAAAATGTTACTAACAATGGGAGATAAAGGTGAACCCATTGCCATCCCGAAATCTTGTTGGTAAAATTCATTGTTTAGTTGAAAGTATGTCGTTTTAATGCATAGTGTTAAGAGTTCCATAATGGTACCAACGTTTAATGTTGGCACACTCTGAAAATAGTATAACTTTCCTATGTCGTTGTAGAAATAGCTGTATTATTCCAAAAGGGTTTAGACTCAAAGCACCTTATGTAAGTGCTCGTTCTAGTAATATCATGAAAAGAGCTAGTGAAGCTCTAGTTAGAGACAGAATACAGTTTCACAGACATAACAAAGTGATACTATTTTCTGACATAAACAAACTGGAACAGGTTATGCAAAGGGATGTACGGGAAGACGATTTCAATCGTATGTACAACTCTATTAGTAATATCTACAACAAAACACACACAGAGCAAAAACGTACACATTTAAAAAAGTACCAACACCTCATACAAGAAAAACACACAATTGAACTAAATACACTAAAGAACAGTGACACTTTTTTAAATAAAACTGTAGTTAATCTGTCTTCTAAAGAACTAAACGCCACTGACAAATTAGTTCTTGGCAAAGGGCTCAACTACGCAGTGGCGCCAAAACGAATTAATAAACTTGATTTAGTTACAGCTATAGAAGAGACTTGTCAAAAACTTCCAGAAGACATTAGACAGGAATACAGAATTAGAAACAAAATCATACTAGAACGACCTTACACAATCAGACAAAATATATCCAAACAAGAAAAACATTCACTACACACACTAAAAACCGATAACACAATTAAAATTCTACCTGCAGACAAAGGCAACGCCACAGTAGTACTTGACACAACCACATACAACGAAAAACTTTTAACACTAATTAGTGAGGGACAATACACTAAACTAAATAAAGATCCAACACATACAATAGAAACAAAAATATACAGAACACTTTACAAACACAGAGAACAATTTACAGATTTTGTAAGACGTACGCTAACACCACACTACAGTAAACCACCACATTTTTATGGATTACCAAAGATACACAAACCAAATGTACCACTTAGGCCAATAGTTAGTTCTATAGGTTCTCCTTGTCACAGTTTAGCTAAATATTTACTTAAGATACTGACTCCTATATCAGGAAATACAGACACGTATATAAAGAACACGCCCCATTTCCTTGAAAAACTTAAAGAAGCAAACATAAACACACAACACTTAATGGTTAGTTTCGATGTAGTTAGTCTCTTCACTAATGTTCCAGTAGACAAAACACTCAACATCATTAAACATAAGCTACAAAACGATAACACATTACATACACGAACAACATTAAACGTTGGTACCATTATGGAACTCTTAACACTATGCATTAAAACGACATACTTTCAACTAAACAATGAATTTTACCAACAAGATTTCGGGATGGCAATGGGTTCACCTTTATCTCCCATTGTTAGTAACATTTTTATGGAAGACTTTGAACAACAACATGTCTACACGTACACCAACAAACCAGTAGTTTGGTGGAGATATGTCGATGATGTTTTTGCAATTTGGCCTCATGATATAGATGAGGTGGACAAATTTCTTGAACATATTAACAGTAAAGAAACCTCCATCAAATTCACATTAGAAACAGAGCAAAACAATCAGTTACCCTTTCTAGATACACTAATCACACGCACAATAAATACTTTTGAAACATCAGTATACCGTAAGAAAACCAATACTAATAGGTACTTACATTTTAATTCTAACCATCACAAAAACATAAAGACAGGCGTTGTAAAAAGTCTTTACGACAGAGCCAAAGTTGTTTGCTCTAATGATACAATTTTCAAAAAAGAGAAAGAATTTATTATTAATGTTTTACAAGATAATGGCTATCCAGAGACTCTTGTTCGGAACATTTTCAATACACGAAGCAATGCCACACACATACAAAGGAATGACACTCAAAAATATAATACTCTTACTATACCATATATTCCAGGCATATCTGACAAAATTAGACGAATTGGAAATAGATTCAATGTTAGGACGGTATTCAAAACGATGAATACTTTACGGTCAGTTCTTACAAAAACTAAACCGTTCAACGAAGAACAGCATTCAAGGAATTGTATATATAGTATTCCCTGTGAATGCGGGAAATATTATATCGGTGAAACATCCAGGCCTTTAGCAGTAAGAGTTAAAGAACATAAAAATATGTTGAAAACGTATCAATTCAATAAGTCTAAGCTGGCAGAACATGCTTGGGATGAAAACCATAAAATACAATGGGACAACACAAAGATCTTGTCTAAAGAATCGATGTCAACTAGGCGAAAAATTAAGGAAACGGCATACATTTTACTTAACGAAGAAAAATGCGTGTCGTCTTTCTCAATATTTTTAGACAATAGTTGGCTATCGATTCTTAAAGATGAGATCAAGTAGGTATAGATATCAACAAACGTCAATGTCAGAAAATTCATTGGAGGTTGGTCGTTTTTTCTTCCAGTGAAAAAAAGATAAGTTCTTGTTAGTTTTAATTGTTATTCGTTGATAACGAGGGCAGATTGTCCCTCGAAACGTTCGTTGTTAATATTTTCGTTATTTAATATTTTAATTTGCAGAGTGGCGAAATACCCATATAAGAAAATGAATTATGAATTCACGCCACAAAGAAGTTTCAGAGATTATCTTAGACGACATTGTGGCTCTTTTTATGTTACATCCGAAAATGAGCATCGTTTTGTTGTAAACTATAATGTTGTATCTTAAAAATAAATAAAAAGTGGCTGTTCAATGTCACCTTACAAGCGGGGTCGCTTTGAACATAATGTTTAGTTGCTTATAACTTTGAACGCATGTGATACACGTTCAAACTGACCCCGCCACTGGAAAGTTTCAAAATGAATATTCTAAATTAAAACAACTTGAACTGATTCCTTGAATGCAGGTTTAACACCTATAATTCTTAAAAATGGAAAATAATGTTAATAACAAATAACACAAATTATATAAAGATTTAATAGAACATACATACATACATACATACATAATCGATCCTCTTCTACCTTACGGTGTCGAGGCGTCGTGGCAGAAGTCTCTCCACTCACGACGATTTTCGGCTAGTCTCTCCACTTGTCTCCAGTTCATCCCCCTTTTGCTGAGGCTCTTCGCTATCTCACTGTTTCAACTTCTGCTTGGTCTTCCCCTTCTTCTCTTCTTATCTACTGCAGCCCTCCATATAGATTTCACCTTTCTGTCCTTGCTCATACGCACCATGTGTCCAAACCATGCTAATTGTCTCCGTTCTAATGTCACATGTACACCTTCGACATTTAAGCACTCGCGTATTGCACTGTTTTGGATACAGTCTTTCCTGGTCACTTCCGCCACTGCTCTCAGATACCGCATTTCGCTCGCTTGCACTCTGTTCTTATCTTTGTCGCTCATGGCCCACGTTTCATACCCGTATAATAGCACCGGTAAGTATATACTTTTAAAAATCTTACTTTTAGTGGAGATGCTTATTTCTTTCTTCCTTATAAATATTTTGTTCAAGGCAAAGTATAATTTGGCTGTGCTCGTTATTCTGTTGTTAATTTCCATTTCTAATTCGCATTTTGCATTTATTATGGAACCTAGATATCTAAAATTATCTACTTGTCTTATCCGAGTATTGTTAATGATAATTTGTAGTTGACCTTCTTTTTTACTTTACTTCTTTGTTCTTTATATGCTTGTTCGTTACGTGTTGTCTTATTACTAAGATATATTTTCCACAGCTCCTTTTTCTTTTTAACTTCTGCCAGTATTTCGGTATTCCACCAGGCGGTGTGTTTCTTGTGTCTTTGAACTGTTTTCCCACATATTTCTGCGGCAGCCTTGCTTATTGTCTTCTTGAACATTTCCCATAACTGCTCTATCTCACTAATCCCCTGCCAGTCTACCTTACTGAACTCCCTTTTTGTAGCTTCTCTGTACTTAATGCTCGTTTCTGGTTCTAAAAGTTTGTGAGCTTTAATTCCCGGTTGCTTATACTTGTCATTTTCCTTTCTCTGTGATGTTGATTCACCTGTTTGTTTTATTTGTGCCTGTACTAAGTAATGGTCACTGCCGATTTTTCTGCCGCGGTACACCCTAACATCTTTGAGTAGCTTCTTCTGCTTATTTTCTACTAGTACTAAATCTATTATGGATTTCTCGTTTCGTGACTGCATTACACGCGTATACTTGTGAATATCCTTATGCTTAAAGAAGGTATTGCTTATTACCAGCTTGTTATGCAAACAGAACTCTATGATCCTCCAGCCTTTGTTATTATTATGCGAGCTATCTTCACCATACTGTCCCACTGGGTATCCTTTTTGGTTACTGCTGCCTACCCTTCCGTTGAAATCTCCTATTATATATATATACTATTATTTATCAAGTCTTTTTCTTCTTGCAATACTTCCCAGAACATATCCTTCACCGCTTTATTCTCATTTTCAGATGGTCCGTAGGCTACTATTATCGTCAATGTCTCTTTCTTTCCATCCTTTATGTCCACTCTTATTAATCTCTCGTTGACAAATTTCCAACTTTTTATATCTTTTACATATTTTTTGTTTACGAGGATTCCTACTCCCGCACCAGCTCTTTGTTGTTCCGGTACTCCACTATATAGTAATAGGTGATCATTTCTTACCAATATGCTTCCTTGTCCCTTTTTTTTCGTTTCAGTGAGGCCTAAAATTATTAGGTTGCTCGCCTCAAATTCTTGTACCAGTTCATTTTCTTTTCCGTTCAACCCCTGTACATTCCACACTCCAATTCTTTTCGTTTCGCTATATTTTTTTTGTTGTACCATTTTTTATCCCTATTCTTATCCGTTTTCATTGCCAAGTTCGTCTTTGTGCTACCTGATCCTAATTCCACTAGTTTTTTGCATCCTCGCCTATTGGCGGTTCCTTCCTCACCGTTTCTTCCAGCCTGTCGTTGTTTTTGTTCCACTTCCACTCTACCCCATTGATATATAACTTTTGGTAGCCTACTGTAGTTCTTTTCCCCTGTTTTTTCTCTTCCCAAGCTCTTTTCCGTACTAGGTTGTCAATGTCTCGTTCCCGCTTCGTCATATCGTTGTTGATGAAAATCTTTCCGCTTCCTACATTCTTTAGTTTCATCTTATATATATATAGCTTATATTAGGCCTTATAGGCCCATAGCTTGTTGGACTATTGTCCTCCATTCCTTTCTGTCCTTTGCTTTTTCTGCCCAGTTTCTTACTCCTATCTTCTCCAGGTCTTCCCTTACTGCCTCCAACCATCTTTTTCTAGGTCTTCCTCTCCTTCTTGTGCTTTCTAAGCCTCCACGCAGTACGATTTTTGTGGTTCTTTCTTGTGCTAACCTTTCGATGTGTCCCAGCCATCTCACCCTTTGTGCTTTGATTACCCCTATGATACTCGGTTCTCCATACAGTTGTCTGACCTCCTCGTTGGTTCTCCTTTCCCATGTTTCTCCTACTCTTCTTCCTCCATAGATTCTTCGTAGTATTTTTCTCTCCCATACCTCGAGTCTATTCTGGTCTGCTTTGTTCATCACCCACGTCTCGCACGCATACGTTACCGTCGGTCTTATTACTGTTCTGTATACTCTAACTTTAGTCCCCCGCGTCACGTTTTTTGCTCGTATCACATCATTTAGAGCGCCCGCACATCTGTCACCTTTCACTATTCTTGCCCCGATTTCCTTACTACCGTCACTATTTTCTGTTATTAACGTGCCAAGAAACACAATACTTTCTACGTTTTCGATTTCTATTTCACGGTTATCCCCTAGTCTTATTTTTATGTTTTGTCTGTGTCCATTTCTTTCTTCTGTTCTTCCCATTTCCATGAACTTTGTTTTCTGCTCATTTATTGTCAGTCCCATCCCTCTTGCAGCTTTTTCTAACTTACTTGCTATTCTACACAGTTCTTTTTTTGATCTCGCTAGCAGTGTAATGTCGTCCGCGTATGCTAGACATTGGTGGCTCTTGTTGTATATAGTTCCCTTTTCGTTTATTTTGCTTTCCCTTATTATTTTTTCCAAAACCAAACCGAAGAGGACCGTTGAAAGAGGGTCTCCTTGTCGTAAACCTTTTTTTATTTTAAACTCTTCTGACATCCATCCATTTATTTTCACTTTATTTTCCGTGCCGTGTAGTGTCATTCTCACCAGGTTTATCAGTTTTTTTGGTATTCCTAGGGCCTTCATTGCATTGTACAATTGTTCCCTGTCCACTGAGTCGTATGCCTGCTTAAAGTCTATGAACAGGGCGTAAATGTTTAACTTGTGCTCATAGCAGTTGGCTTGTACTTGTTTTAGGGTGAAAATTTGGTCCATCACTGACCTGTTATTTCGGAAGCCGCATTGGTATTCGCCTATAATCTTCTCAGCGTATCCGTTCAGACGTTCTTTTATTAATGTTGCCAGTATCTTATACGTAGTGTCCAATAAGGCCATCCCCCTGTAGTTGCTGCACTCTGTCTTGTCCCCTTTCTTATGTATTGGTATTAATACTGCTCTGGTCCAGGTTTCTGGCATAGTCTCTGTTTCCCATAATTCTCGTATTATTTCGTTAATTCTGTTGCATATTTCCTCACCTCCGTACTTTATTAATTCTGCTCTTACTTCGTTTTCGCCCAGACTTTTGTAATTTTTTAATCGATTAATCAATTCTTTTACTTCTTCCATTGTCGGTGCTTCCTTTTCTGCTCCTGCTACTTTTTCCGTGACAGTTTCTCCTTCACAAACCCTTTCCTTTTCTTCCGTCCGCATCCCTTGATCATTCAACATCTCCTTGAAATATTCTCTCCATCTTTCTATTATTTCCTTCTCTCCTCCTATCAGATTTCCATCTTTATCTTTGCAGTACACTGTTTTCCTTTGAATCCCTTTTTTCTCTTTTTTTACTTCCTGGTAAAAATTCCGTATTTCTTTGTTGATGTATTTTTCTTCCAGGACTTGTATTTCTTTTTCTCTGTGTCTCCGTTTCGCTTGTCTTAGAATGCTCTTTGTTCTTCTCCTTTGTTCCCGATATTTTCTCTTACTTTCTTCGGTATTTAATTTTATCATCGTTTCTCTGGCAAGGTTTCTTTCATTCAATGCTGTTGTACACTCTGCGTTGAACCACTCTTCCTTCTTATTTGTTTTCTTCCCAGTTAGAAGTTCCTGGGCTGATTCCAGCATTATATCTTGTAATTGTTTCCATTTTGCTTCCTGGTTTCTTTTCTCGTCCACTTTTTTAAATCTGTTTTCTATTTGTCGTTGGTATTTCTCTTGTACGTCTTCTTCCAGTAGATTCATCGCATTATAGGTCTTCCTTTTCGTTTTGGTCCTTACTCTTGCCTCTTTTATTTGTTGTTTTATTTGCATTCCTACTAAAAAGTGGTCTGAGTCTGCGTCAGCTCCTCTGTAGCTTCTGATGTTTATTATACTCTTTGCATGTTGTGTTTGGATTAATACATGGTCGATCTGATTTACTATTTGCCCATTCGGTGTTGTCCATGTGCCCTTGTATATGTTTTTATGCTGAAACTGTGTGCTCCTTATCCTCATATTTTTTTTCTGTTGCAAAACCTATTAGTCTTCTCCCGTTCTCATTTGTTACTTCATGTTTACTATATCTGCCTATTGTTGGCATGTAAATCTCCTCTCTTCCTATCTTTGCGTTGCAGTCTCCCAATATTATTTTTATGTCGTAACCTGGCATGTTTTGGTACTCATTGTCCATCATCTCATAGTAGCAATCTTTTTCTTCATCATCTTTTTCCTCTGTCGGTGCATGTATATTTAGTAAACTCAACATCCTGTGTTCTCCCTTGATTCTTAGGTAGCTCATTCTGTCAGTTATGGGCGTGAACTTTATTATATTTTTCCTGAACGTTTTACTGACCAGAAATCCCGTTCCTAATCTCCTGTTCTGCCCGCCGCTGTTAAACAATGTATAGCCATCTATATCTCTAATCTCGTTATCTTTTTGCTTCGTCTCTTGTATTGCTATTACATCTATTTTATATTTCATCATTTCTCTTACTAAGTTTTTCAGTGCTCCTGCTTCGTATGTTCCTCTTACGTTCCATGTGGCGATTCTAATTGTTTTGTGTTTCTTTTTTTGGTTTGGTAATGCTTTGTTGTACTGTCTCGTCCTCATATGTCTTTCTTTCTCCTCACACTGTGTATCTTGGGCGAAATTTGATTCTTGTTCATTCCACGTTGCTGGTTCCTGGTTTTGATTTTCCTTGATCATAGCCTTTTTCATTGCCTGGTTCATTATTACACCTATTCTGTCCTTGTTCTCTTTTGTGGATTTTAGCAGTTTTTTTGTTCTGTTCTCTGCCTCTCCACTCTTGTTACTCCTTGCTTTACTGTGTTCCATTTATATTCTTCATCGTTTATCTTTATTTTCTTATAGCCTACTTTAACTGTGTTTCCTTTAGCTCTTTCTTCCTTCGCGATATCTCTGATCTCTTTTTGGATGCTTCTCTCTTCTCTTGTTAGGTCGTCATCTATATACACCTTTGTGGTCCTCAGCTTGTTTTTGGCCTGCATTATTTCACGTTTTTTTTCGAAGGATTCTATTTCCACAAGTAGCATTCCCGGTCTTTCTTTTTTTATTATATTTACCTTCCGTACTTTCGTGGTTACTTCTAATTCTTTCATCAAGAACTCCTCTATTCCTGCAATTGCGTTTTCTTCTATCATCGGTATACCTTTTATTATAATGTTGTTCTTTTTCTTTTCCTTCTCCTCTTTTTCCGCTCTAGCTTCTAAAGTTTCAATCCTTTTTTTCAGTTCCTCCTTCTCCTTTTCCCATTTTTCTTCCTTTTTCTTTATTTCGTATTTTATTTCTTTAATTTCTTCCTTTATTTCTGCCGTGTTTTTGGCCATTTCTTGCATCATTTTTACCATCATTTCTTTCAGTTCGTCCATTTTACTTTATTCCCTGTCTTCTTTGTTATTTTTGACCTCTTTTCGATGTTCTGCTGCCCTTTCTTCTCTTTCCTGCTCTGCTCTTCTTTTCTCGGGCGATCTTAACGTCTTTTTGTTACGGCCAAAAATTTTCTGATGTCCGGGGTCGTCCTCCGCTTCCTGTTCGTTATTTCTTCCGCGCTTTCTTTCGCTATTCATCTGTATATAAAATTCTGTGAACTCGTTTTTTCCTGGTTCGAATCGCTGGAACTGCTGTGTTAGCAGTTATCGCTGTATCACCTGGCGCAGCGCTGGACTTCTCGCGTATCACGCGCGCCGCTTCGACCTTCCGCCCGTTTGTGCGCGCTTTTACGTACTTTCTAATTGCAGTTTTCGCTAATAACTTTGGGCTACTTTCGGTCTTGTTATTCACTTTATCCTCTTATACTCAGCTCCTTTTCGGTTTTCTCACTATCCACTTTTCGCGAATTAATTTCACGGCGATGCCTAGAATTTTGGTTTAATCGCCGGTGCTATTAACTCACGTCCGTGTTCACTCACTATGCAAGTATATACCCGTTCCCGCTTCGTCATATCGTTGTTGATGAAAATCTTTCCGCTTCCTACATTCTTTAGTTTCATCTTATTTTCCATTATTTTTCTTTTCTCATCATTGTTTTCCATTTCCAGTAGACACGTCTTTGGTCCTAGTTTGTAGGCTTTTTTAATTATTACTTCTTTTTCTAGGTTCAACTTTACAAACGTACTCATCTCCTTTTTTAAGTTTTCCGGTTCACTCGTACTTGTTGTTAGGCCCGTTATAATTATATTATTCCGCCTCTTCTCTCTTTCAAGGAGCTCTAATCTCTTATTCATTACAAATAATTCTTTTTTTATGCCTATGTTTTCTTTTTTTAGTTCCTCGTTCTCTTCCTTGCATAATTGTTTGTGATTTTCCGCTTGCTCTTGTCTAACTTGGTTTACTTCGATTGTTAGGTTTTGTAACATCAAAATCACCTTATCTACTTTATCCTCTTTATCCTGTTTCGGCTTGTTTGGTGTTCTAGTATTTAGTTTTCTGCTTTTGATAGATGCTCTTTCCTCGTAATCTTCACTATCTTCCGCTTCTGTTGCTCTCTTTTTTGTTGCTTTACCGCCGTCCGTTGACTCACCCTCCGTGCTGTTCATTATTTAGCGAGTTTATTATCACCCTGCACTTTTGTATATCTTAGAACAAATGATTTATTTACAAGCTTGGAATGATACGGTTCTGTAATTATTAAACTGCTGCTGTATTGTTTTCATTCAGTGTCGGAACCCTCCCGTTACATTTTCGCTTCCAACTTTGTTGTTTTTAACCTCACACCACCGCCCGAATCCGAGTTTAAATGTAAATATAAACACTTCTTATCGCTCTCTGGCTAATCTCCGGCGCGGCGTTCCAGCTGCAGACTCGTCCTTGCCCGTTAAGCGCGCGTTACCTCGGCCAACCTTGCGTCGAACGACTCTTTACTCGCAATAATTTTAACTTTAATTTCGCTGCACTTTTTGCACTCTGTTTAACTTGCTACTAACTCTTCTGAAACTGAAACTTGGACCTTAACTAGCACCTTAACACCACTACGTGAAAATATAATGGGATAAAGCCCGATTTACAAGTGTTTTATCGCCACTCCACACTCTCACGTCTTACTCGCGCACCCGTCCCAGCCCAACCTTTTTAATAGAAAAGGAGTATTAATAATAAATTTGAACAAAAGATAATTTTTTTTAAGAAATATATGCTGGAAACCACTCTTCAACAACACTATCGGCAACTGTTGAAATGTCGTCTACCTAAAGAAAAGAGAATTATAAGGGTACACACCCACAATTAAGTTGATTTTAGTTTTTACCTCTGGCCAATACTACTTGGAATTTCCTTCATATCGTAGGTATTTTACATCAATTACGCGTCCATCAATTTTGATGATCAATCCAGCAAAATATTTCGCCGTTCATTTGGTAGCGAATTGTACTAAAATGTAGTCTCCAGGTGCAAGTGGTTTTGAAGAGCATTCTTCTTCAGTTATGTCTTCCTCAAATTCTTGTAAAATCATTTGACAAAAATTCTCTTCGTTGGAACCAGAATCATCTTGGCACAATACTGTATGTGTTAAGTCGCTGTCTTTGTCTGAAGATACTACTTTTCTATTTTTTGCATTTTCTTCTTTCCTTTCTTTTTTAATTTTTTGCTTACACCTGAACCTTCACCTATTTCAAAATCTTCTGCTGTTATTAATTGATTTTTACTTACGCTTTGTTCGTTGCTCTCCAGAAGCTTGAAAGTCTCGCAGTGAAATACTTTTACCTGGAATAATGTTAACGCTTTTTTTTTCGCACCGTTTTTGTTTCTGCAGGGTTCTCTTCTTTTGAAGAAAGTCTATTAAAGAATCGTTAAACGGGGAATATCTTGGACTTTCAGTAGAACTAGTAGTAGTAATTCCAGTAACAGTTTCTGCCAGCAACAAAGAAGGAATTTTCTTTAAAAGTTGGTTTCTGTCTATAGGGAAAATACCATTTGTACGAAAACCACTTCTTAAATTTGCTTCGCCATTTTCTGATATTCTATCCCAGAGCTTCTTTAATAATTTGAGAAATGTATCCTTTTGCAACTCGGCTTTTCCTGTAGTTAATTTATGTTCCGACAAAATTTTTCACCACACTTTTTTAAGAGGCGCAAAAAAAGAAACATCCAGTGGTCGAGCGATGTGGGTACGGCTAGGTGAGAAACAGATAAAACGGATATTGTTGCTTTCCGCTAAACGAACCACTTCTTCACTGAAGCGGCTTGCTAAATTATTGCCGATGAATATTTTGGGGCCTGTTTGATGTTTTATGTGGGCCAAAAAAGTACTCCGAAACCATTCCGAGAATCCATGTGATGTTCTGTTGTATCTGCAATTAGGAGGGCCACCTTCGGTCCACGTCAACCACATATTTTCTGATTTATACACTACATAAATTGGTAACAGTACACCTTCTGCACTTCTGCAAAACATTAACGAGATTGTGGTTTTGAACGAGCTATTAATCGCTCAGGGTATTTAGTACCTCTTTTGAAGAAACATTTTGTAGATCCTGGATCTTTGCTGATGTTTGTTTCATCATAGTTGTAGATGTTGGAAAAGGTATTAAATACGTGCACATCAACGGATGCCCGTTTTGGGGTAATATTTTGAACTTTGCCGTGTGTTAGCTCCATATGGAGTTTTAAAAAATGTTGAACTCAGTTGTTTTCCTGGGAGATTGTTTGAAAACCGTTTGATTGTTTTGCCAGATTTATCAAATGTGCCTTCATGAAATGACGAAGATCATCCTTTGTTAGGGGAAACCCCAGTTTCGCGTTCTTCTCTGTCACTTAGCATTGTTTGACCGCCAAAGTTCATTTGGAATTTATTATTTATTTTATGACTGAGCATTCCTTTTGTAATTCCGAATCGTTAGTATACATTTATAAAAATGTTAAGCACTGCTGTTGACAGCTTTGTAACTCGTGTAACAAATTTAATTTTTCTTATGCAATAGTGTGAAACAAACTGACACAAAACCTAACCTGCTAACCTCGAACTTGACATAGACTTAAAATTGACAGCAGGGTAACCAACATTAACATTTTTCAATTCATTGTATTCTCTCACTAAATACAACTCGTGGTATTAGTAATCATACCACTTGTGGTATTATGGCTGATAATACAAATATATTCGTAATAATCTAGTAACACAGAACACATTCTTACTCAAATAAACTCCAACGTAAGTACGTTGTACTCTTTATTACAGTCCCACTAGTTTTTACAACAAAAAATTACTACATTTTGATGAATCATGTATACACACAGAAGTAAAAAGTTACAAGTAAAAGTTAAAATATTTTAATAAAAATATTGTGACTTTAATACACAAAAGTTTTTGAACATAAGGCAAATGATTGTTTATCAACCCTCAACGTTCGCATAAATTCGTCAATGTTGGCTGCTGGTGTAATGTTGACATATGTGTTTGGTGCAGTTTCTCTTTTTAATACCAATCTTTCTGATGAAGGTGAACAATTTTGCCGAGGAAATTCCTCGGTAGTTTGCATTGGACTGGTTTTATAATGTAACGGTAAAGCATCCAAAATTAGTCTATTTTGTAAGGAGTTTGTAATAGATATTAACGATACAAATTTGATTATGAGCATCTTAACGAAATGAGTTTGATTGCCAAAACGAGGCGGTGAGCCGAATTTTGCGGCAATCAAACGAATATATCTTCATCGATAAACTCTGGTTCAGTGTATTTTTTTATATAAAGAGTGCGGTAATGAAGCTCTCAACGATACTAAAATTAATTTGGTTGAGAATCTATAACAACACTGATGAAGATAATAGTATTTAATATTACTAGCTTGGTAAAAGGGTTTTTACTGGCGGACAGATGGATACCTATGACTGGCGAGGCAGTCACATTCTGGAACCAGTAAAATCCGTTACCTTGCGCGTATTGTTGACTATTCAATTCACCTGTCATCTGTCAAAAAGTAACCAATGAAAATCCAGAATTCTGACGTTTCTTGACCAATCAAAAAAATATCAGTGGATATATCTTCCGAGAAGGTATTCAAGTGACTATTTTTAACAAATGTGATTTTTATTAGAAAAAGTCAATATTAGTGTTCTGTTACTATAGAAATTGCGTAGTTTGTTGCTAGATTTACTAAAAACTAATTTGAAAAGGTAGTTTGGTTCATTAAATAGTCCCTCGAATACCATTCTTAGTCAAAGTTAAGTAGATTATTTTTGCGGTGGTATCACTACTCATGTCCATTGCGCTTTGGTACGATTAGGACGAGTGCGATAGCACGAGTCCTAATCGTACCAAAGCGCAATGGACATTCGTGACACCACCGCAAAAATAGTCGACATAACTTTGACTACTCATGGTATTATAAGTGAATATTTTATTTGTTCCTCACTTGTAAATAACTATAAATTTACCATTTATTGCCAATGTTAAACTTGAAAAATGTATGAGAACTATAAAAAGAAATTGTTCTAACCCCGTTCGCCAAAGTGAATGGGTGACCAGTAGTACAGTATATGGTACATAAATAATAATGAAAGTAGCTAGCAAAATAATAAATTATTTGGTCTACTACGTTATTTTTCTGTAAAAAGTAGTTGCATCAATAGGTACTAAGTAACTACATTTAATCAAAAGTAAAAATAGTAGTAGATGGTATAACTAAAAATTCCTTCTAAAAGTAGCGTTTTATTTTTAAATAAATTTACAAACACGAAACTAGCAATAACTAAAACAAAAATTATTCCTAGAAAATAACAATGTATATGACAATTAAAGCATTAGCTATCTTTTAAGTATAGCGGGGGTATAGCGTTACAGGATGTGACTTATAAGTAAGGCTAGGATTTTAGGTTGTAAAAAACTTCTTTTTAGGTACCTAAAATAGGTTAGTACAAACCAGGACTAGGTACTTAAAATAGGTTAAAGAAAATTAAAATAGAACAAAATCTAAACAATAAACTAAATTTATTTGCTGCTGTTAGCATAACAAATAAAATACATTTTCTGGCGTAAATAAGTGTCATTTATCTGTGAATATATTTTCAGCCATGAAGAGCTAAATTTATCTTCTACAGAAATAGATAATTGGTACAAATTTGTAAATGAACCAATCAATATTATCTACAGGTTCGTCGGGCTGTTCATTATTTGAAGTTTTAGTATGTTTTACATAAACCCATAACCTGGAGTTTTCTCCAAAATATTAGTTAATTTTTTAAAAGCATTTTTGCTTGGTTTGCCAGAAATACCTTTCAAGCAAGTTTGAATTTTATTAATTATTTCCATTAAATCCGTTAATGACAGTCCGCGTTGTTCTAATTTCACTGTATCTATCAGCACATTAAATGTGTTTTTACTCCTCTAAGCAACTATCTCACAGATTATCAATGAGTCCGGTAGGTAGGTCTTTCTGGCCTAGTCCGGTAGTACTTAACAACGCCTGTGATTCGTGTTATACTTTTGGAAGTACTGAAGTATATTGTTGCTGGTACTGTCAGTTTCCGTCACATTCGAGGTTAGCAGGTTAGGTTTTCCATCAGTTTGGTACAAACTAACGCAAAACTTAAGCTCGAGACATACACTGACAGTGCCACCAACAATACACTTCAGTACTGCCAAACGTATAACACGAATCGCAACCATTTTGAAAGCAAATAATTTGGGATTATTCTTTAATAATCAAAATGGGTCTTGTTCTTGTTCAGTATTCAAAAAAATATACAACAGACGACCGGTAGTCGCGTTTATGGCCTTGCTAGATCAAGTGTCTCGACCTGACGGGCTCGACCGTAATGTACTAGCTCGGCAATAAATGCATAGCTAGCGGCCTAATATCGCAAATGGCTATTATAGTCTTGTTTCAGAGGTTTATGTTGAAAACTAGTTTTAGTGCTCCAAATGCACATTGCTGTATCTTCAAATGGCATTGCTACCTATACTTTGAAAAATGTATGTGAGTTAAATTTTAGACCGTGGGCCAAGCAAATCATGTGAATTAGATCTGAGTAAAATAATTTCAAACCGTTACCACACTTCACCATATACGCTGCTCCATCCGTGACCAATAATTTTGATCGGGTGTGATGTATTCCAGTTAGTCATAATCTTCCTGAAACCCCCTTATAAATATTAACAAGAAACATGTTATGAATGACTGTTAATCTATTTTTTAAGGTTAGGATGCACGTTGTGACTATTGTCCCAACTGCAGACTGAAAATTAACGGATATATTAATATAAACATTAAGAAAACAGAAAAAATTAAACAACCTATTTCAGGTGATATAACTTCTGAGTTTAGGTTAAAAAAACTTGAAATAGGTATTATAGGTAATATGAAACTCCTACTAAATGATAAGATTTTTCGTGAACCGGATTTATATATAGTTATTTATCTTATACCTACAATAGTCAGAAAAGGTATTTTACCTAGGATCCGAGCCTTACTTATAAGGTGCTAGCTACGCTAATTAGGAACAAATTAGACGGGAAAGTAGATGAAACCCTAGGAGAATATCAAAGTGGCTTTCGAAGAAATAGATCTGTAATTGACCAGATTTTTACCATAAAGCAGATAATGAACAGCTCACACGAATACAACTTGCCCCTATGTTTACTCTTCACCGTTTTTAAGCAAGCATACGACAGAGTTAATCGAGACAAATTAATCGAAGTTCTAAAAAGTTTTGGATTGCCAAGGAAAATAGTAAACTTAATAAAGCTAACCTTAGAACAGACTAAGTGTAAGGTTCTGGTGGAAGGCAAAATGTCAGACAGTTTTGAGGTGAACCGAGGATTAAGGCAAGGAGATCCGCTCTCGACCATGTTGTTTAACCTTGTTTTGGAAAGAGTCCTGAGGGATAGCAAAATACGAACTAAAGGCTTAATATACCACCATAGGCATCAATGTATGGCATACGCTGATGATATTGTGCTAATTACGAGAACAAAAACGGAGTTAAGAGAAATTTTTATAAGGTTAGAAGAAACTGCAAGAAATTTTGGTCTGATTATCAATGAAAACAAAACAAAATACATGGAGACAAAGAATTAGAATAAAACAAACTTCAAAGTTGCAGGCGCACATGGCAAGGAGTATTCTTTTAAGCAGGTGGAATTATTCAACTACCTGGGAGTTATATTGACAGAAACTAGTGAGGAAAAAGAAGATGTACTAAACAGATTAGCAAAAGGAAGTAAAAGTGCAGGGGCTCTGGCAAGAATACTCAAGTCAAAGCAAATAACAAGGCAAGTTAAAATAAGACTTTATGAGAGCATTATACGTCCTACAGTAATATATGGATCCGAAACATGGGTTTTAACTAAACACTTAGAAAACAAGCTTGAAGTCTGGGAACGCAGGATGTTAAGAAAAGTTTTTGGTGGTGTAAAAGAGGGAAACGCATGGAGAAGGAGAACTAATGAAGAGTTGAGACAGTTGTATAGAAAAGCAACAATCACTACTATAGTTAAGAAGCAACGACTGAGATGGTTGGGCCATGTACACCGAATGTCACTAGGAAGAACACCAAAAGCTGTTCTGGAAACAAAGGCAGGTTCCCGAAGAAAGAGAGGGAGACCCAGAAAAAGATGGATGGATGCGGTCAATGAGGATTTGCGACAGTTGGGTGAACAAAATTGGAAAGAAGCAGTAACCGACCAAAGGAAGTGGAAGCAACTTGTAGAAGCCTTGGGCCAGTAGGCCTGTTGCGCTGATATATATATATATATATATATATATATATATCTTTTAAGTCTTTAAACAAATTAAAATAATCCATGTTGCTGTTGCTGTTGCTGCTAAAATTTGTCACGTAGTTTGGTAAACATAATTCCAGATACAGTTATCTTAAGAAAGGAATCCAAATACATTGCAAAATACATATTAGTTAATTAGTTACCTGCGCTTAACATTAAAATATTTCTAAATTATTGTAATTCTTATCTAACTGACGTCCTCCCTGATTACCGCAGAAAAGCGTTTTCCTGGAAATATCTAAATCAAATGCCACAAATTAGAATCTTGCAAAATATACATGATTTATGATTATGCTTCAGCTGAACTACATATGTATTTGAAATGTAACGCGATACACTAGCCCTAATTGGAAATAACATATTTCCCAGACCAGAAGAATAGAAATTAATAAAATTTGCTTCGAAACCAGTTCCTGTCATTTCAATAAGTAGTAGTTTGAGCTACAATGTTAACGTAGCAAAACGAAATTATGTAACACCGTTTTAAATATGTTTTAAATCTGGCAACACCGCCAATTGATTAAGTCGAAGAAATCTTTAGAATGGTTTGTTTCTGGAATACCCTGAGAGGATTTAACTGGTTACCTAGCCCACAGAGGGCCTAAAACTGCAATCCCAGCGGACAAGTAATTTTGTGGTATACGCAGGTAAGCCTCAAGGCTGAAGTTCTTCCTGTTATATGTTCTTTCCTAGTACTAATATAAATTATAGCGAAATATCTTTGTCCGACATATGTAATAAATTTAATCATTTGCCAAATAAACCTAGCACTGGACGCGATGGTATACCTAATTTACTACTAAAAAATTGTGTCTGTTCTCTGACAATACGTTTACATATACTTCTTAATTTCCACAACTTCGACTGAAAACGTAGCTATATAATACCCATTTTTAAGTCTGGTGATTGGAGTAGTGTACGAAATCATAGAAGTGTTAGCAATCAATCCATTATACCAGGGGTCGGCAGACTTTTGAGTTAGATGAACAAAAGTTAAGTAAACAGATTCTGGAAATTTTTAGAGCCGCAACATGTATTTTCTCTGTATATATTGTAATGGTTTACTGCTCATAGCAATTCTGATTGCCTAATTATCTAAATGAATAAGGTCAAAATGAGCACAGAATTAAATATTTTATTTATTGCAAGATAATCTACTTTACATTAATAAGTGCACTTGATGTGAGCAGCAGTAAGTAATAATTTGAGGGATAAAAGTTAGCATGAAATAAGGCAGGTTTCAGAAGGGTTTGCGTTAGAGTTTCAGATATGATAAATGTTCTGAGGGGCCAATGCAATTTAATTTGTAACTGACGGATTTGAGCTTAGTTACGTCAAACATGTGAATAAAATGGTACAGAATTATTTGTTAAATACAGAAAGTATATGAGCATTATGTATTAAAAGTGTATAAGCCAGAAAACGGCAAATTAGCTGAAAGGTAAACGAAACCGTGCTAGCAAAATAATAATTGCAAAGAGCAAGGAAAAATGGAAGGCAGCCGATCGAAAGACAATTAGTGAGACGCTAAAGGAATTCAAGAGTATCAGTGCATTATAAACCAAAGTGATTTAAAAGCAGAGCAAAGTGTTGTGGCTTTATTCCAAGAAAAAGACAATTTTAGTAGTTAGGTAAAGACGTGACATCAAAACTGTAGTCCATAAGGTTAAACATGTTATGAATTCTAATTTCCTTTATAAAAATATAAAAATCTAGTTGCTAAATGACCTGACTGTCACATTTTATTAATGGAAAAACAAGCTTGTAAAATTTGTGTGGGGGCGAGATTGAGCTCCTCATATAAAAAAATAACTAAAAAGTCTATTTTTGATACCATTTGTATGTAAAGTTATTCATCAGTGTGCAGGGCATCTGTGGGTATAATTTACCAGGTGTTAAAAGTGCCAAGTGAAGCAGATTATATGTATTTAGTGACCTTATCACAACCGAACGACCAGCAGGCGGCGGCGGAATGCCAAATGAGCGATTGCGGCGGGGGCAGTGCCAACGCCGGCGAGAAATTGGGTGGAGAGAGGAGGAGAGGGGCGCGAGTGCGGTGCTTTACTAAATGGCGGGGCAGTGCAAAAAAGTCAAAGACAAAAAATTTTTGCTTGGTGATTTATGTATGAGTGATTGGACTGTTTGAGTTTGTTCGGCAGCCATGAGTTGGAGAGCCGTAAAATTCTATGTAAAGAGCCGCATGCGGCTCGCGAGCCGCGGTCTGCCGACCCCTGCAATTATACCTAAACTTTCTGACTGCTTGATTAGTGAACAATTGTCATGGTCTTGTCGGGAGATTGTAAGCAATCAACATGATTTCTCTCTTCAAAAGAGCACAGTAATTAACTTACTGTCTTATCGTACAGCCTTATTAAATGCCTTTGAGGCTAGAAAGCAAGTGGATACTGTCTGTACTGATTTTTCCAAGATATTTGATAGGGTTGACCATAATTTGTTGTTAACAAAATTACAGAAATATGTTTCAATTTAAGAATGTTACAATGGTTGCATAGTTACTTATCCGATAGGAAGCAATATGTTAAAATAGAATGTTATCTTTCAGACCTAATGGTTGTTAGTTCAGGAGTGTCACAAAGAGGACATATGACACCCCTTTTATTTAATCTATTCATAAATGATATTTTTCATTGTTTCCAACATAGCAATTGTTTATTATTTGCTGACGATCTGGAAGTATTTAAAACTATAGAAATAGTCAATGAAGTAACAACAATAGTCTTTCACTAAATATTCAAAGGTGTTGGCGTATGTCCTCGTTTATGAAAACAAAACAATTTGAAACTAGTGCCAGCATATATAACAATTGTTTGGGTTTATGTTCCCAGTGTTAAAAACTTGGATATCATCATTGATGTGAAGCTTACATTTATAGATCACATACTTACATAGCGTAACGGAAGAATCATAAAAATTTTTAGGATGTGTTACCTTAACTGTAAGAGCTTATCATTGAAGTCGATTAAAACTGTATATTGCTCACTGGTATGTAATAAATTAGAATACGCATCTATAATTTGGTCTGCTTCATATAGGGTTCGACCGGAGACTGATATCTCCTAAGTCTAGAACTTTATCTCTCAAGTTATCGTGAAGGCATTTACATGCACCCAAAGAAGAAGAAGATATAGGGTTCACGTAAGGTCAATTGAAAGACTTCTACATATATTTTTGAGATTTGCTGCGAGATATTTACATTTTAATATTGGGAATCACAACTACTATTTTATGAAAATGATGTATTTGGACTCATTAGAATATTGAAGAGCTACTATTAGCGTATGCTTCATTTTTAAATTGTTGAATGGTTTTATTTATAAGACATCTTAAACAAATTTATCTCAGTGTTGTTACAGACTATTTACGAAATTAATTTAAGTATTGTTAAAAGCTTTATTACCACACTCAGTGCGGTTATAGATGATATTACTGCACTCAGTGCGGTAATAGATATTCTTTATTACAAAACAAAGAACACATTGAACCAGAATGTATGGAGGAAAATAAAATATTGAACAATACACGATCGCTGATGGCACTTAACGAAACTCATTTGATTGCCACAGAACTCGGCTGACCATCTTGTTCTGACAACCAAACTTGTTTCATTAAGACGCTCATTATCAAACCTGTATCATTAATATCTATCTATTCCAATAAAAACCCTGAGATGTCATAACCTATTTTGTATACATCATGCAACAAATTACAGTCAAAATACACCGATAAATAGGTACAAATTTAATAAATTTAGTGGATGTTTCTTTAAGTAAATTTAGAAGTGATCTTAAATGATTGTGATGTCCATGCAATGTGATTTTGGTATACCAAATGTTATGTTTATAACACTATGTTAGTAGGTATATTAGTTTATATAATTATAAACTGTTAATGGGGTTATCCCATAAATCCATAAATAAATAAATAGCGGAATTTAAATGACAATCTGCTTTTGTTCTAGATGTGAAAATAGCCAACTTCCCTGGGCTCATATATAATTAATAGAAACGTTCAAACAATTACCATTGATTAAGAAACGATGGAAAATAAGTCTTGTAGTTCTACAGGAACTACACCATGCATATCGCAGAACATGAGTAGCAATGAAAGTTTTGATAATCTATCTATTAAACAAGAAGGCATCGAATTAAAAGATAAAAATTATGAAAAGAAAACATTCGACAAAAATAATGTAACTACTGCATGTAGTGGGGAGAGACCTTGTAGTTGCAGCGTTTGTGAATACAGCCCTGGATATCAAAGTAATTTGATTAGAAATACAAAGAATCATACAGGAGAAAAACTATACAGATGCTCCGTTTGTGAATACAAAGCAGCACATAAAAGTCATTTAGTTAGACATATGAGAACTCATACAGGAGAAAAGCCATACAGTTGCTTGATTTGTGAATACAGAGCAGCACTGAAAAGTAGATTAGTTACACATATGAGAACTCATACAGGAGGAGAAAAGCCATACAGTTGCTTGATTTGTGAATACAGAACAGCAGTGAAAAGTAGTTTAGTTACACATGTGAAATCTCATACAGGAGAAGAGCCATACAAATGCTTCGTTTGTGAATACAAAACAGCACTTAAAAGTCATTTAGTTAGACATATGAAAACTCATACAGGAGAAAAGCCATACAGATGCTCGATTTGTGAATACAGAGCAGCAGTGAAAGATAGTTTAGTTACACATATGAAAACTCACACAGGAGAAAAGCCATACAAATGCTCAGTTTGTGAATTTAGAGCAGCACAGAAAAGTAGTTTAGTTACACATGTGAAAACACATACAGGAGAAAAGCCATATAGATGCTCAGTTTGTGAATACAAAGCAGCCCGTAAAAGTCATTTAGTTATACATATGAAAACCCATACAGGAGAAAAGCCATATAGATGCTCAATTTGTGAATACAGAACAGCAGCGAAAAACAATTTAGTTACACATATGAGAACTCATACAGGGGAAAAGCCATATAGATGCTCAATTTGTGAATACAGAACAGCAGCGAAAAACAATTTAGTTACACATATGAGAACTCATACAGGAGAAAAGCCGTACACTTGCTCGGTTTGTGAATACAGAACAGCAGATAAAAGTAGTTTAGTTCAACATAGCCAAATACATACAGGAGAAAAGCCGTACAAATGCTTCGTTTGTGAATACAAAACAGCACTTAAAAGTCATTTAGTTAGACATATGAAAACTCATACAGGAGAAAAGCCATACAGATGCTCGATTTGTGAATACAGAGCAGCAGTGAAAGATAGTTTAGTTACACATATGAAAACTCACACAGGAGAAAAGCCATACAAATGCTCAGTTTGTGAATTTAGAGCAGCACAGAAAAGTAGTTTAGTTACACATGTGAAAACACATACAGGAGAAAAGCCATATAGATGCTCAATTTGTGAATACAGAACAGCAGCGAAAAACAATTTAGTTACACATATGAGAACTCATACAGGGGAAAAGCCATATAGATGCTCAATTTGTGAATACAGAACAGCAGCGAAAAACAATCTAGTTACACATATGAGAACTCATACAGGAGAAAATCCGTACACTTGCTCGGTTTGTGAATACAGAACAGCAGATAAAAGTAGTTTAGTTCAACATAGCCAAATACATACAGGAGAAAAACCGTACAAATGCTTCGTTTGTGAATACAAAACAGCACTTAAAAGTCATTTAGTTAGACATATGAAAACTCATACAGGAGAAAAGCCATATAGTGTAATGGTATTTGGCCCTTAAATCAGCTCTGGTAGCGATGCCGAATAATTAAATATAAAATCATAAAAGCACAGAGTTGAAATGATTTACATATCTGGATAAAGTGACATAATTTGTCAATTTGAAGTTGCATTGGAAAATTTTGCCATTAACATTCGAATTACTTGAATAGAATGAAACTCAAATTTCATAGGTTGGTGGTAGCAATGTAAATTTATAAAATATAAAAAGGTTGGAGATTTACCAGCCAAAATCATTTTAATAGAACTGGCACAATGAGATTCAAAACATACAAAGTAAAATGAGGGCGTGCAAGAGAGCACAAAGCCATCCAAGTTTACATGCAGCAGGTAGATGGAGAAATTTGAATAATAGCAGACAAAGTACAAAAAATAAGAAAATCTAAGTAGGCGGGTGTTAGAACATTTGTGGACACATAATTAATCAGTGCAGTGACCAATTAAACATAAAAGTGATTTTAAAATAAACAAAGTGGCGCAATATCATAAGGACAATTTGTAATTTTAAAGAACAATCATTTTAAGATAAGAATATTGTACATAACTAAAATAATTGTTAGTTTTAGAGTTGAAAGTAATGTATTTGAGTTGCTTTATTTCCTGTAAAAATCTGTAATTTGTTTTGGTTACTAAGCAACAAAGAGTCTTTTGTTTAATAAAAATTAATTATGACACTTTGAATTTGACTCCACATTTATTTACCCGTTTATAATAGTAAACATAAAAATATTTAAAAATAAAGTGCACCATCGTGTTAAGGAGGTCGCAGAGTAGTGGCACAAGTAAAGGCAGCAGTTTCCACGTTGTTAAAATATTTTCTCTTCGGCTGCTTACTACGTTCCAACGGTGGCCGTCCGACCATCTCGTCCAGCATCGTACGAGGGATTTTGAGGCAAGCAGCGTTCGAACGGGGTTACCAGAAGGAAGCACAAGCCGCCACAGCCGTTGCAGCATCCAAAGGGCCCTGCAGCAAGCCGAGACAGCAAAGGGGGCCCCAACTAGCTTTCGGGACTGCGATCAAAGTGAGGTTAGTGGTATAAAATTTCATCCACCTGATCTGGCTGAAAATATCGTCATACCTGAAGTCCGATTTGGAGAGCCGAATTCCAGGGAAATTTCGCACCCATGTCTCATAGTAATCCCAGGAAACGGAATTAAAAACGGCAAATGGAGGTTAAAAACAGATGCCCATCAACCGACGCTAAGAAATTTCCAAGAGGCATTTTTTTTGGCTGTAAACAAAAGAGGTTTAGACGCCGTTCGAAGGCGGTTTAATTTAAAAATACTTACCAAATAATCTGCTCATTTAGCTTGATTTTAAATTCATAAAACGCACGACTTTCAGCGTGTTTACAATTTTAGTGTGTCACCATTATGACAGTACGAGCGCAAGCGCTCTGTTTGAGAATAACTTTCACTACCATACAGTGGCGTACCCGTAAAAATTTAACTTTGAAATCAAATCGAATAAGGAACCCAACACCCGTTGAGATTTTGAGTTTTTCATGCTTTAATTTGAGCTAGCAAATTTATTATAATTCAGATGAGTGTATCATAAAAGGGCAAACTGCTATTTTGAGAATTGCATTTAACGAACGAACCCAGAGTAATTATTTAGTAAAAATTTAATCTCTGTAAAAATCAATTGAAGCAAAATAGTTGTGTGGTGGTCTCTTTATTATATATTTATTTACACAGCCATAATACATTAGGGAAATCATTACAACTTAAAAAGGGCGCGTGGCCAAAACGTGGAGCTAATTAAAATTTAAACCACGTAGCGTACGTGCGTGTATAGTGGGCCATTGCAATAGATGCTCAATTTGTGAATACAGAACAGCAGCGAAAAACAATTTAGTTACACATGTGAAAACACATACAGGAGAAAAGCCATACGATTGTACGGTTTGTGAATACAAAACGGCATGTAAAAGTCATTTAGTTACACATATGACGACTCATACAGGAGAAAACTCGGCACAGTTGTTCTGTATGTGAATACAGAAAAAAGATTTAATCACAGATCTGAAGACTCTCACAAGAAAACCCATATACGTGCATTGTTATATATACACTGTGGTTTCTATCTCGTTATAACATTTTAAATAAACTAATTTCATAGTTGCCGCAGTGGCTGTAACATATTGTTGACTATTGTATGTTTTTATATATCCACTCTTTGTGATTGTAATATACTATATTTATATGGTCTTAAAACGGCAAAGCATTTTAAATAAAATATAATTAACACGAAGATTAATTCTAATGCAAATAAAATGGATATTTGAATAGAATAGTACGGTTTTATAATCAAAAATTCTATTTCATACAATAATATCGACAGTTTCTTCAGAAAATTTGACTGTCCATTACTCAAACAAAGATAGTCAGAAAAAATCATAGTTATTAATTCAGCTACATGTGAAATTGTAAACGATACCAGCTAATTGTCCACTTGTTGATTTCAAATGTAATTCAATTTGGTTAATGACAATAATTTTGAACTAAGTTGTTACATTAGTCAGTTCGTATCTGCAAAAGTAAATATTAGAAAGGATAAAACAAGTTTGTTTCTTACATATTTGTTGTATGAAAGGGTTATTGTTGCACCATGATGATGCATAATAATTGGAGACGCGCACAATTTGAGAAGAAAACCTATAATATGACATGTTTAGCTAAAAGTCACAATGGTTGAAAAGTAGGAATCTGTAATTATTTTGATATTTGATTGCCAAGGTTTGGGAGAATATAAGAAAATAATAACAATTGTGTGTGTAAAATTTGGAATTAAAAAATCACACCAGCTTTAAAATCAAGCTAAAAGTATAAAAATTCAATTATATTAAAAATAAATACTGGTATGTGCCCAGAAAAAGTGTTTTGTATAAAATAAATGTAGTCATAATAAAATGTTTGGAGTAAGAAATATGAAGATGTTGATAGTATGCGTGTAGCATAACCAGCAGGCGTTGCTAACGACAGTGCAAAGCAGCCCATGCAGTAGATGCAAGTCCAGTGTGTCAATGAAGATAGAGCTCGAAGACAGAAAAGTCAGAATGTAAGTGAAAAACAAAGATACAAATACCAGATCTGAGTAAAAATATGAAACATTTAAATGAACAAAACTGCTAACTGAACAATTTTAAAATTGAAGAAAGTAAATTATAAATAATTTAAAAACAAGCCATGTTAACAGTGTTTAAGCAAAACGTTTATGAAACAATTTAACAATAAACATTAAAATAAACTGCATGTAAACATACTGTATTACTAATTATCTAAGTTGCATTTAATACTAAATTTACTAACGATAATTTGATTAAACCCATAAATATTCAAAAATACAAATTTATAATCAATAAATGTTAAATGCCTCATATTTAAAGTGTTATGTGTTTTATTTATGTATAAACGGGACTGCGCGCGCTATTGCGCGGTCTATTCTATTCAATTTACCACCATTTTTAGGCCTATTACGTAGGGCCATTCCGTTCTGTTACACAATCTCAGAAAACACATTTCGCATGACAGGAAGCAAAGGGTTCTTTTGTGGAAGAAGAAATAGGGAAATACCCGTCCTCTAAACCAAGAGGAACGTTCACGCGGTGAGGTGGAAGCTCACTGCTTTCACCTAACCGTTGAAAGACTCCAAGAGGAGCCATCGTACTACTAATTGTCGACATGAGCTAAAAAAAACACGTCAAAAAAGTCCTATACGATCAGCACGTCATCGTATGTGCCTCGAGATGCCAAATTTTAAAAACCTCTGCTCAACATTTCGCCAGTTTCGCCAATTTTCTAGATCATTTCGATTCTCGATCTTACATCGTTTTTCGATTCTTAATCTCATCGCTTCTGTCGAGTTATTGGTGTCACCGGTTTCATGCCAACAGAAGGCGAAAAAGGAACAATCGTTGGCATCTCGAGACAACATGGATAACAGCAGATTACACGAAATACACCACACAAATATCACAAAAATACACACCACGAACTAACGTGTTGACAGCATATATTTAAAGAACTATATCTATTGCTAGCGGCTGTGAGTGGGGAGGTCACGAAGGAAGTGAGACAGACAACCAACTCTTCAATGTATATGGTATGTAACCTCCCAGTCAAGTTTAAAATTCGCTTCTAAAGGCGGAGTTTGAATTCTCACGCATGCACACGAGACGCGTTATACTCAAAGTGAGACTATGTCGGCGCCGTAATGTTTTCGGCCGTTTCCAGGCCCTACTAACAATATGTGTATAATACATATATGGTTGACAGGTACACAGTACAGTGCCTATATTAATGACAGTGTGGTCAATTTTGGTCCTGTTTCTGATTGGTTGTTTTTAAAATTCGCAATTAAGAGGCGTTTCAATGTCCTATTGAATATTTTTAGCAGTGTATGCATATTTAGTTACAAAAAGTTACTAAAGTCAAAATAAGACATTGACATTTTATAAATATCTAAAGTAGCTCAGTTACTGAACACGGCCTAAGCATCAAAATAAATATTGTATCATCATTCATGTACACTTGTGTTATTTTATACACAAAAATAAAGTAAGTACGAATGCAAAATAAATTTTAACCAAGCAATAATTTTGACTTTAGTAATACTTTGTTACTAAATGTCACTGACACCGTTAAAAAAATGCACATGAAAATCCTGTCACAGTGTAACAAATGGAGTGAATGGGCTACAGACGAAGCCTGCAGTTTCAGTAATTTCAGTAATATTTCAGACGTTTTCAACTGAAAACCATTATCGTTAGTTTCAGTATCACTGTTTAAAAACAGTTTTTTTGATAAAACGGGAGTTATTTGTAGATAAACACCCGTGCAAGTTTTAATTGATGTTAACTATCTAAAGGAGATCTGTTATCATTTGAAGAGAGAATAATTGCTTTCCAAGGGGGCTCACGGGGTTCCGTCCCTCTCTAATGGGGCCTTCGGGGATCCGCCTCTCTGCAAGGGGGCTCACGGGGCTCCTCCCCTCTCCAAGAGGGCCCTTGGGGCTCCGCCCCACTCCAAGGGGCCATCGGAGCTCCACCCCTCTCCAAGGGGGCCCTCGAGGCTCCGCCATTTTCTAAGGGGGCCCCCGGAGATTTGCCCCTCTCTATGGGGGCCCCCGGAGCTTCGCCCCTTTCCAAGAGGGCCTTTGGGGCTCCGCTCCTCTCGAAGGGGCCATCGGGGCTTCGCCCCTCTCCAAGGGAGGCATCCTTTAAGAGGCCCTCGGAGATCCGCCTCTCGGGCTCACGAAGCTTCGTTCCTCTTTAAGGGGGCCTTCGGTGATCCGCCTCTCTGCAAGGGGGCTCACGGGGCTCCTCCCCTCTCCAAGAGGACCCTTGGGGCTCCGCCCCTCTCCAAGGGGCCATCGGAGCTCCACCTCTCTCCAAGGGGGCCCTCGAGGCTCCGCCATTTTCTAAGGGGGTTCCCGGAGATTTGCCCCTCTCTATGGGGGCCCCCGGAGCTTCGCCCCTTTCCAAGAGGGCCTTTGGGGCTCCGCCCCTCTCAAAGGGGCCATCGGGGCTTCGCCCCTCTCCAAGGGAGGCATCCTTTAAGGGGCCCTCGGGGATCCGCCTCTCGGGCTCACAAAGCTTCGTTCCTCTTTAAGGGGGCCTTCGGGGATCCGCCCCTCTCCAAGGGGGCCCTCGAGGCTCCGCCATTTTCTAAGGGGGCTCCCGGAGATTTGCCCCTCTCTATGGGGGCCCCCGGAGCTTCGCCCCTTTCCAAGAAGGCCTTTGGGGCTCCGCCCCTCTCAAAGGGGCCATCGGGGCTTCGCCCCTCTCCAAGGGAGGCATCGGGGCTCCGCCCCTTTTTAAGAGGCCCTCGGGGATCCACCTCTCGGGCTCACGAAGCTTTGTTCCTCTTTAAGGGGGCTCTCGGGGCTCCGCCCCTTTCCAAGGGAGTCTTCTCCAAAAGGCCCTCGGGGCTCCGCCCCTCTCCAAGGGGCCCACGAGGCTCTGCCCCTCTCCAAGGGACCCTTGGGGGCTCTGCCCCTCTCCAAGGGGCGCTCGGGGCTCCACCCCTCTCCAAAGGGGACTTCGGGGCTCCGCCCCGGTCACGAAATCGAGGCGACGGCGAAATAAATGCAAACGCAAATGGGGGACATCGCGTCTGCAATTGTCGTGACGGACACACACGTTTGGATCGTTCTCCTTTATTTATATGATGTCCTAATTAAATTTCTGCACTAATCGAACGAGATTGAGATTCGAACAATTGATTTTGTTATAAACACATGTTAGCTGAGGACCAATAAAGGTAAGATAGAATATAACGTGCTAAAACCCTGAGAGTAAATTATTCAATTCAATCAAATTAAACTAAAATCATAAAGGACCGTAGCAATATGTATCATTGCTTTCACAAAAAACTAAGAATGAAAATATCAAGATAACATAATTTTCGAAAATTTTACTTGCAAAATTGTGTTTTGTTTTCTTCTAATTGTTCCAGTATCGCTAGTCTTTCTTGCAAGTAAGACCGTGTTCTTAACAATGAGCTCACTCGCAATTGCCATTATGTTTACCCCAACCCTCAATCTGGTTCAAATGATGGTTTTTGGAGCTTTGTTTAAAGATGCCATCTTAACTTGACAGTTTTATATTGCAGAAGTTCGTTTGAATTTTTTATTACTTGCCAATTAAACCTGTTCAAATTTGCCTGTACCAGTTTTCAATGAAGATAATGATGCATGTCATACGTTATAGATATTAACGATACAAGTTTGATTATGAGCATCTTAACGAAATGAGTTTGATAGTCAAACCGAGGCGGTGAGCCGAGTTTTGCGGCAATCAAATAAGTTTCGTTGTGCCATAAGCAAACGTGTATTGTTCAATATTTTATCTTCATCAATAAATTCTGGTTCAATGTATTTTTTATATAAATAGAGTGCGGTTGCATCCATTACCGCACTCAGTGCGGTAATGATGCTCTTAACGATACTAAAATTAATTTGGTTACTAGTCTATAACAACACCGATGAAGATGAAATAAATAATAAGATATATAATAATTTAATTTTAAACAAAAATCAGCATGATAAAAAATTGCTAAAATTGCAAGATAACAGTAATTTTAAAGCGTGAGTTGATCACGACTTTCATATTTTGTTCCTATACGAATAACAACACCTAACCTGTGAATAGTATCAATTTGCAAAGGTGAGAACTAATTGTATTACAAAACAGTGCTTAAAGTCTCGGAGCTCTAATATAATAATACATACATTGAAAAAATTCAGGAACGTTCAGTAAGACGGTGTAATCCTAGACTTGTGGTTTTAATCACGTGCATTTTAAACAGGATTCACAGGGGAAGTACATGTACGCAGTGTCATCGAAAATAACAAACAAAACAAAGACCAGTGTATTGTGGGGGGTTTTCACGCCGATTGATGATGCTTGTGCGAATTTCAATGCAAGCAAAAATTATCTTACAAAACATTCAAACATGAAACCGTGATTTGACTTTTCACCTAACTATGCAAAAAATGATGAACACGAAAAGCGAGGAATGCATGAATAAATTAATTCCAGTATCAAATGAAATCACATTTAACCCAATTTTCAGAAAAATAACTTATTATAAATGTTTTATAAGATAATAGCTATCCAGAGACTTGTTTAGAACATTATCAATACACGAAACAATATCATGCACATACAGAGAAATGACTCTCAAAACTGCAACACTCTAACTATATTTATTATTCAAGGCATGTCTAACAAAAGTAGACGAACTGGAAACAGGTTCAATATTAGGGCGGTATTCATAACGGTCAATTTCGGCCAGTTTCTACAGATACTAAACCATTCAACGAAGAACGGCTTTAAAAAAATTATGTTATTTTCCTTGTGAACGTGGGAAATATACCGTTGAAACATTCATGTCTATAAGTTAGAGTTAAAGAACATAAAAATTAAATTAAAAATCAGTGAAGGGGTTTACTCGGAACTTCATTCTGAAGTGGAATTTTTAAAACTAAAAATTTCTAAAATATCGAAGCAAAAAAATTATTATTTTATTTAACTGTTCACTCTGTATATGTTGGGTCCAAAATATATTTTCGTCAACGATAAAAACCTGAGCTATATGCAAAATCTTACTTGTATTTAACTAACAGTTTTTTTAAGCAAAAACAGTTTTTATTTTTTTAAGGTGCTCACCCTGTATATATTTGACCGGAAGTATATTCGGTTTCGTGCCAGATAAACATCTAATTCGAATACAAAATATCGTCTTTTTCCTGGTCATGATGGAATTCATATTGACTTCATAAAGAATTTACCACAGGAGGCAGAAAATATACTCTTAAATGCTTTAAATAGAATTTGGCAAGGGAGTACATTTTCAGATTCCTGGAAATATGCAACTGTTATTCCGCTTCCTAAGATCAGCAATCCCACCGATCCATCCCATTTTAGACCAGTGTCCCTCACTAGTTGCATAAGCAAACTGCTTGAACGAATGGTTAATGTTCGGCTCATGTGGACTATGGAGCAGAAGCAGATGTTGGTACCCTATCAGTTTGGTTTTAGAAAAAATCATTCTACCACTGATGCTATTGTCTATATTGAAAATGCAATCAATAACTGCTTTTTACATACAATGCATGCCTCTGCAATCTTCATTGATATTAAAAAAGCATTTAATACAGTAAGACACACAGATATTCTTTACCAGCTACACGATTGGGGTTTGACAGGAAATTTGCCAAACTACTTAAACCAATTCCTGTCTAATCGAACGATGGCGGTTAGAATAGGTGGTACTCTATCGAATAGTCATACTGTTAGAAATGGTACACCACAGGGTTCACCACTTAGCGCTACTTTGTTCTTAATAGTGATTAATTCAGTCTTGGCGGCAATCGATCCATCTATATTGTGAGAGGACGCGACTTATAGGTTATAGTAATGGACACAAACATGAACAATTAATATTAGATGCTTAAGTTTTTCCGTTTGAATTTAGTAATTACGAGATGCAGAATGTGTTTTTCCAATATAAGGAATTGTTGCACGTGCAAGCATATTAATGGGTAGGTAAGGTTTTGACTTTTGACCCTCAGCTGCGACTGCGGGCATATTAAGTTACACACACAGGGCCCTGTACCATTTTTGCTTTCAGCTTAATAGTGAAATATGTGGCCACATAATTCACACTTTTCTTACAGGAAACTGGAGATATTTGGCCATAGTCTAATTGGGAAATTCGTCACGCGGCGAAAGCCAAATAGGGATTAAAGTGGCAATTTACGACTGGGGGTGTTAGTCACCCACATCGAGGGCACCGAAAATATTATAATACGATTTAAATTGCGGTAGAAAAACTGCGTCATAATGGAAACATTGTGATTGGATAATTACCCAGCGGAAACGCTGTGATTGGTTATAGGGTGGAATCACCACTGGTATTTCCGAGGTGATACCCACTGCGAGCTGCTATTTAAAGGGAAACTCGACGGAGTCAAAACAACAGTTTTTGGGCACCTTACTTGATCCCTAATTCCGCGGTTGTCGCTACATTTAATCGGCGGGCGAGATCATCGCTACTGCAGGTTAAGGGCAGACGACGGTGGTTTTCCTTATCCCTAATTCCGCGGTTGTCGCTACATTTAATCGGCGGGCGAGATCATCGCTACTGCAGGTTAAGGGCAGACGACGGTGGTTTTTCTTATCCCTAATTACGCGGTTGTCGCTACAGCAGGTGGAGAGCGGCGGCGCAATTTCCTTCACTGATAAATTTCCTTTACAAACTCTCAAGTCCTTCCTTGCACTGACTAAGTCACCGTATTGCTATTATTACACCAAAAATTGAAGAGCATTACATTTACCATTAGACTGTGCCCACTACAGAAAGGTAAAGGGAACAATTTGGTTGTTAAGTTTAGTTTTATATACGAGAGTATAGGGTTTATTGCTTTAATAAATGTATAAAGCGTTTTTGGCGTTTTATTTCATCAAAGTGTGTGTATGAGCCTACTTAAATAAAGAACTTGCAGTTACAAGGGTTATAAGAACCCTAAGGGTACACAAGTTACGAGAACTTATTCAAAAGCATTCATAAAATCTGTTAAATTAAAACAAAGTGATGTACACAACGTAGGGGGTTATAGATCACTAGAGGCCATCAGAAGACACCGACGTGCGCATTTACGACACTACAAGTCTGTCTCGTTACAATATGTTACTGTGCATATGCCGATAATATTATTCTATTTAAGACTTGTAGTTCGGAAAATGTCATTCGAGAGTCTCTTCAACTTAGTTTTGAAAAATTAGCTTCCGATTTGAAAGAAAAAAACTTTTCGGTGTCACTCTCCAAGACCAAATCTGTTCACTTCTGCAGAAAGAGGTCAACATGTACAAACCCACCTTTGTTTGAAATCGAAGGGCACGCCATAGAAAATGTTGATATTTTCAAATATCTAGGAATTATTCTTGACAACAAACTTACCTGGAAACCTTACATCAGGTATCTTGTAGGAATATGCAATAAAACAATTAATATCATTAAAACCCTGTGTCACACCAAGTGGGGTTCCGATAGGGATATTCTCCTGCTTCTACATAGGAGTTTGGTTCTATCGAGAATTGATTATGGATGTGTGGCACATTCTTCTGCGAAACCTAGTCACCTAATTCCATTGGATACGATAAATAAGCTAGGAATACGATACGCAGTGGGAACATTTCCTACATGTCGATCTGAAAGTCTGTATGTTGACTCAAGGCAGGAGCCGTTAGAATTAAGACGAAAAGGTATAATTGCTTCATATCGAATAAGACTGCATCAAAAACCTGATCATAGGATATTATCTCTATTTAAAAGCAACACCTTCTCCGCTCGGTACAAACAAGAAGTTACTAAACACAAGCCTCGGCCTTTAGGTCTACCATTATCATATCTGACCTGAACATCTCAGAAAGAATGATAACAATAACTAACGAAAATTCAATACAACCATGGTTAAAAGAAACACCTGAAATTTGATATGATCTATTACAAATGAGTAAAAAAGAAATTAATCCCTCTACAATCGGAAACTTTTACAGAGAAGTAATAGAAGAGTATCAGGATTCCCATAATATTTACTGGCGGTTCCAAATTTGACAGTGGAGCAGGTTATGCAGTGGTATACAAGAATACAATAGCAAAACGTTCTCTGCCTTCGTACGTGAGTATTTTCTCGTGTGAGGCTTATGCAATATACTCAGCACTGGTACTATGCACTGAAGTGGAATATTTCGCCTTTGTAATATGTACTGATTCGGTGTCTGTGCTACTAGCAATGCAAGATGCCTTTACGAGAGACTCTTTAATCAGACATATAAGAGGCATGTACAACGTAGCATTACGCTCACGAAAAAGAGTATCCTTCCTGTGAGTGCCAAGTCACGTGGGTATTGATGAGAACGAAAGAGCAGATGGAGCAGCAAGGGATGCAGCTAATGGAATAAATTGTAATAAGAAAAAATCATGCAGCACGAGAGACTTCTGGCTATATGTTAAACACCAAATACACCTGCAATTTCAAACAATGTGGGACAGCTGTAACACTTATATGAGGAACTTCGTAGATGCTATCGATGGTATTACATATCCAAAGAATATGTCACGAGCAGAGCAAGTAGTATTAACAAGAGTCAGAACAAGACATACATGTTTAACTAATAAGTATATTTTGTCAAGGGAAACCCACCAGTTTGTAATACCTGTCAGGAGTCATTAACAGTAGATCACATTTTGCGACGATGTAGAAGATGCTTTGGTTTAATCAATTGATGATTTTAAAGGGATTGAGAGTAAGAAGTTGATAAGCTTTCTCCAGCGGATCGGATTATTTAGTTTTATCTAAGCAGTGCATAAATACGACTTAGAGGGATGCGGCTAATAATCTTAGCAATTGATGCCGCGACTAAAGAAGAAGAAAAAATCCTTAATAACGTTATTAGCCGTTGGTAATGCATTATAACTATTATTAATCTCCTTACCTGACGCTGACAATAATATCCTCTGAGTTCTGGTAAGCATTGTCAATAAATCAAAAGAGAGCTCTGATAAAACCACACTTCACGTCGCAAACCAACTAATACACCACAATTAATTTATGATAACAACGTTGCCAGTTCCGAAGCATGCGATATATTTGTTACCTGTTTGTGTCCTGCAACGTTGCCGTTACTTCATGTAGTTATAGTTTCAATAATTTTTTACATTATTATTATAAAATCCAATTGCAATGGCACGGAGGTGAAAATATTACGGTGCAGTATTTCCTGAAAACATCGCTTAAACAATTTCAAAATTGAGTTTGTAATCTGAAATTTCGAGTATTTTCTAGGTAAAATTGACAAATACTACACGCAAATATATCAATAAAATAGATGCTTCTATAAAAATCGCTGTATGGTACCAATGTTGAAAGTAAAGCGTCATAGGAAAATGAAATGGCATAATTGAAAAATGATTGTTGCTGAATTAATTTGAATAGGTAGACAAAGGTATGCATGTTTTAAATGCATAATCATCAGCAGGAATCTTAAGAAACATATTGTAACACATCAAAATTTAGTTTTTTCCTATTTTTACACAAAATGGCGCACTGGGTGTTTAAGGACAGAAGGTGCAAACGTCGGCTGAAATATTTATCTGCTAAAAGAATGAAAGAAATCTAATTTTCTAATGATAATATGAAAATGTAACAAACAAAATTACAACTAAATAAAATTTAGAATATAGCAAACATCAGAGAAGCATACACACAGAATTAACCGAAAATATAAACATTTTCGAAACAAACGAAACAGTCAATAAATATTAGGTAAACAACAAGTATCGGGTCGCCCACAAAAAACATTTTTGTCTTGTGATGTGGTTAGTATGACGATATGTTTACAGCGGGATGCAAGCATATTTCTAAGAAAATTATTTTAAAATACGGCTTTTAACAAACTTTTATTTGGTATAACTTCATCTCTAATCTTCCCAATTACAAAAGCCGTCACAGGAATATTATTTATAGTTTCGGAAGGTGATAAATCTAGATTTAATCAATTCTTACCAATCCAAACTGAACAGACCTAGATCGTATAAAATTTCGTCAATTAGCAAAATTTTTAAAGTTGCTATCCGAGCGAAGAAACCTTAAACTGTTGTTGAAAAACCATACTGTTGTACGACAATTGCAGAGTGCATAAGACGCAAAAAAATAGACAAGTTATCGAGGAAGTAGCTTCCAGGAGCTCAGACACCCACCCTATAGTCCGGATCTAGCACCTGTGGATACTATCTTTTCCCTCAGTTGAAAAAACAATTACGTGGGCGGAGATTTTTTTTCTGATGATGACCTGAAGCTACTATTAATGATTATTTTGAGGAGTTGCCAAAAGAATTCTTTAGAGGGATCTCGTTATTGCAGAAACGGTAAATTAACTGTATAGATGTTGAAGGATCATAGGTAGAAAAATATTTGCTTTCCTTAATATTTGTCTTTTCTTTCATTTTCATGTAGATTACGTAAAATTTTCCCCTAGTATATCAATTTAAAAAAATACAAGCTGCCTGGAAGAATAAAAACCCAAAGTACCTTCCCTTTTTCCAGTATTTTAATAACGTTTTACGTTGAAACAACTATTATTTCAATATTTAGTAGTTGTAGCACCAAACCAATGAATTACATAACTAAATAAATCACAAAAAGTGTCTGGCTCCGCAAGTCATTTATAATTAAAGTATGTTTTAACAACGTTGCCAGCGTGTTGGAGTTCAAATAAACCGCAGTGTGAAAGGGACTATATATGGCCGTGTATATTGAGGATGCATTTAGCGCCACTAGCGGGATAACTCTGAACTAAAAATATACAAAGATTTTGGAATTCTTATCAAATTGACGTCCTACAGAATTTTTGGATTTGGCACTTAGAGACCACTACCATCCAACAGAATTTTTTTATTAGGCGAAGTAAAGGCGTTCATATACGGACGCCAGATTAAGGGTGGACGTCGGATTAGATGAGAAAGTCAAAAGAATAGGAGAATATATATATATATTTGCGAGGTTTTTACAGCCGATCGCGCCGTCTCTCGCATCCCGTTTTTCACCTGTCGCGGTCCTGCCAGTCAAACTCCTGAAGCTGTCTTTGCTCCATCTTACAATGAGTTTCTGTAGTCCAGCATTTACAGGGTCTTCCTCTTTTCCTTCTTTCATATGGCACCCATTTCCATGCCTTAAGTGGTAGCCTCTCGTCTTCCATTCTTCTTAGGTGACCATACCACATCAATTGTTTATGGTCTATTGTGTCAGTTATTCTTTTTTCTACTTGCATTTTATCCCGAATTTCTTTATTTCTTATTCTTTCTATCCTACTGACACTACAACATCTCCTCCAGAATTCCATTTCCGCGGCCTCCAGTCTTCTTTCTAGTGCTTTATTAACAACCCATGTTTCAGAACCGTATGTGACGCAGCTTTCGAAGATCGTCTTATATAGGGTTTTCTTTGTCTTTCGCGATATTGACTTGTTCCATAGTACCGGATGCAGTGCTCTAGTGATTTTCTTTCCCCGTGCTAGTTTATTTAATATATCTTGCTCATCCTTTCCGTCAGCTGTTATCGTTACACCTAGATAATTGTATACATTTGTGTGGTGTATCGTTCCGTACTCAGTTTTCAGGTCCGTTTGGTCACCCCCTATTTAGTTTTTTCCATATTAAGTTGGAGTCCCCATTTTTCGTATTCTTTGACTAACTTTCTTATCATATATGACGCATCATCTTTGTCTTCTGCAATAACTAACTGATCATCGGCGAATAAAAGTGTGTGAATGTGATGATCGCCAATATGTACTCCCATTTCTCTGCACTTTCGCGCTATTGACGTATATTTTGAACAGAGTGGGGGACAAGCAGCAGCCCTGTTTAAGACCTTTATTAACACGAAAAGCGCGAGATGCTGCTTTTCCTATCTTTACTAGACTGCAGTTTTTACTGTAAATGTTCTTTATTGCGTTTATATACATGGAACTGACATTCTTTTTTCAAGCGATTCCCAGAGTTTTACTTGAGGTACCGAGTCATACGCCTTTTTGAGATCTACAAAGATGGCATGCAGTTCTCTTCCGCAAGCTAGCTTCTTTTCCATTAGCTGTTTTAAAGTAAACAAATTCTCCGTGCAAGACCTTCCTGGCCGGAACCCACTTTGCTCCTCTACTTCCGTAATCTCTTTCTCTATTCGACTTTTAATTATGCGCCCATACAGCTTACTCATCGTAGATGTAACACTTATAACCCTATAATTAGAACAGTCCTTTCTACTTCCCTTCTTGTAAATTGAACTGATTTGAGCTAATCACTTGGTATCTCGTCTCCTGCTATGCATTTGTTAAATATTTCTTTCATTATTTCAAGGGCTATTGTAGGTGCGTGTTTCATCAATTCAATGGGTATGCCTCCACGACCTGGAGCTCTATTATTTTTCATTCCCTTGAGTTCTCGGCGTACTTCTTCCAGTGATATATTTTCAGGTCGGCCATGCTCTATTCTCTGTGATCTGAGCACATTTACATGCTTGTATATCTCTCTATCCTCCGTTAACAAGCTTTCATAATATTTTTCCCAATTTTCGATGCCGATCGGGTCAATTTTAACTTTTTCGTTTGTATTGCTTTTTAGGCTGTTTATGCATTTCCAAGCTTCTATAGATCTTGAGCTACTGTCAACAGTTTATTTATTTCGGCACACTTTCTGTCCCAGAAGGAACTTTTAATCTTGTTCAGTTCTTTCTTAACAATGTATCTCTGTCTGGTATATTGTTTTCTATCCTGTGGATCGCCTGTCAATAACCATTTATGGTATAACTCTTTTTTTTCTTTAACCAGATTGGCTAATTCGTCAGTCCACCAGTTACACTTTCCATATTTCTTGTCTGTTATTTCTTCCCCCAAAGCTTCCTGTGCAGCCTGATGAATACAAACTTTCAACTGTTCGTACATCCGATTTGCGTTCCCCGTTATTTGCTTATTCAGTTTCAGTGCCAACCTTAACTTGTATAAGAAGGAGATTGACTCATCCTGCAACCCTTTCAGATTGTATTTTGGATGCTCTAGTACATGATGTATCTCTTTACCTTAGAACAGAAAATAGACAGGAAGGCGCATTTGTAAGAAATCCGTGCGACCGCGATGGGTTTTCAAAATGACGGATGGTTGTTTCCTTTTGGCAGTGGCGCATCATATCGAGAGGGTGCATGTGCAGCAAACAATTTCAACAGTTTTATTAATGCACTTTACACTATGTGATTTATGACTACATGTAATTTTGTGTGACTTCAGTCACTGTCTGTAATTTAAATTGCTTCCTCAGATTGTGTGATTACAGATAATGACCCCATTATACGTTCCCTTCTATGCCCATGTTTACTGTTGTGTACAAGTACGTATGACAAGTGACATGTTCAGAGAAATTATCTCTCTATTTGAAGTGAAAAGTAATATTAATACTTACTGATGGAATGTAATGCCCAAAGTCCTGGTATTTGGGGTCTGAGAACAGCCAAAATTAGTCTCAAACTAGCTAGAACTCACAACTGTCAAACCGGTATCACACCTCATTAGTCATACATGGGTTTTCAAAATGGCCGTTTCCGTCGCCTAGATGTTACAGCCAAGTTAAAAGAAATGCGCCTTCCTGTCTATTTTCTGTTCTAAGCTCTTTACCCTTCAAATCTCTAGCTTGCTGATGTCTTGCCGCGTAATTAAAAAGTAGCGTCGCTTTTAGCATAAAGTGGTCACTTCCACATTCTGCTCCTCGTTGTACTTTGACGTCCTGAGCTTTTATTTTTGTAGACTGTTTTAAAATGACGTAGTCGATGATAGATAACGTACCGTTGAAATGCCTTCTCGTAAATTTGTGGATATCGCGGTTGCTGAAAAAATCCGTTCATTATTCTGAGCGAAAATTGTTCACAAATCTCAATCAACCGAGTTCCATTATTATTCACTGCATCTTCACCATGTCGTCCAACAACTTTATCGTTTTCGTTTCTTCCAGTTCTTCTATTTAAATCATCCATCAATACAATTTCTTTTCTGTCGCTAATTTTATCTAGGACTGCTCCTAAATCGTCAAAGAAGGTTTCTTTTTCTTCGTTTTTTGCAGAGTCAACTGGTGCATAAGCTCCTATTATTACTACAGGTCTGTTACACAACTTCATTTCTACTGAAATGAGTCTTTCGTTTATAGCGTTCCAACTAACAATGTTCTTTACATATCTCTTGCTTATTGCTATTGCAACACCTGCCTTTGCTCTTCGACTTTTGTCTACTCTACTATACATGTATAGATATTTATCTTTATATGCGTTGCCACTACCTTTCTTTTATGTCTCACTGAAGACCGCTACATCTATTTTGTATTTTTCAATTTCTTTAAATACTTGATCCACTTTTGTGTTGATGCCCTGAATATTCCAATTACCAAAAATCATATTCCGTTTGCGTCGCTTGATTCGTTCATCATTGTGTCCATCCTGCATCCGAAGTTTCATTACGGGATTTTTAGCAAGTTTTTATTTTACAAGTCTTAGGGAGCTAGCCTAACGCCTTAACCCCCAACCTGGAGGACCAGAGGATTTCTGTAGGGGATCCTACCCTTAGCCGACTGTTCCGGTTTTAAGGCGCCGAAAGTCCGCCCTCATCTCTCCCTTTTTGGAATAAAATTTGCTGACTTTATCGTATTCAATCTTTTGCCAACGGACATTTCTTAGTATTTATGGACACACAGTTATTGGCATGCATATGTGCCCCTAAGGTCACTTGTTAGCCATAAGTAAGGACTAAGAAAGGAAATAATGGGTAATAGGTTTAAGTTAAGTGGTGGTAGGTGGGGATAGGATTAAGGTAAATAGGTCACCGGGCAGATGCATCTCTCAGTCGCCTCTTACGACAGGCGGAGGATATCCTAGGCCTATTCTCCACCCGGACCTAGACCCTGTAATTTTAGAAATTAAGGTTTATTCCACAAAAAGCTGCAGTTTACTGGTACAAACGCATGGCCCAAAAGTTAATCAAATCTATCAGATTTTTCGACTTACTTGAAAAAATTTTAAAAAGCTAATCATTTTTGAAGACTAAGCAACTTTGTATATAGGTAAGTTGAGTTAAATCATAATATTTTGGGTCAAGGAACTTGTGGTCTTCCGTTGTACACGTATTTTTCTGTATACAGTGTGTCCCCGGATAGGTGAAACGACTCTTGTAAAAGGTAAAACATTCTCGATTTAAATTTTAATTTTTTGGGGTTCAGCCCTGCTTGGTTAAAGGCGAATTTCTAACAGCATTTCAGTTTTAAAAAATCAAGTATGCCTTATTTTACTGTAGAGTAGCGTGCCTTTTATGTAGCAAATACGACAAAAAGTTATTAAGAAAAGTTGTTTAGAATCAACATCTAGGCTCCTATACCAAATTTCAAAATCCCCGGCCAACTTTGATCTCTCACATTTTCTTTTATGTTTAGGTCCCATATCAAAAAATTTTACTTTTAACAAAGACTGCTATGGAAAAACAAATACTTTTAACAAAGTTTTTTATTTCATAATAAAAAAACTTTGTTAAAAATAAAACTCTTTGATTTGAGAAATAAACATTTAAAAAATATTTGTCACATAAAAGGCACTTTACTTAGAAAATGGCGTTTTTCGAAATTGTGTAAATCCAAAAAGTACTATTTTTCGGAAATTAAGCCAGATTTCAATGAGATTTTTTATTGTGTGTTAGTTTTAGCTGACTGAACAATCTCAAGGCCAGAAAACTTTTTCTCGTAAAATGTGTCTCTATCTTGACTAGTAAATGCATGTTTCGTAATTGTTTTAAAAAAAATTTAAATTTTACTGATAACGGAAGTCACGTGACAACTTTTGCTTGGCCCATCTGTAATCACTTTGCAACCACCTCTTGTCGTCAGTGTTTGATTTTCCAAGAAATTCTAAATATATTTTTTTAATTTGATGCCAGCTTTTGGCGATCACTATTTATTATTTGTTTATAATCATTTTCTTACGTAGTGCACACTGTAATTTGCGAATTTGAATTCGGCGCCGAGATGGCTCCGTGCCGAGATGTACTAGACCCGTCTATTTTGTATTTCTGTAGCTCTCTAGTGAGCTGTTTTAAGGCTCCTTCGGAGTAGGTTCCGCGTACGTTCCATGTCGCTATTTGTATCGTTTCTTCCTGTATCTTACTCGTTTTCCTTTTCTTTGCTTGTGTCGTCATCGATGTATTAGGTGCAGGGTTTTGTTTTACTTTTTTGAGCTGTGACTTGCCTGAGCTTTTGCTCCTATCACTACCGCTCCGTCCTCTTTTTTATCCCATTTATATTCCTCGCCATTAATTGTTATTTTTTGATAGCCAATCCTCACTGTGTTGCCTTTCTGTCTTTCCTCTCTCCCTATGCTTCTAATTTATTTCTGTATTTTTCTTTCCTCTAATGTCAGGTCATGGTCAATGTATAGTTTTGTGTTTCTTAGCTTGTTCTTTGCTGCCATAATTTCTTGCTTTTTACTCCATGATTCTACTTCTGTTACTATTGTTCCTGGATATGTTTGGTTCTTTATCAGGTAGGTTTTCCCAAGTTTCGCGTTTAGTAGTAATTTCTCGTTTATTAGTTTCTTTACTCCTTCCATCAAGTTTTCTTCTTTTAATTCCATTCCTTTTATAACAATATTGTTTTTCCTCCTTTCTTTCTCCTCCTTTTCCATTTTTGTTTCCAGTGCCTTGATTCTATCAGTTGGCCTTTTCTTCCTTTTTCTTCATTTCTTTTCTTATTTCCTTCACTTCCGCCCTCATTTCCGTCGTGTTTTTTTTCCTGCAGTTCTTCTTTCATTCCTCCGTGTTTTTCTTCATTTCGCTCATCATTTCCGCCATCATTTTCTCCAGCTTCTCCATTTCCTCTTCCTCTATTCCGGTGTTGTCTGATGCGTTACTAATTACTGCGTTTGCCGCTTTTTTCCTATCCTCTTGTGCTTTTCTCTGTTCTGGCGATCTTACTGTCTTTTTACTTTGGCTAAAAACTTCGTAGTATTTTGCTCCTCGTTCTGCTTCTTCCTCGCCGTTATCCTTATCTCTTGCGCGTTTATTTCTTTCCGTGTTCATTTGTCTTTGCTCCGTATTCACAGGTTTTGTCTTATTTGGAGATTTCGCGCAATCCTAGCTTTTCGAGAATACCGGACAGGGCTGTGTTGACAGCTGGTTTTCGTCGCGATTAAGCGACGCATATTATACGAATCCCGCGTAACACCTACCACGTTGTTCACTTTTAAAGTTTGTTTATAAAACTTCGGGTGTTCCGGCTTCACAGCTGTTTATATTTGCTTAACCCGCTGTGTTTTGGTTTTGTTTTTTTTATCTTAGCGCTCGGCTCGGAGCTTGACCTTTCGCGTATCGTATTTCACGTGCGCGCCGATTCAAGACTCGCTAAGCTATTGAGTGTCCAGTTAATAACAATTTCGCTACTATTTGTGATTAATGTCACTGTTCTTGCCGTTTCGGTTCTCATTTTGTACTGTTGCACTCTTACCTCTTGTTTTCTACGCTGTCCAAACAAAAACTCCGCGAATTAATTTACACGACGATGCCTAAAATTTTAGGTTTGTCGTCGGTGCGAAATAAGTCACGTCCGTTCTCGTTCGCGTCCAACCACTTAATCCCACAATTTTACAAGTAGGTACCTAATATTACAGAAACTTTTAAAAAACGTCGAATCGGGTCTCGCCAAATCTTAGACCGGGTATCGGGTCCGGATATTCCTAACTGGAGTCAGCAGGTCCCAGTCCGAGTACCCGGAACTGAAAAACCCTATCTAGGACGTCATATAAGTTAACTCATTATATTTAAAATTTATTATAGATTATTAGTATACATAATATGTAAAATGTATCGGACTGTATACACAAATAATAAGATTATTTCCTATGCGATATCTTGTGTGTAACAATACAAAATTAGAATTCATATGTATAATTAAATTACATTTACGTTATTTAATATTCACTAACAATGCATGTATTGTAATGAACTGCCTATTTGTATTATTATTTTTAGACAAAATTTAATAAGTTAAAATAAGACAAATCACCACACAATTCTCAGTTTAATTTTATACTGTGCTCGCTGTTGCCTGTCAGTGCTTATAGGCTAGTTAAAATGAAATGTATTAATTAATTGTACAAATAAAATGGTTGAATGCCCCTTTCTTACTATTTTATTTAACTGCAATATTATTTCAACTAGCTCTCGGCAAACACAAAACTCCTCATCTCAGGTTGGGTTCAGAAATTGGCTATATTCACAAATTAGCAGTTCATTTTAGAATATTCGTCCTTGAGCTCATATACGCGGTTCTGGTAGATAAAATTTACAATCCGTCAAACGACACAAAAATGTCGCCAGTGCAACAGCGATTTTGAATGTTTATAAAAAACGTGAAGTTTACAAGGAGTCGTCAGGTAATTTGATTCAATTATTCCCGCTTGACAACAAAAACCTCGCCTTCATTGTTACAGGATGACGTAGAACCCACGCTGACTTTCAACTGTTTCTGGTGGCTTGGAAATTCTTGCAAATTCGCAGATGATGCTATGCTAATGATAATGGGGCATAGCCGGACGCTTGGAAACACGTTGAGTCCTTTCTATAAAGCCTAATCTTGGAGGACCCGACACTCAATAAATAGCAGTATCCTACCTTGGAAAGTTTTCGTCGATCTTGCTTCGATACTGGCAGCAGGTGACGCTGCCGGAGTCGCTCCCCTGGGTGCAGTTGTTGCTCTAGGTGCTCTTACAGACCCCGCCGACCTGTTGCAGTATAGACCTCTGGGTTCAGCTGCTTAATTGTGCTGGAAACGACCCTCAGAAATTTCAGGTGATCGGCTGCCGTTCACACACCCGGATCGGATTTGGGAAAATGTAAATTTTTCGTTGCGGAACTTTAAGCAAACACTCCCACAGGAGCAAGCACACTTGGGCAATAAAACCGTACACTTTTTTTATGGTAAAATACTTGTTTATTACTTAAAACCATCAATTAAATGGAGGCACAGCTTTCAAATAAAGTAATTCAATTGTTCTCCTTAATAATAACAAAAAAAGCATCGCGATATTTGTTAATTAGAAATTAGTTTCGATAGCAAAATACACAAATGGAGTAAAATTTGATTACATAAATCTTAAATTAATATTTTCTTAAATCTAAAAAATTGTCTTTTGCTTTAACTATCACTGTTCCTTCCGTCACGTACACAAATGGTTGAAAATCACTGCTCTGCTTTTTCACTTTGTTTTTTTAATGCACTGGAGATTGAGTTCAAATTTACACACGTTACTCGCATCTGTGATTAAATCTTTTTTCTGTATTCACAAACAGAACTGTGCCGGGTTATCTCCTGTATGAGTCGTCATATGTGTAACTAAATGACTTTTACGTGCTGCTTTGTATTCACAAACCGAGCATCTGTATGGCTTTTCTCCTGTATGAGTTTTCATATGTCTAACTAAATGACTTTTACATGCTGCTCTGAATTCACACACTGAGCATCTATATGGCTTTTCTCCTGTATGAGTTCTCATATGTGTAACTAAACTACTTTTCACTGCTGTTCTGTATTCACAAATCGTGCAACTGTATGGCTTTTCTCCTGTATGTGCTTTCACATGTGTAACTAAACGACTTTTCACTGCTGTTCTGTATTCACAAATCGTGCAACTGTATGGCTTTTCTCCTGTATGTGCTTTCACATGTGTAACTAAACGACTTTTCACTGCTGCTCTGAATTCACACACTGAGCATCTGTATGGCTTTTCTCCTGTATGAGTTTTCATATGTGTAACTAAACTACTTTTCACTGCTGTTCTGTATTCACAAATCGTGCAACTGTATGGCTTTTCTCCTGTATGTGCTTTCACATGTGTAACTAAACGACTTTTCACTGCTGATCTGAATTCACACACTGAGCATCTGTATGGCTTTTCTCCTGTATGAGTTCTCATATGTGTAACTAAACTACTTTTCCGTGCTGCTCTGTATTCACAAATCGAGCATCTGTATTGCTTTTCTCCTGTATGAGTTTTCATATGTCTATCTAAATGACTTTTATGTGTTGTCTTGTATTCACAAACGAAGCATCTGTATGGCTTTTCTTCTGTATGAGTTCTCATATGTGTAACTAAACAACTCTTATCTGCTGTTCTATATTCACAAACAGAGCAACTGTATGGCTTTTCTCCTGTATGAGATTTCACATGTGTAACTAATTGACTTTTCAGAGCTGCTCTGTATTCACAAATGGAGCATCTGTATGGCTTTTCTCCTATATGAGCTCTTACATGTCTATCTAAACAACTCTTATGTGGTGTTCTGTATTCACAAATTGAGCATCTATATGGCTTTTCTCCTGTATGAGTTTTCATATGTCTAATTAAATGACTTTTATGTGCTGCTTTGTATTCACAAACAAAGCATCTGTATGGCTTTTCTCCTGTATGAATTTTAACATGTTTAACTAAACTACTTTTATCTGCTGCTCTGAATTCACACACTGAGCATCTGTATGGCTTTTCTCCTGTATGAGTTCTCATATGTGTAACTAAACTACTTTTCACTGTTGCTCTGTATTCACAAATCGAGCATCTGTATGGCTTATCTCCTGTATGAGTTTTCACATGTGTAAGTAAATTACTTTTTACTGCTGTTCTATATTCACAAACCAAGCAACTGTATGGCTTTTCTCCTGTATGAGATTTCACATGTGCAACTAACCTACTTTTCACTGCGGTTCTGTATTCACAAACCGAGCAACTGTATGGCTCTTCTCCTGTATGAGATTTTACATGTGTAACTAAACTACTTTTATCTGCTGCTCTGAATTCACACACTGAGCATCTGTATGGCTTTTCTCCTGTATGAGTTCTCATATGTCTAACTAAATGACTTTTACGTGCTGTTCTGTATTCACAAACACTGCAACTATAAGGTTTCTCTCCACTACAAGTAGTATTTACATTATTTTTGTCGAATGTTTTCTTTTCATAATTTTCATCTTTTAATTCAACGCATTCTTGTTTAATAGATAGATTATCAAAACTTTCATTGCTATTCATGTTCTGCGATATGCATGGTGTAGTTCCTGCAGAACTACAAGACTTATTTTCCATAGTTTCTTAATGAATGGTAATTGTTTGAACGTTTCTATTAATTATATAATATGAGCCAAGGGCAGTTGGATATCTTCACATCTAGAACAAAAGCAAATTGTCATTCAAATTCAGTTATTTATTTAGTTATGGATTTATGGGATAACCCCATTAACAGTTTATAATTATATAAACTAATACACCTACTAACAGTGTCATAAACATAACATTTAGTATACCAAAATAACTAACATTCCATGGACATCACATTCATTTAAGATCACTTCTAAATTTACTTGAAGAAACACCCACAACTTCTTAAATGTCAGTGTCAAATGACAGTGATTCTGACTCCGAACTAGGCTATTTTTTAAGCAAGTACCCTAGAAATATACAAAATTCTTATATTAATAAATTTGTTGTATCATACCAAGACGCCAAAGAAGCAGGGCCATCAAAGGAAGTTACTGAAAATTCTGGTATTACACAAGTAGAACAAGCTGCTAAAAATTCCGGTAATTCTGGATATTATTTACGTAGTAACAGCACTAAAAGTAGTCGCAATTCAGTTATAAAGGTATTCCCTTCTGATGTAGCAAAATATGTCAATAACTCTTCCAATGTAGGAGTATCGCTTTCTGACGTAGCGAAAGATGTGAATACCTTGAATCAAGATATTAATTTGAACAATTCTAACAAGTCGAAGAATGGAAGGAAGAATCTAAAATATCTTTATGATTGTAATATTTGTGGAAAACAATATAAAAACCTTCCAATTCACATTAGTAAGGCGCATCGATTACAGCATAGACAAAATATCGTTAAAAAATGCAATGCCTCTGATACACCTTTGGATGAGGACACTAAAATAAACCTACCTCAAATAGTGGAGAATAAGGAATATAAGGAATATGAAGAACAGATAAAGAATTGGGAGAATGTCTTTAGTCAGAAAAAGTGTTACGAAGAGTTCCAAGATGATGTTCGACAATTTCTAGTTTTCCTTGATAAGTGTCTGTCCTATCTACCTGGCCCCAAGCATCCAGCAAGAAAGTTTTATGAAGCTAGGAAAGCTGGAACTTTAGCGTCTCAAAATAGAAGCTACAAGGAATCTAGTAATCCAGAACGCCATACCACAATGGATCGGAAAAGAAGAAAGGAAAAATATGAGTACCAGGTAATACAGTATGAATATTATAACAGAAGAAGGAGAGCTGTGCAAAAATTATTGCATGGTAACCAGAAAGGATGTCAAATTGAACTTGATGAATTATACACAACTTTTTCAAATAGATTTTCAATTCCAAACCAATGTCGAAGAAATCTCTATGCTTCTATACCTCATTATGATCAATATAAATTAGATGAAGAATATACTGCTAGCATGAGTGTAGAAGAAATAAAAGAAGCTATTAAATGTATTGCTATAGACACAGCACCAGGCCCTGATAGAGTGTTAATGCGATCCATTAAACGTGACAAAATTTATCCAATTCTATCACTAATTTATAACAGAATGATAATGGAGCAACATATACCTGAATGCCTTAAAGAGGCAAGAACAGTTTTGATTCTCAAGGGTGGAAATTCTACTCTACAAAGTAATTGGAGACCGATATCAATTACTTCTGTGGTTCGTCGAGTGTTTGAAAAGATATTGGATAAACGATTCAGAAATTATACAACTCTTAATAACAACCAGCGAGGTTTCGTCCCTTTACCAGGAACATACATTAATACTACTATTCTTAATGGCATCCTACAGTCAGCCAAGAGGGACAAGAAGTCGTGTTGTATTTATTTCTTGGATATTGCAAAGGCCTATGATAATATAAGCCTAGATCATCTTGAGTGCACTTTGATGTCATTGGCTATTCCAACCGCGTTAAGAAATCTTCTCATTTCTTTACAAAGGGGTAACAGTACAAGAATTGAAACAATAAAGGGAAGAACAAAAAGCATATCTTTCCAGCGTGGATGTCTGCAAGGTGCTCCACTGTCTCCACACATGTATAATGTTGGTATTAATCACATTCTCGAAGATCCATGTGTAACTAAAGAATACGGATATTCCTTTGAAGAATCGTTAAGCGTTAGTATATTAGGCTTTGCTGATGATACAGTTTTAGTAGGAAAAGATAAAATTTCAGTGGAAATTTTGTTTTCAATGATTCAGGTGCTGTTTGACGAGATTGGGTTATCACTAAATTCTGAAAAAACATGCATCATCAGTATAAAAGATGGTTTGTTAGTTGAAGAAGAATTTTTAGTTCACAATAAAAGTATAAAGTCAATTGGACCAAATGACACTATTAAATACCTGGGAGTTAATTTTAATGCTAAAATCGTTCTAGATGAACTGAAAGTGATTAAAAACTTGGAAAAAAATGTAAATATTCTTGTAACTACGCCATATTTAAAAGAAGAACAAAAAATATCAGTTCTTAACTCTTGTATTTGGCCAGCATTAGTATATCCCCTTCAAACAGCACCTTTGAAGGATCTCTCAAAAATTTTTCTGAGTGATGTTGACAGGATCATCCGTTCTGCGGTTAAAGAAATTTTGTCGTTGCCATCAGATACTCCGAACAGTATGCTGTACTCAGCTAAAAATAATCGTGGTCTTGCTCTTTTTAATGCTAGTTGGGAAGCGTATATAAAACACTATACTATATGTGATCGCTTAGAAAATGTTAAAGACCCATTAGTGCCAAGATGTAGGAATCTTAAAAAGGAAAAGGAGGAATGTGTTAAAATATTGAAATTGGTCAATGAAAACAACAATGTGAAGAAAACAGCTCGGGTTATTCGAGAACACTTACAACAAAGAGCGTATGAAGAGTGGTGTGAACTGCCAACCAAAGGCAAAGGGGTATTTACATTTGGTCAGTACAAGCCGGCAAATAGATGGTTTAGTAATAGAGATGGCATTACATTCTCTGAATATCGGGATCTATTAAAGATGAATGGAGGAGTAACAGCTGTGCGAGCAACTCCAGGGAGAAGTAGGATAGGGAACCAGTGTAGACGATGTTCTACAGCTGAGCATTATATTATTGAAACCCTGCCTCACATCCTAGGTGTCTGTCCGTACAATGCTCATTTAAGAAACACCAGGCATCATACCATTCGATCGGCTTTAGCAGATTGCTTAAAACATAATGGAATGGAGGTTTATGAAGAGGTAACATGCTTATCCGATTCTGGATCCACTCGACGGGTTGATATTTTTGCATTTGATCGTAAAAAGAAATATGGTATTATAGTGGATCCAACAATCCGATTTGAGATAGACATAAACCAAGATAAAGAAGTTGATGTAGAAAAAAGATTAATTTATGAACCTACCATTCCATATTTTAAAGAAAAATTCAAAATTGAAAATATTAAAGTGATTGGTTTACTCATTGGTGCAAGGGGAACATTTCCACCCTTATTTCAAAATTTTTGTAGATGTAATGGAATTAGTAAAAAAGTTTTAAAACAAATTTGGACAATATGTGTTAAATACGCAGTGCTTATATTAAAAAACCATTTATACGGGTTAACCATGAAAAAATATTCCTAGTTTTTAGTTATTATTTATTTTCAACTTTTTGTGAGTTTCTAAAGTTTTGAATTGGTATTCTTTGTTAAATGTAGCAAACTATGTTGTATAGTAAGACGATTAATACATCTTTCTCTCTAGGTGAATTTTGGCTATAATTTGTTGCTTAATGTATACAAAATAGGTTATGACGTCTGAGGGTTTTCATTGGAATAGTGATGTTATAGATATTAATGATACAGGTATGATAATGAGCATCTTAATGAAACAAGTTTGGTTGTCAGAACAAGACGGTCAGCCGAGTTCTGTGGCAATCAAATGAGTTTCGTTAAGTGCCATCAGCGATCGTGTATTGTTCAATATTTTATTTTTCTCCACACATTCTGGTGTAATATCATCTATAACCGCACTGAATGGGGTAATAAAGCTCTTATCGATACTTAAATTAATTTCGTAAATAGTCTGTAACAACTCTGATGAAGATAAATTTGTTTAACATATGTCTCCTAAATAAATCCATCCAACAATTTAAAAATGAAGCATAAGCTAATAGTAGTTCTTCAATATTCTAATGAGTCCAAAGACGTCATTTCCATAAAACACAGTAGTTGTGATTCTCAATAGTAAAATGTAAACATCTCGCAGCAAATCTCAAAAATATATGTAGAAGTCTTTCAAGTGCCCATAAGTGAACCTTAAATCTTCTTCTTCTTTGGGTGCATGTAAATGCCTTCACAATAACTTGAGAGATAAAGTTCTAGACCTAGGAGATATCAGTCTCCGGTCGAACCCTATATGAAGGAGACCAAATTATGGATGCGTATTCTAATTTACTACATACCAGTGAGCAATATACAGTTTTAATTGACTTCAATGATAAGCTCTTACAGTTAATGTAACACATATCCTAAAATTTTTTATGATTCTACCGTTACGCTATGTATGTGATCTATAAATGTAAGCTTTGCATTAATGATGATACCCAAGTTTTTAACACTGGGAACATAACCCAAACGATTGTTATACAGGGTGTTTTAAACGAAGTGTGCACTATTGCTAACTTCTTTATTATTGGACGTACGATATTGGTTAAATTGGCAAACTAGTGGCATTTTTTCTGTTGATTAGAATGGCGAAAACAGAAAAACAATTGAACATCGCCTTCTCGCGAAATTTGGAAAAGTTTACTTTTGTTAAATGGAACACCCTGTATATTTTTCAAAAACTTGAACTAAAAATGAATTTGTGATATAAAAGTCTTAATACACTATTGTCTTAAAATGAATACTAAAGAAGTTATCGCAAGTTTCAGTTTTGTATAAATTGTATTTTATTTTCAGGTAAACTACTGTTTTTGTTCATGACACGGCAAAATTTTATTAAGAAAAGTTGTTCAGAATCAGAAATTATGGCCCTATACAAAATTTCAGAAGGATATGTTCGACTTAGAATAAACCATTATTATTATTATTATTGAATTTATTAAAAATTTAATCTAAATCGACAGATCTTTCTGAAATTTTGTATAGGGCCATAATTTCTGATTCTGAACAACTTTTCTTAATAAAATTTTGTCGTGTCATGAACAAAAAGAGTAGTTTACCTGAAAATAAAATACAATTTATACAAAACTGAAACTTGCGATAACTTCTTTAGTATTCATTTTAAGACAATAGTATATTAAGACTTTTATATCACAAATTCATTTTTATTTCAAGTTTTTGAAAAATATACAGGGTGTTCCATTTAACAAAAGTAAACTTTTCCAAATTTCGCGAGAAGGCGATGTTCAATTGTTTTTCTGTTTTCGCCATTCTAATCAACAGAAAAAATGCCACTAGTTTGCTAATTTAACCGATATCGTACGTCCAATAATAAAGAAGTTAGCAATAGTGCACACTTCGTTTAAAACAGGCTGTATATGCTGTCACTAGTTTCAAATTGTTTTGTTTTCTTAAAAAAGGACATACGCCAACACCTTTGAATATTTAGTGAAAGACTATTGTTGTTACATCATTGACTGTTTCTATAGTTTTAAATACTTTCAGATCGTCAGCAAATAATAAACAATTGCTATATTGGAAACAATGAAAAATATCATTTATGAATAGATTAAATAAAAGGGGTGTCATATGTCCTCTTTGTGACACTCCTGAACTAACAACCACTGAGACTGAAAGGTAACATCCTATTTTAACATATTGCTTCCTATCGGATACATTCTTAAATTAAAACATACTTTTGTAACTTTGTTAACAACAAATTATGGTCAACCCTATCAAATGCCTTGTAAAACTCAGTACAGACGATATCCACTTGCTTTCTAGCCTCAAATGCATTTAATAAGGCTGTATGATAAGACAGTAAGTTAATTACTGTGCTCTTTTGAAGAGAGAAATCATGTTGTTGATTGCTTACAATCTCCCGACAAGACCATGTTCACTAATCGAGCAGTCAGAAAATTTAAGTATGACGGATTGGTTGCTAACACTTCTATGATTTCGTACACTACTCCAATCACCAGACTTAAAAATGGGTATTATATAGCTACGTTTTCCGTCGAAGTTGTGCAAATTAAAAAGTATATGTAAACGTGTTGTCAGAGAACAGACACAACTTTTTAGTGGCAAATTAGGTATACCATCGCGTCCAGTGCTAAGTTTATTTGGCAAATGATTAACTTTATTACATATGTCGGACAAAGATATTTCCCTATAATTTATATTAGTACTAGCAAAGAACATATAACATAACATGAAGAACATCAGCCTTGAGGCGTACCTGCGTATACCGCGAAATTACTCGTCCGCTAGGATCGCAGTTTTAGGCCCTCTGTGGGCTAGGTAACCAGTTAAATCCTCTCAGGGTATTCCAGAACAAACCATTCTAAAGATTTCTTCGACTTAATCGATTAGCGGTGTTGCCAGATTTAAAACATATTTAAAACGATGTGACATAATTTCCTTTTCCTCCGTCAACATTGTAGCTCAAACTACTACTTTTATTAAAATTACAGAAATTGGTTTCGAAGCAAATTTTATTAATTTCTATTCTTCTCGTCTCGGAAATATGTTATTTCCAATTAGGGCTAGTGTACCAAGTTACATTTCAAAGACATCTGTAGTTCAGCTGAAGCATAATCATAAACCATGTATATTTTACAAGATTCTAATTTGTGGCATTTAATCTAGATATTTCCAGGAAAACGCTTTTCTGCGGTTATCAGGGAGGACGTCAGTTAGATAAGAATTACAATAATTCAGAAATATTTTAATATTAAGTATTTAACTAATGAAGTAATATGTATGTTGCAAAGTATTTGGATTCCTTTCTTGAGATAGATGTACCTGGAATTATGTTTACCAACCTAACCAGCTAATCAAAGTAGAGCGGAAAATACGTGACAAATTTTAGGAAGCAAAATGAATTATTTTAATTTGTTTAAAAACTTAAAAAATAGCCAATGCTTTAACTGTCATATACATTGTTATTTTCTAGGAATAATTTTTGTTTTAGTTATTGCTAGTTTCGTGTTTGTAAATTTATTTAAAAATAAAACGCTGCTTTTAGAAAGAATTTTTAATTATACTACTATTTTTACTTTTGATTAAATGTAGTTAGTTAGTACAGTAACGTTTCGCTCCACTTTTAAATGCTAATTGGCATAATCGAATATTATGGCATTTAAAAGTTCGCATTTTGCAACAATCGAAAATTCCCAGCCCGCTCGAGCCACAAGTTCGTCGTTCTGCGCGGATGATAGGAAAGATCGTCCAGTGCGCATTTTCCCCCGCCGCCGTGAGATGCCCGGCACAGCGACTGAGACATATAAAACTGAATTTGTTCCGTGAACAGGGAGAGATTATTCCGAGAAATCATCCCGCGCCTCCAGCCGATTTCCGCGGAGGATGCCGCGGAAGGCCCCGCTTCTCGCCGACCAGAAAAATTCGATACAATCTCGAACTATTTCCTCCAGGTACCCGCTTGAATTTAAATTATCATATGACTGGAAAATCGGAATATGGTGTTTTGAATTATTTAATTTCCTTGTGAGGCAAATAAACATTCAGTTTCGATCAGTTTACGACTGAAAAAATCGGAATAAACTGACTTGACTGACATCATTCTCGAGGCGCGTCCTCACCAATTAGATTCAAATTAATTCATGGCTGGATATCGGAATGAATTAATTTGAATCATTTACCATTTTGGCGGCCTCTAGAAACTCGTGAAATTCAACTGGCGGATGACTGGACTTCGGAGTTCGCTACGTTGAATTAGTTCACGTTAACCAAATCTACTTTAATACCACACACACCTGAGTATTGCAGTGGGATAGTCCAAATGCGTTCAAGGCTCATATAATCGCTTAATTAAATTTACGTACATCTGAGTGCGATATTATCAAATCCTCCTAAGTTTGTATTTTTGGGTCCCAAAACTCATTTCCTCCAGAGAAAAGAAAACTACGTACTTACCCTGTGGAAATATATTTGGCCCCCTTGGAAGGTATCCTTAACACGCGCTCGAGAACTGATAACATCGCACAAGAGTCCGACCTTCGCACTAGGTCAAATTGACACCCGAGTTTATCGCAAGGACACCCACGTGTGCAGATAGCCCGTGTATGGTAACGAGAGCATAGCTGTAGTCAATTCCCTTGCAATTAAAACAAACTAAAAATTATCCCGCTTATTTACATTCGGTCGAACTGTCATTAATTTGTTTATCGTGTTTCAGTCCTGCCAACAATAGATCGAATTCCCCGTTCATTCCAACGACCGCACAGAGCGAGGATCCCGGTCATACGCCCATGCAACTGAAGTTGCCTAACCCTCCAGGACCCACTCCAGGTTAAAAATAATAACTTGTGCATAATTATGTATACGATTTAATTTATAATTTTACTAGTTGTACAGTGTTGAATAAATTTATTTTTCGTTACTTGTTAAATCAGTCAAAGTATAAATAAATCGACCCTAGGCCCAAGTAAAGCTACCATTCATAAGGGCACAAATAATTAATGCTACAGATCAATGAAATAAGTAAACCAGGTACCGTTACAAAATAGAGTTACAAAATGTTAAATAAATATAACCAGGTAGCATTACAGTACCTATTGCTGCAACTACTTTTTACAGAAAAATAGCGTAATAGACCAAATAATTTATTATTTTGCTAGCTACTTTCGTTATTATTTATGTACCATACACAAAGTAACCAAATTATTATTTCGTGTACTACTGGTCACGCATTCAGTTTGGCGAACGGGGTTAGAACAATTTCTTTTTATAATCCTCATACATTTTTATAGTTTGACATTGGCAATAAGTGGTAAATTTATAGTTATTTACAAGTGAGGAACAAATAAAATATTCAACAATACACGCAAGGTAATGGGTTTTACTGGCTCCAGAAGGTGACTGGCGATCCAAAGGCAAGCCAGTAAAAACCCTTTTACCAAGCTGGTAACGGCAAACAGCAGGAAATTGAAACAAATCTTTAGCTTCGTCTATTTGTTTCGCCAATTAACCATCTATTTCAGGTCAGCCTGTATACTTCCACTTGAGTTATAATTCGCTGTATTTCAAATAATATCAAATCTTGTTCCGCGCAAGAATACCGATTTTGGTTTTCCCGAAATTCACTTGTTATCGCTCCGCTTCAGCTGGCAGCTGTTTCTTCGCGTAGCGGTCATTCGATTTCTGCATTCCATTGAAGCAACTTGCTTCCAAAAAGGCATTTTTGCGTGCTATTTGCACCGTAGTTATTTAACTTCGTTTGAGGGCTGATAATTGAAATCAGGTATGATTGCACTGCCTTGTTTGGTATTCAAATAGTAATTTTCCCTTTTCTTAGCTCTTAATTGACATTTTGAACCCACAACTTCAATCTGGGCGCTTTTAAATGACAGTTTGAATCCATCAATTCATTCTGAAAACCAGCCGCGCCGATATCGATTTAGTCAAATGAGTTCAACCTCAATCATTCCCACCTGGAATTCATTGCTGCTTCAAACACGGGACACGAAGACAACCCTGGGGGGTAGTTCCGACAGCATTCTGGACCAGTTTATCTTCTGCATGTAACAGACCTTTTATAAGCCAGGTTAGTTCTTATTTCAACGTTTATCGCTCACACCGGCCACAGAAGTGATTTTGGTTCGCTTGATAACAACGGCTCTTCGTCACAAATAATATTATAAATTTAATTGCCAATGGTTGCAATATTTAAAATTTATTCTATTATAGAACTTTCATTTTAATGTTTATTAAGCAATTTCTGTAAAAGGTGCATACACGCCGTTTGCAATTAGAAACTGAGTTAACTGTTAAAATATATGACTGTGGTAAGCTTACCCCATGATTGAATTGTGTCAAATTTAATCTGAGAACTCAAAGGGGTTCACTTTTTTTCTGTCGTGCGTGCTGCATTTTTAAGCATAATTACATTACTGTATTATACATATTTATTCTATTAAAATCAATTTAAAGATTTATTACTGATGTTGCAAGACAATTAATTGATTATTAAATAAACTTTAGTTGTTTGTTATCACTCTATTCTTTATTTGAAATCTGTAGATTTCTGGCGCCGTGTTTTTTTTTATTAAAAGAGCTTGCAGAAGTACAGCTGATGATTAGAATTTACGACCCAAGGGCGCCGAAATTTGAGTTAGCCAGGGCCATCGCGGTAAGTAAAGAGTTTTCAGAGCGGGTTGATCTGTGATTTTTACTACCTTTGATTATTATTAGTAATCAATCGCAGGTCGGCTTCTTTATTGTTTCATAATTACTAAATAAATTAACTAACTTCTGACCACTTATCTGTCTGTAATTGATGGGCACCACCCACTGTTAGTTATATCAGTGACTGTAATAATAATAACCTGGAAAATAATCTTACTAGAAGTTCAATTTTAAAGCTGGTAACTATTTCTCTACTAATGCTGTCTTAGAAACCATTGACTGGTCAATTATATTTTCTGGTATGAATTGTAATGATGCCATCTCGATGGTCTATTCTATTCTTTGTCCCATTATCTCACTTCATGTGCGTAAAATTAAAATTAACTTAAATAATATGAAATTCCCTCATTGGTATTACTCAGCTTTAATCAAGATAATTAAAGAAAAGTCTAAATACAAACGCAGGTATAAATTATTTAACAACCCCTATGATCTAGAGGCATCATAAGATCATCTTAAGACCTATGATGTATACGTCACAAATACTGACTCTAATTTAACAATACTAATCATTCTGGTTATACGCAAAAAGCAAACATAAATCTAATGCTTATTCCAATGAAATGAATTTTAATGCCGATATTGCATGTACAGGTAAGGAGATATGTAACGTATTCGCTAAGTACTTTGAATCTGTATACAGGTTGTCCGAAATCCGTTTTGAACATAAGAAATTAATGAGTGCGACAAGGAAAGCATAAACAAAATGAGTAGTAGGACAAAGACACAATGTAATCATGGCTAGCTAAATTTTTAAACTAAAATTAAGTAAATGAAACAAACAAACACTTCTGTCAAATATTTTAGCTGTTATTAAGAGTATAAAGTGAGATTTAAATATACTATTGTTTACTATTCACATAATTATTGTAATGATTTAAACCTCACTTTATACTCTTTATGACAGATAAAATATTTGACAGAAGTGTTTTTGTTTCATTGACTTAATTTTAGTTTAAAAATGTAGCTAGCCATGATTACGTTCTATCTTTGTCCTGCTACTCATTTTGTTTATGTCTTCCTTGTCGCACTCATTAATTTCCTATGTTCAAAATGTATTTCGGACAATCTGTATAGTAACATACCGCTTACAACAGCTCCCGATCTATCATCACTAGAATCGAATGTAAACGATATATTATTGACTATTCAACACTATAACATATAAGCCAATCACATTGCAGACATTTGCTTTTTTCAACCAATAACAGCAGTATATCACTGCATATTGGGCACCATGCAAAATATTCACAAAACAATGTACGTACTCAAAAAATAAATAGCCTTGTTGCGAAGTATCGCTTAGCAACGATGTTCTGTCCTTAGTGATATCGCTAGGTTACGTAACACTAAACCCCAACAAACTGTGTGGCTTATTTTAAAAATTTTAAAATGCTGTGTTTTGGAAGTATTCCGCTGAATTTAAGTGAGAATGAATAATTATATTAATTGTTGGATTATTTTTCAATAAAGTTAATCGTTATATATTAATATTGTTAAATAGTCGTCCCAAATACCACTCGAAGTGGATATATTATTTTAAATATTTTGCCATTTCCATAGAAATTATTGCAAATTTCACTCAACAAAATCACATTTAAATGTCACTCGCCTTCGGCTCGTGACATTTTTGATGTGATTTTGTATCGTGAAATTTAAACGCAATAATTTACATGGAAACGACAAAATATTTGTCAAAAATATATCCACTGCTTGTGGTATTACCCTTGAATATTAATATAACAATTCTTCAGGTACATAACTGGATTTCCAAGCTGGACACAAAAAACTTAGAAAACAAAATTATCTACTATCAAATCAAAAGCGAATATTAACATACATAATGATTTCATTGACCGATGCTATCAAGTGGACCGGCGTACTAGTGATAGTTCAAATAAACCACGTGCTGCTATCGTAAAGTTCACCTCGTACAAACACAGAGAAATGGTTTTTAAAAATAAAAAACTTTCCAAAGGAATCCATATTGTGATAAAAGACAACCTATCGAGAAATCGCCTGGAAGTGCTCATGGGAGCTGCTAGCAAATACGAAGTCACCAACGTGTGGTCAGTTGATGGGGTGATTAAAATAAAAACTGCCAATAAGATTTTATCCGATACAAATCTGAAAGTACTTAATGAACTAAAAGTGGCAAATGTCAGGGTTTCCTCAATTTCTTAAATATTTCAGTTATCCATTCAACTCGTGTGTTTATTTTTTGTTTGGTTTATTTTTGGGAGCAACCTGTGTTTGAATTTATAGATTATTCTTATTATTTATTTTTATTGTGTTTTTCTCCCATATATTATATCAATAGCTGCCATGAGCAACATTTGAGTAATAGATTTATTTAATTCAAATTTAGTTTAGGGTACCAATTAGTATTATTATTATAATTATACATATTTTTAATCTAAAATTTCTGGATTTATTTATTTTGTATTTAGAAGTGTATGAAGAAGTGTAATTTAAATGTTCGATCTCTATTACCTAAGTTTATTGGTGTGAGAGATATTGTAGTCGAGAGCAAATGTTCTGTATTTAGTAGCACTGAAACTTGGTTATCTAACAATATTCCTTCTCAGGCAATAAAAATTGATGGCTATGACTTTGTTAGATGTGACCGATTTACAAGATTTACAAAAATGTTTTATTAAATCAGTAATATATTCTCTCGGCTACTGGATGTTACATACACAATCGTCCAGCTGTATTATTTTTTCTAATTGTGTAGTACGGGTGCTGTGAAAGTAAGTAAGTATAATATACTAGTACATAGAATCATTATTATTATATCTTAACTTATTTATTGTATATATAAATGTACACGAAGATTCTACAAAAGAAACTTACACACTGCACAGGACACAAACTGGCCGAGGAACAAGCAGCATACAGACAAGGTAAACAAACAATGGACAACATACATACAATAAGAAATATAATGGAAAGAACAATAGAAAGAGGAAGTGAAATGTTTGTCACATTTATAGACCTGAAAGCCGCCTTCGATAATATAAAAAGAAGTAACATATGGAAGTACCTTATAGAATTACAGACACCCAGAAAACTCTTAAAAAACATTAAGAACATCTACCAGACAGCCAAAGGAAGAGTACAGATGAACGGACAAGTATCTGACACGTTTCACATGACAAAAGGATTAAAACAGGGAGATAGTCTTAGCCCACTCTTATTCATAACTGTAATGAACAAAATTTTATTAAATACAAGAGAGAAATCAAAACAACAATCACAACTAGGACATCACCAACTAAGGTCAAAGTAGATAGTTTAATCTCCGCAGATGACATAATACTAATAGCAAATACTCACAATAAAATGAAGGGACTGGTTAAAATTTGGAACGAGGAAATGGAGAAAATGGGAATGGAGGTGAATACTAACAAAACAAAAATGATGATTATAAATAACAAAAACACTGAGATAATAAAAACTATAGAAATAAATGGGATAACAATAGAAGTAGTTACAGCAATGGAATATCTCGGCTCAGTAATAACAGATGATGGAAGAATAGAAGTCGACATTGCACAAAGAATAAAGAAAACAAGGAACATATATTATGCTATAAACAAACCAATACTACAGAAACAAGAAGTAGACAAGCAAGTGAAACTGAAAGTATACAATAGTATAGCGAGACCAACACTAATTTACGGCAGCGAGACATGGACCATAAACAAAAAGCACGAAAGCAAGATCAATGCAGCAGAAATGCAGTTTCTGAGAAGAATTGAGAGAGTTACAAAATGGGACAGAGAGACAAATGAAAGAATAAGACAAACTTTAAGACAAGAAGGAATAATGGACTTCATCGAAAGGAAACAACTAAGATGGTATGGTCATATAATAAGAAAAAAAAATCGCTACTAAAAAAGATCATAGAAGCACCAGGAGAAAGAAAAAGGAAGAAGGGCAGACCCAGAAAGCGCTGGACACAAAGAATCAAAGAAATCGGTATAAAGAGAGGCAAAACAGTGGCAGAGATGAAAAAAATGTCAAGGAGCAGGAAGGAATGGAAGGACTGGACCTCATATCCAACACCCAGATATGGTACAAGGATAAACAGAAGAAAGAAAAAAGAACTTATTTATTATTAATAACATTAATATTAATACTATTGTATCACAAAGCTGCTTAAATATTTTTTAAAACTATAAATGTTTGTCATTTTTTTTTACATCTTGGGGAAGTGAATTATAGACTTTTAGTCCCTTGTAATACAGAGAATTTTGTGTATTCGCTTTATTTAATTGAGGCAGCCTAAAATCAAATCGATTCCTCGTTTTATATTGATGAACGTGAGCATTTAGTAACAAAAGATCCGACATATAATTTGGCAATAAATTATTAACAGCTTTGTAAATCAAAACCACTGTATTAAAATAAATACGTTGTTTGATACTTAGCCACTGTAACGTATTAGCATTAACTTAATATTCGTATATTTAGAAGATCGTAAAATATTTCGCATCGCTCTGTTTTGTTGTTTTTGCAACCTTTGTAAATCCAATTCATAACAAAGAAAGAGAATACTTGCACAGTAATCAAAGTGTGGCGCAATAATGGTTTTATAGACTAGAATTCTAGCATTAATACTTAGTTTACTAGCTATTCTTTCCAAAAATTCAAATTTTTCAGCAACTTTCTTAATGATAACATTTATATAACTACGAAAAGTAAGTCTATTATCTATAATACCTCCCAGATATTTAATTTCAGACACTTGTTCCATTTCTAGACCGCTATTTTTATTTTAACAGATATATTTTCACTATTAATTTTATTTGACACAATTATGCACTTTGTTTTGGCAATATTTAATTTTAGTTTATTGATTTGTAACCACTGTGATATTATCTCAAGATCTGTATTTAGTTTGTTGACGGCATCAGTAGTATTTTCCGCAGTTACTCAAACTAATGTGGCATCAGCAAACAAATTTAGTGAGCAGTGTTTGATATTTATTTCCAGATCATTGATGAAATAGCAATGGACCTAATACGGATCCCTGAGAAACCCCCAAGTTAAGAATTTCTGTCGATTCCGCTTCATTATACACAGTTATTTGGGTTCGCGAAGATAGATAACTCTCAAACCATTGTTTCTCGATTCCCTGTATTCCATATTTGTCCAGTTTTGTAATCAATTTTTTCCTATCGATTGTTTCAAAAGCACGCTTATAATCTAGAAACACTCCCACTACTTTTCTGTTGATCAAGTTCACTTTTCCAATTCGTTAAAACTAGATTTAATGCTGTTTCACACGAATCCGGATTGTTTACCACTTATAATCTTATTTGCTTCGATAAATTCTGGCAATTGGTCTTAGACAATTTTTTCTTAAATTTGTTCATACACCGGCAACGTATTAATTGGTCTAAATCCTTCACATTTCTTTGTACCCACAATTTTTCTGATAGGAATTACTTTGAATTTCTTCCAGGATTCTGGGAAAATTCCACTCTTTAATGACTCATTTATTAATTTTACCAGAGGATTTCCTATAATTGGCAATGCATCTCTTAGAACCTGAACAGAAATGCCATCTGTGCTACCCTTTCTTTTTATGCTCGTTATAGTTTTCTCAAGATCTATTACAGAAATCTCCTTAAATTTAAAGATGTTAACAGGATCAGGTATGAATGCCTCTTCAAAATCAGTGTTTAATATATCACGATTTATGTCGACAATACTATTTATGAAGTATTGGTTAAAATTTTCAGCTATCTCTTTGGAATCGGTTACTTCTACTTCTTGGAACACAATGTTTTTCGGTGTAAATTCTGCTTCCGGCTTTTTAATGATATGTTTAATCATTTTCCACATATTTTTTGAATCGCCTTGACTTTCTTTAATTTTATTTTCATAGTAGCGATTCTTCTTGTCTTTAATCAAATTGCTATATTTGTTTCTGATTTTTTTATAATGTTTCCAATCATTTGCATTTGCAGATAATCTAGCCTTTTTGTATAACGTGTCTCAATATTTCTGTAATTGTTGCAAATCTGTGGAAGACCATGTGTAAGAATCCTTTACCTTGCTAATGCGGTACGTAATCAGGTCAGCTAAGCAATTATGCAAAGACTGCACAATGCCTGCGGCTGCAATGTGTACATCTTTACTCATATCAATTATAATTAGCCAATTTTGCAATAAAGCAGTTTCTGAATAGTCATCAAAGAATTTCCTATGCACCGTTTTGAACTCGGTGGTTATGCATTGTTTACAAAATCTGACCTCTATACCGCAATGGTCAGTGATCTTTGGTGAATCTAGGAAATCAACATTTAAATTCAAAATGTTAGTTATTACCAAATCTATTAATGTGTTCGAAGTTTCAGTCACCCTTGTATAATCGCGACCTAATTGTAAACTGTCCTTGGACATGTCAATATTAAAATCACCTATAATAAATGTTTGCTGCGGTCTGATACATATTCGTCACACCATTTTTCAAATTTCATTAAAAATTCACCATCGCTTGAGCTCGGAGAATGGTACACTACCGTGTACATACCTTGATAAAACCCTTTTGTTATACAGATTGAAAGTAGCCATAAGTTCTTGTTATATGTGAAATTTGATATTACCCTAAATTCGATATTGTTTTTCAACACTATAACTACGGCTCCGGTTTTTCGACTTTGAGAATTACACCTAATTATACTATACCCTGGAAAATGTATTTCACAATCCTCTATCTCATCTGTAATGCGAGCTTCACTTAAGAATAGCAACGCTGGGCGCCTCGATAAGATTAAAATTTCCAATTCTTCTATATGTTTTTAACATACTTTGGGAATTAAAAATATATGATTTTACAACTTCTTTCGCCTAGTCTAAAAAATCAATTTTGCTTCTAGCTTGTTCCAATTTACGTTTAAAAACTGCACAGTGGAAAGACCAATTAACCTACCATCTGGTGGGTCAAACTGAACAGCGCCCATTTTCCAAATATTTTTTCATTACACATTATGCAATTTGCTTATTTATTGAAATAAATGTCTATTAGATTATTATTATTATTATTAAGTTAAAATTCCGAAAAATCGACGCAGAATTAGCTAACAGAGCAAACAAATCTACGAGACTATATTACACGCTGAATAATACAATGTTAGGCCACAAACAAATAAAAACAGAAGTGAAACTAAAAATCCACAACACAATAACTGTACCCATAATTACATATGCTGCAGAGAACTGGACCTGGCAGAAAAAACACGAAAGTAAGATAAATGCGATGGAAATGAAACACCTGAGGAAGATCATAGGGATAACGAAATGGGACCACGCCAGAAATGAGTACATTAGAGAAGCTTTACAACAACCACCAATACTAGAAAAAATTAATGAAAAGCAGCTGAATTGGTACGGGCATATCACAAGAATGAACAGAGAGGGACTAACTAAAAAGATAATGGAAATGGGAAAACCGATCAGAGGCAGAAGAGGGAGACCACGTAGAAGATGGATGGATCAGATAGAGGAAATAGGGAGATCAAAGGGAAAAACCAATGCAGAGATGAAAATTTTAGCAAGAAATAGGAAAGCATGGATGAAATGGGTAAAAGAGGACCGGGACTCCCAATCCGACGCCTGAGAGGGCAGAAGGAGTCGTGAAAGAAGAAGAAGAAGAAGTTAAAATCCCACTCTTTGTTATATGCCGATGATTTGAAATTATTCCGTACAATCAATAATATTAGTGCCACTATATTATTGCAAAACGATATCGGCAAGGTGAATGAATGGTGCACGCTTAATTTAATGTACCTGTGCCATATAATATCTTTCCACAGCAAAATAAATCCTATCACTGTAAATATATGTCAGTGGTGCACAGATGCAAAGAACCGTGTGTATATCAAATCTTGGGGTATTGTTAGATCATAATCTTAGTTTTAAAAACCATATCGATCAAATATGCAAGGAAGCCTACCCAATGATAGATTTCATTTTTCGCATAACGAAATGCTTCAACGATATACAGTCCTATAAAATGCTATATAATGCGCTTGTGAGATCTAAACTTGACTACGCAAGCATTATTTGGTAACCTAATTACAGGGTGTACAAGAATCAGATCGAATCTGTTCAAAATTGCTTCACTGAGCATCTTTTTTAAATTTAAAATACCGCCTCGTCCATATAGACACATTTTTGTACCTAAGATTAGAGGCACTTGAAATGAGAAGAACTATTATTTTTATTTAAACTAATTAATAACATTGTAGTCTGTCCCCATTACCGAACCAGATAGGTATACATATTTGTTTTCACTTAATACACACTCAAATAATGTAGGTCATTTCCCAATTCTGTGCCGTATGATGCGTAACTATCACATACATCGTCATGTCCATATTGACATTTTTAATACTACTTGCAATCCAATTAATTGTTTGTACAGCTGTATTATTTAATAATTAAAATATGAAAAAATATGACTATTGTCAGTCGTTTTTTCGTTAGAAGATTTTGCAGCTAATTTTTTGTTGAAATCAGATATTACTAATGGTTTAAATAAAATCATTAGTAGTATCAAAACATACTAGTTATTGAATATTAAAAGTCAAATTACAGTAACGTTTCGCTATTTAATATAGCTTCTTCAGACATGATGTTTGGGACGCACACATTTAAAAGGCACAAAGGATTGGCCATCTTTGTTTGCAGACAGTTTGGTTTTGTGTTTTTATTTTCAAGTGTTTGCATCCTTGAATTTCTTGTTGTAAAAATTTTGTAGGTGTTGGTCAGGAGCCGTCTTATCTTAAATGATTTAAGATAAGAAGGCTCCTGACCAACACCTACAAAATTGTTACAACAAAAACGACAAAAGACAAGATTAATTACAGCAACTCTTGCGAAGAAATTCAAGGATCCAAACACCTGAAAATAAAAACACAAAACCAAACTGCCTGCAAACAAAGATGGCCAATCCTTGCTAAGAATAATTCAATGTAAACACAATTTAACCCAAAAAGTGTAATAACTAAACAAAGAAAGAAGGAAAAAACAAATCTCCAAACCTGCTTCTTACACCCAAGCTAATCAACCAAAAATCTAGAACTTTTTACCCATCCCTGTTCCAATTAAACAATTAATTATGCACCAATACAAACAAGAACAGAAGTGTTTTTAAAACAAAAAATCTGGTGTGATACACTCACGCAACTTCCTTTTACAGTGATCTTATAATTAGCGAAAAATTTCATTTTTAATTTTTAAAAATTTGCAAAAATTTTCAAAAATTACAAATTCTACAAAAACGGTACAAAATAGAGCGTTAGTTGAAGAGACAAATTTTTTCTAGAATTTTAAGGTGAATTCGAAAATGTAATAATATACCGGGTGTTTTATTTAAAATAGGAGTTAATAAAAAAAATTGAAAAAAAAACAAAAGAAACCCACTTTAGAAGTATTCAACTGGAAAATCACCTATCTCACATCAAGTTTAAAAAAAATCTTTAGAGCCGTTTTTGAAAAAATTGAAAAAAACTGAAAAATCACAAGAGTAAACACCTACTTCCGGTTATGCGATTTTCTTCAAAAGCTTGCTGTCTCATCTACATAGTACACAAAACTTATATATGAAGTTTCAACGCCATACCTCTTTTCGTTTTTGAGATATTCTGTTCACAGACACACACAGACAGACACACACACAGTCAGACAGACAGACCAATGAAAAAAAATATGTTTTTTGGGTTCAGGAGACTCTAAAACTCAATTTCGAATTTTTGGGGTGAATCCAATACTTCCTTGATTGTAAAAGGAAGTAAAAATCAATTACCAATTTATAGAGCGGAAAAAAATCTTAATAAACACAAAACAAATGTTTTCAATAGAAATACGTCATAAATGAAACCGAATGGTTCCTACAACAAAAACTTAAAAACTATTTAGTTGAGTGAACGGTTTAGCCAAAAAGAATATTTTGTAAATCCCTACAAGCCTAGTTTTAAGTTACAATTACTAATTCATGCTAGCAGAAATTTAGAAAATATTTTTTTTTGGCTAAACCGTTTACCCAATTAAAATTTTGTAAGAGATGAAATAGCTTCTAAATTAAAGTAGCTATTCAGAAAAAAAAATGGTAGTGATTATACAGGGGGTTAAAAAAATATGGACGGATAATTTATTGCGACGAAGTTTTTAAACACCCTGTAATTTTCGCAATTAGGGTTTATTATTCAAAAAGCTGTGGTTTACTGGTACAAACACATGGCCAAAAAATGAATAAAATCTATCAAAGATTTTTTGACTTATTTGAAAAAATTTAAAAAAGTTAATCGTTTTTAAAGCCCTCTAGCGGCTAAATTAAGTAACTTTGTATATAGGTAAATTGAGTTGAATCATCATATTTTTGCTCAAGGAATATGTGGTTAACGGATTGACCTCCTTTTCAGGGACACCCTGTATATAAAAATCAATTGCCGTGTGTTACTAACGCAAAAACTCTAGAACGACTTGACCGATTTGGATCATTTTTTTTTTGTTTTATTCGTCTTACTCCCGAGGTGGTTTAGCAAAAAAGAAAATTCGGAAATATCTAAAGGGATAGCCGGAAAATTGTAAAATATCAAAAGTGTGTTTTTCTATACACTGTACGACTATCTATTTGCAGTCATACTTTTATGATTCTGTGCTTAATGGTTTGAAGGGTTTTCCCCACCATGTCATAAACTCATAATCCAAAACAACGTTTGCCGGGTCAGCTAGTTTGGAATACAATTAACTTCAAATAGCTGTAAATACCCAACGTTTTGAGCAACCTCCATGACTCCGAACCCAACAGAAAAATTAACGATTAGACCATTATCATCAATAGACCAAATTTGTAAAATTATAGTCTCCAAGAGAAAATTTATGATGATAAAAACGAATAATTTCAACTGCTTTTAATTTGGAGATTAAGGGGGTAAATAAACACCACCAACTATAAATTTGGCCAACATTAACATCCTCCCTGAGCCAGCTCTCCACTAACTAATTTTATCTATTCCCATTTGTAATTCACAACTTTGTTTATAGTAGCGCAATACAGGTTTATTTATATTCTTGTAATCTCTGTAATAAGGTATTTACCTGTAGAGATGATAAAATATTATAAAATAAAATGAACACAATGTTAAATGAACATATAGAAACTGTGTAAATTAAATCAGCAAGCTTTGTACATTTTCCACCGGAATTTTAAACTTAAACAAGATGCACTGCGTGGGCAATGTTCAAAACAGTGTTAATAGAGCGGTTAGTAGTTAAATTCATATCTTACAGCTATCGTCATCTTGTGTTGCGCAATAAAAAACTGTTGAAAGGAACTTTTATCAATATCAACGAGGACCTGACAGCAAAATGTGTCAAAATACTGTGAAAGCAGTAGCGACAAAACAGTTGTAAAAATAGCAATATTATAAAACTTGTAATTTCTTTATTAGATCCCTAATTTCATAATTATTGTACTGATAAAATGTACTCTTACTTTCCTTAAGTATGCAGGAATCTGCGATTAATTTACACTTTGTGATAGTGCATTTTTAACATTAGGAAATTTTGCTTTTCTTCTTGTAATTGTCTTTATGCTCAAATAAAATGAATCATTTTTAATTGCTCATATTAATCTAAAATCACTATTGACTAATTTTGACATTTTTATGGATGATCTAATACAAACTTCTTATGATAGTATTGCAGTTACGGAGACGTGGTTGTCTGATATCATAGCACATGATATTCCATAAATCAACGGATATGCACTGATTTGTGGAGATAGACTAGAGGGAGAAGGTGCCAGTGCATTTTATATTCAAAATGGTATTAATTTTGAACACATGGACCTAGAACATGAAAGTTTTTAATACTTATGGATCTAAATTCAATCAAATAAGAAAAAAATCACTGTTGGAGTAGCATACAGGCCTGAATGGGTGCATATAAGAGATTTTTTAAATGAATTTGAGCGTTCCTTGGCGTATGTGATACCGATTTGTGACGAGGTGACGTTGATGTCATTCTACTCACATCTGAGCAGACCACAATTAAATATTTTTAAAACTATTTTGATACTTATGTCTTTGAACAAATAATAAATAGTATCACGTCCGTAACACCTTCGAGCACAAACTTTAATAGACCTCATACTTGTCTCTAATATAGAATCCATTATAGATTCTGACGTAAAAGCATTGCAAGATGTAGCTGATCACCATCTAGTTTTTTGAAAAATTATTACATTTTTACTATTGCCACATACTCGTACGTAAAGTGACTTTAAATATTTTAGTTTAGAACATTTCAATCATGATCTGGAATCATTCAATTTGAATATTATTTTTAACTAAAATGATATCGATGAAAAATTAGCATTTTTTAATAAAAGTTCACTTAATTTGTTTACATGCACCGGTTAAAACCGTTAGAACATTGGAATGACTACAAATCATTAAGAAACTACTACGGCCGCTATTCGTAGGAACGAATCAAATTCGAGGTTAGCAGGTTAGGATTTGCGTCATTTTGTGTCATAACTGACGGAAAACCTAACCTGATAACCTCGAATTTGACATTGACGTACAGTGTCACCAACATATTATTCATACGTTGAATTTCCACAGCCCGCTGAGAAACAGTTTTTTTTTATCTCTCGATACATTACTTACTGTTGTTGTTAATACCAAGCTGCTCTTGTGATAACCCCTTCGAGTTATAACATATAAATACTTATTTTTCACTTAATTATGGCTACTTCCAAACACAACCTTTTAACCTTGTTGAATTTTTCAATGTTTTTATTCTTTCACAAGAATTTTTTATTTAATTTTAAATTCATTAATTAAAAACAAAAAATTAAATAAGTAATAAAATATCAAGTATGCTTTTCTAACAAACAAAAAGCTATCATATTGAGGAAGTTCTTTCACTTATCTAAAAAACCTTTTCATAGATCTGAAGCATTACATGTAAATTACAAATACTACTCTACTTACTTTTTTATCTTATAAATTGTCTGAAGAAGCTGTTTTAATACAGCGAAACGTAACATATTAAACTTTTACATTACATTTTATTGTCTTTGACTAATACTTGTTTCTTTTTTAAATAACTATGGTTTTTTGAAAAATAAACTAACCAAGTAATTATTATACATACAAAATGTAATGTAATTGTGATTACTCCAAACAGCTGTTATCCAAAAATTTTTAATACCTAGTAATTCTGCCATTTTACTTTTCAAAAATTATTTAGTTGAAAGATTGCAGAAAGTGTATCTTGAAGATTCAAAACTATGTACATTTAATAACGGCTTGCCACAGGGATCTCTATGAGGGCCTTTACTTTATACTATTTATACCCTAACGTTAGTAATATTATTCAGTTATGCGCCATTTTTATGCATATAATACACAATTATACTATTCCTTTTTTCCCTTCAACATCCTTAATGCCAATAATCTTATAAATACCGATCTGAAACAATTAATAACCATAGCCGAAAAACACTCACTAGTCATCAATGTTTCCAATCTCAACCTATGTTGCTTGGCAGCACCAAAGCTCGTCAAACTGCTGTTAAAGAGTTAGCAATCAAAGTTAAAACACCCCATTCGTGACTGCTGATATTGTTGGTAATTTAGGACTATTTTGCAATTCAGAAGTTAAGATTTTCAAAAGACATGACAGTTTATGTATTCAAAAGGCAATTAGTTTACATGAACCGACATTTGTTATCTGAAAGAACAAAAATTACACTGAGTGAATCATTAGTTCTGTCATAGTTTAGCTACTGATTTATAGTGTGTATGGACCACACTTAGATAACACAAATTTTATGAGAATACACAATAGTTGCGTTTGTCTAATTTTTTGGTCTGAGGGATCATGTGTCTCATAAATTGAAGGAATTCCGACGGCTTCATATGGCAAATAGACGTATCTTACATTCGTATTGCTTCTTCAACAAAATAATTAATATCAAATCACCACCATATTTCTTGAGAAAAATCCGTTTTAGATCCGATGTATACAACTTTAATCTTAAGAACAAAGGTCCTGTTCGAGTTTGTGCGCCACCCCGGCGCCGGTACTAGAGCCACCAGCTGCAGCGGCGCAAAACATTCATTCTTGCTCGAGAGTCGTTAGAAGTAGGTCGTACGCTGATGTGTAGTTACGTTTGTAAAGTTAAAAATAAAGTAAAATAACCAAGATTCATAGTTTTATACAGTCCACAACTTCGAGGTAGAAGTGCCAAGCCGCGCTTCTAGCAACAGCAACATTTTTTGGTCCTCCGACCCGTATCTGGTATGCAGCCAGGTCGTGTGTTTGGACGAGCGCGCCGCCATTGAAGATTTTGCGAGAGCAAGGTGAAGCGAAGCCAGATGTGTACGTGAGTGAATCATTCCTTTTTTGCCCATTCCTAAACGTAATAGCTTCTATTATGACAGTTTAAATCAATTTAATAGTACGTTTATTGCATGTGTAGCAAATATTTATATGTAGTTTCGTTTGTTCTGTAACTGCGTAGCTTTGCGGCAGCTATTTAGTGTCTTACAAAACATTCATTTGCCAGTTTCGTTGGCTGATTATTATTGTTTGCACGCTGTGTTTAACCAAGGTTGTCTGCAGTAGTTGTAGCCTGCAGTTGCATCGATCGACGCATAACTTATCTGTTGTGAAGCGTTATTTCAAGTTTGCTCTATTTGTACCGCCTGCCCTTTGAATTTTATAGTTCGTACGCATATAATAATGGCGGAAGAGCATAAAAGAGCTTTAATCAGACGCCGTGCCCTCGTGAAATCCGCGGTCACTCGCTTTACAAATTTTATACGAGACGCAATAGATAGTACGTCGCTGCACGAGATAAAGGCGCGAACGGAAAAACACGAGCTGTGTTTAAGCGAGTTTGAAACTACTCAAGCGGAACTTGAAGCGTTAGATGACGACGATAATATTGTCGAGCATGACTCCGAAAGAAACGATTTCGAAAATGCGTATTTTTCCGCCCTTGCAACCGCCAATCGCATGATCGAATTGCGGTCAGGTGTTGTAACTTCCTCCGCGCTGAATAATTCGACGCAGTCCCAACAACAATGTAATTCGCTTAGTACAGTGCGACTACCTACTCTAAATTTACCCGATTTCGATGGCTCTCACTGCAATTGGCCGAAATTTCGTGACAGTTTTTCTACTCTAATACATGAAAATTCGATGCTTACGAATATTCAAAAATTTGTTTATTTGCAATCGTGCCTTAAGGGAAAATCTGCAGAAGTAATAGAAGCGTTAGAGGTTTCGAATGATAATTACACTGTTGCGTGGAAACTATTAACGAACCGGTTTGAAAACGATAGACTAGTCGTAAACATTCATGTAAAGGCTTTGTTCGATTTGCCAGCAGTTCACAAAGAACATTTTACCGCATTGAGAAAACTTTTGGACGAGTTTTTGAAGCATTTTCGCGCACTTGAAGCACTAAAGCAGCCCGTACACGGTTGGGACACTTTGTTGGTACATCTAATCGTAAACAAACTAGACAACGGTACAAGGAAGGCATGGGAAACGTCCCTAACAACGCGAGAGTTTCCGACAGTACAACAACTTATTTGTTTTCTTACTAATCGATGTGACGTCCTCGAGATGACGGCAACTAATATTGAAAAACCGCAAGATGCTAGCGCAAAGCAGAAAACCGTGAGCCACTTCGCAGCTCGCTCAAATACCTGCATATTTTGCAAGAAATCACACACTATCTACAGTTGTCAAGCGTTCGCTAGGTTGAGCGTCGACGAAAAATGGGAAAATATCAAAATCTTAAAATTATGCTCGAATTGCCTCAGCTCAAGCCATTTTGTCTCAAAGTGTAGCGCAAGGAGTTGCTTTAAATGCGGAAAGCGACACCACATCCTGCTACACGCCACCAACAACAATAAACAAAATTCAGATACCCCAACTGAACACAGAAGTTCCACCCAACAGGAACCAAATATTTCGATATCGACTCATTGTTGCCAGTCCGAAGCGCACGTTTTGCTTTCGACGGCGTACGTTTATGTAGCAGATCGCGTAGGGAATTTAGTAAAGGCACGCGCACTAATAGATAGTGGTAGTGATTCGAACTATATTACTATTTTTTATTTATTTATAATTTCTTTATTTCAAGTAAAGTTCTTACAATAAATACCTTAACAGTACTACAAGAAACCTGAGGTGAAATAGCGTCAATGAAGTGTAAGCATACATTGTAAATAGTTACATATTGAAATAGTCTTGTAGATTGTAAGGCTCCAGGTCCGTTAAAAGCTTTTTGGTTTTTACTTTAAATTCTTTATAGTTCTGTATTGTTTTTAGATTAATAGGTAGTTTGTTGAATATTTTAATGCACATGTAGGATGGGTGTGTTTCTGTTAGGGTTAGTCTATGAATGGGATAAACCATATCTAAAGTTCTGGTTTTGTATGTGCTATTAGTGTTGTTAGATAGAAACTGTTCTTTATTTCTATGAAGATATAAGAGGCATTCATGCAGATATAAACCAAAAACTGTTAGGAGACCTGAATTCTTAAATCTTTCTCTACACGAATCCCTAGGTTTCATATTGTGTATTAACCTAACTGCTCTCTTTTGAGCAATAAAAATTGATTGTGTGGAGCTGCTAACGCCCCAAAAAATAATACCATATCTGATAAGTGATTCGAAGTTTGCATAGTAGATTATTTTTTTAGCCTTATCATTTACATAAGTACATATAGTTCTTAATGCAAAGCAAATATTATTTAACTTTTTTAATAAATAATCGATATGTGATGTCCATTTTAAAAATTCGTTAATGATTATTCCTAAAAATCTGGTATTCTCGACAGTATGAAAGTTTTTATTATCGATGTTAATGAGAGGTTTTTCTTTTGAGGTGTTGGTTCTGAATACCATGGTGTTTGTTTTGTTTTCATTTATTACTAGATTGTTACTAAGAAACCATTCTTTAGTCTGTAGATACAAGTTTTCCCCTTTCTCAATCAGATCCCGATGATCATCCCCCGCAATCAACAGAGTGGTGTCATCGGCAAAATTTGTAATTGCCGACTGCCCCCCTCCACCGACCACGTAGGACAAGTCATTTATCATTATAAGGAACAAAATTGGCCCCAAAATGCTCCCTTGGGGAACTCCCACCTGACTTTCCAACAATTCAGACGTTCCGGAAATGCCATCCTTTGCAACAGACACGCATTGCCAGCGATCCGAAAGGTATGAGGCAAGCCAACTCAGAGCATTTCTGACTATACCGTATCTTTCAAGTTTTTTTAATAAGTATTCTCTGTTCAGGCAATCAAAGGCTTTTGATAGATCGATAAATATGCCTGCAGAAAATTTATTTTCTTCTAGAAATTTTAAAATATGTAGTGTAAACTGATAGATTGCAGTTTGAGTGGATTTGCCCTCTATGTACCCGTGTTGTGAAGAACTAAATAAATTACATTCGTGAAAATATTTTAATATTTGAGTTGACATAGCTAGTTCAAAAAGCTTAGAAAAACTATTTAGTAGACTAATAGGTCTGTAACTTTCTAGATTCTCTGGATCTCCTTTTTTAAATAGGGAGTTACACGAAAGACTCGGTTTAAAGGAGACGCGCATCACGCCAGTCACGGTGGCTGGGATAAACGGCACGGTCTCCAACGTTTCGCATATTGCGCAGATTACGATTAAGTCACTTCACACGGTGTTTGAGAGAGATCTCAATTTTCTGATAATAAATAAAATTACCGGTAGCATACCAATTGTGAGGTTTAATACGGATACAATCGCGATTCCGAAGTACGTTAAATTGTGTGACCCAAACTACAATATTCCCAGTCAAATCGATTTGCTCATAGGAGCGGAAGTTTTTTATGAATTATTGTTGAATCGTAAAATTTACATCGGAGCGGGAAACCCCGTCTTACAAGAGACGGAGCTAGGTTGGTTGGTCACTGGTAAAATCGAAATGCGCTCACAGAAGCAAGATAGGAATCGAAGAATGTGTCACTTGACACACTCGAAATTTGACGATGATGCACTTCACGAAGATTTGCAACGATTTTGGAAGCTAGATGATTGTGCAACGGCACAAACGCAAACCCCGGATGAAAAGTTTTGTGAGAAGAACTTCGTAGATACCACGACCCGAAACGTAGATGGACGATTTGTAGTGTCTTTGCCGTTCAAGAACGAACCCGTGGAGTTAGGAGACAGTGCAGAGATGGCGCTGAAGCGACAGAAAGGGTTGGAATCTCGTTTTAAAAGAGACCCAAAACTCAAGGAAGAATACGTGAAATTCATGAAAGAATATGTCGACCTCGAACATATGGAAAAACTCGGAACGCTGGAAGACGTTCAGCGAGAAACTAACAAAACACATTACTACATTCCGCACCACGCAGTGCTCAAATCCACAAGTTCAACTACCAAGCTCAGGGTGGTTTACAATGCATCGACGAAGACGACGAATGATAAGTCATTAAACGATTTCCTCAGGGGAGGCCCGGTTGTACAGAGCGATCTATATTCGATGTTGATTCGCTTTCGATGCCACAATGTAGTAATATCGGCGGACATAGAAAAGATGTTTAGACAAGTCCTGCTGAATCCGCAGCAGAGAGATCTCCATCGGATCGTATGGCGTGAAAATGATACTGAACCACCGGACGCTTACAGATTGAAGACGGTGACATATGGCACCGCGCCAGCTACATTCTTGACGACACGGTGCATAAAGGAGCTAGGTATGCAGAGTGTGCTAGAGCATCCTATTGCGGCTCGAGCGATTATTGAAGATATGTATGTGGATGATTTGATCTCTGGAGCAGACACAATCGAAGAAGCAAAAAGGTTGAAAGACGACATTCGAGAGATCCTCTTTAGGGGGAAGTTCCAGGCCAGGAAGTGGAGGTGCAATTTCGGAAATGTGTTAGCAGACCTGGAGAATACGGAGGCGGAGAAGCACTTCATAAAGGATGCGAGCGAATTAAAAACACTTGGAGTAGCTTGGAATTCCAACCAGGACACTTTAGGCTTTACAGTGGATACATCGGTTGCGAACGGCGCAATCACAAAGCGTACAATTTTATCTACAATTGCCAGGGTCTTTGATCCACTAGGGTTAGCCTCGCCAATCGTTCTGCCCTTGAAGATATTGATTCAGGAACTTTGGAGTGCCAAGCTAGGCTGGGATGACCCAGCCCCCAAGGACATAGAAGATATGTTTATCAGCTCACGGCAGCAGATCAATTTATTACACTCGCTGGAAATACCACGCTACATACTCACTCGTAAACCCGAAAATGTACAGATACACGGTTTTTGTGACAGCAGCGAGAAAGCGTACGGAGCAGCTGTCTACGTAAGGAGCATGAATTCTGATGGTACTATTCGCGTTAACCTATTATGCGCCAAGACCCGCGTTACACCGCTGAAGAGGGTAAGTTTGCCTAGGTTAGAACTGTGCTCAGCAGTCCTGTTAGCGAAGCTGATGAGAAACGTGCTGACAGCAATCAGATTTCAATATTCTAGAGTCTTTTACTGGTCAGACTCGACAATCGTCCTCTGCTGGCTGAAATGTGACGCATCACGATGGAAGACGTTCGTTGCGAATCGTGTCGCACAAATCCACAATATCTGCGGGCAGGAAGCTTGCTGGCGCCACGTGGATGGAAAGACAAACCCGGCAGATCTAGCTTCACGAGGAGCCAAGGTACGCGATTTAGGAGAGGCCGGTTGGTGGACAGGCCCAAAGTGGTTAACCAAATTTGAAGACATGTGGCCTTTGGAAGCACGTCACAACAAGGCGGACACAACCTTGGAATCCCGCGCGACGAAGACCACTTTAACCACTTCGACAGAGTTAGGCTTAATTGCAAGATATTCGAACTTAAGCAAGTTGGAGCGAGTGGTCGCCTGGTGCAGGCGCTTTAAAACCAACTGTCTTGGCAAAACGAAGCTCTCAGGTCCGTTGTCGATCGCAGAACTAGAAGAAGCATTTACCGTACTCGTCAATATGGCACAAAGAAATGAGTTCAGTTCCGAAATAGAAAGATTATCGACAGGAGGAAATATGCGCACATCGAGTCAGCTATCTGCGTTGAACCCGTTCATCGACGAATCGGGTTTATTGCGTGTTGGTGGTAGGTTACGCCACGGAAATTATGATTATAATAAGAAGTATCCGCTGATTTTGCCTAAACGTCACCCGTTAACGGAATTGGTAATCAAACGAGAACATTTACGTCACATACATTTAGGTGCAACGTCATTATTGGCAGTCATACGCGAACGATTTTGGCCAATCGCGGGCCTAAATACGGTAAAGAGCATATTGCGGAAATGCGTGATTTGTCGCAAGCTTAATCCGGTAAAGTCCCAAATCACAATGGGCAATTTACCCGCGGCTCGCGTGAACCCCGCGAAACCATTCGCCAACACAAGTCTTGACTTTGCGGGTCCGTTTTTAATCAAAGAAACGAAGCATCGTAACCGGAAATTCGTGAAAGTGTATGTATGTATTTTCGTATGCATGGCGATAAAGGCAGTACACATAGAGCTGGTCACTGATTTATCATGTCAGGCATTTCTTAATGCTTTCAAGCGTTTTATCGCACGCCGCGGCATCCCGGTGATGCTGTGCTCGGACAATGCGACCAACTTTGTCGCAGCGAACAAAGAGTTGAACGATGCATGCAAACAATATTTGAAATATATTGAGTCAAAAAATCTTAATTGCTTCCTCACGGAGCATAAAATCGTTTGGAAGTTTATTCCTGCGCGTTCCCCTCATATGGGAGGCTTACACGAAGCTGCAGTTAAGTCTATGAAACGACATCTGAAAGTTATAATGCACAATCAAAATTTAACTTGTGAAGATTTTTCCACAATACTCTGTCAAATTGAAGCCATTCTCAACTCACGCCCCCTTTTCCCCACATCCCCTGATCCTGATGATCTCACAGTATTAACACCTGGACACTTCCTGGTGGGAGAACCGCTGACAGCGCTGCCAGATGGCCGATCCATGGAGTCAACAGTTACGACGCTTAAACGGTGGCAACAACGGCAACAAATGACGAATAATTTTTGGAAACGATGGGAGAAGGAGTATCTCTGTCATCTCCAGACTAGAGATAAATGGAAGACAACCCGAGGGACAAGATTTGCAATAGGCGACTTGGTCCTTGTTCGAGATGACACCATCAGTCCTCAAGAGTGGAGGATGGGCCGGATCACAGCGACTCATCCAGGAGCCGATGGAGAAGTTCGAGTAGTTACACTGAAGACGAAGAATGGTATTACCAAACGAGCCACAGCCCGATTATGCCGCCTCCCGATGGAAGAAGATGTTGAAATCCCTAGGGCTTTCAAGGTGGGGGAGGATGTTCGAGTTTGTGCGCCACCCCGGCGCCGGTACTAGAGCCACCAGCTGCAGCGGCGCAAAACATTCATTCTTGCTCGAGAGTCGTTAGAAGTAGGTCGTACGCTGATGTGTAGTTACGTTTGTAAAGTTAAAAATAAAGTAAAATAACCAAGATTCATAGTTTTATACAGTCCACAACTTCGAGGTAGAAGTGCCAAGCCGCGCTTCTAGCAACAGCAACAGGTCCTATTACACCTCCTTTTCACAAAACCAACATGTATCGGCATTCTTATACCTACAACTGTGTACGCCTTTGCCAGTTCGTTTCAAGGGGTTACTCACAACGGAATATCCTGTATACACTTGCCGGAAATATCGAGAAATCTTGAGGCTACTAGGAGAGCTCTGAGGAAATCTCAGACGGTTTGGGGAAATCTTTGATAATCTCAGGAGATCTTTGGATATCTGTGGGCAATCTTAAGGATGTCTGAGAAATCTTGAGGAAATCTTAATGACATATTATAATTTGCCGCTACACTAGGGTAGCCCTGATTCATAATGCGCACCCCGCATAGCCACATTTTAGTGGTAAAGAAAGTGCGCCAGCGTTTACCTGTCTGTAGTGTTATGCGTTATTGACCAGAGCATTTTTTAAGATATACGAGCAGGAGGAAATTGCCCCCTTCTGCATTTGAAATGACCACCTGTTGATGTAAAACCTTCCTATAAAATTAAGTAGCCAATAACCGGTTGTGATTTATTAAAGTACAGTCGTGTTCAAATAAATCTGGGACAGTGTTTTTTTCACATGCAGGTTGAGTTCCGAATTGAAGAATGTCTCCATGGATTTTTTCTTATCAGAAAGAGTTACAAATTTCATTACCTGTTAAAGTTTAATGTAACTCTTTCAGATAGCATGAAATCCATGGAGATATTCTTCAATTCTTAACTGAACCTACATATGAAAAAAGCATTGTCCCAGATTTATTTGAACACGACTGTACATTAATAGATAAAGAAGCTGCAGTCCTTAGAACACGAAAAAAGAACATTAAAATATTATTCCGAGACAACCTTGCTCAAAAAAATTACCACTGATAAACAATATTATAATTAAAGATGTTCCAGTCAACGCAAATGGTTGCAAATCTGGTACGTGGTATGAAATATCACATTTAACTCTACCTCAAGTTTGTAGCACTTTTGTAATTTTTTTTTGGGGAAATACAGAAAAAAACGGTTTAATTACAATTTTAACAAAGTTCCGGACTTTGGAGAAGGTTGCAAATTTAAATTTATTGTTTTCTCGGTGTACCAATAGGTTCACCAAAGTTCTAAAACTTTTGGAATTATTGTTAAATTTTTCATTTTTAATGTCTAAAAAACCTGGTCTAGGTACAAGACATCGCAGAAAATATATCTCAACTGTCTGACAAAAATGGACATCTTGAGTGGTTTTCTCTGGCCTTGTATAAGTCAACGGATGTGTCAGATACCGCTCAGTTGTTGATTTTTATTCGAACAGTAAATAAAAGCTATGAAGTGTATGAAGAACTTCTTGATATTGATAGCATTGATGGCACGACTACTGGGGAAGATATTTTCAAGTTGAAAATGCCATTCGATGGAAAAACTTGAAATCTATTACAACCGATAGAGGCAAAAACATGTGTGGTAAAAATAAAGGAGTCGTTGCATTTGTGTCAAAGGCTGTAAACAATGATAGTTGTTCAAAACCATTAGTCTTAAATTGTAGCATTCATCAACAGCCCTTCTGTGGAAAATGTTTGGATATGTCTGAAGTTCTAAAACAGTTGTTAATTTCATCAGATCCACTGGGTTGAATCACCGACAATTCCGCAAGTTTATTGAAGAGATTTAAGAAAATGACTTATTATATCATACTACCGTACACCGGCTTAGTTGCAGAAAAGTCCTTCAACACTTTTTTGAACTTCGAGCAAATATCGAAATTTTTTTGAATGAAGAGCATTGCCCTCTTACCGAATTACAAAATAGCGAATGGCTGTGAAAGTTAGCATTCTATGTCGATTTGGCAAAACATATGAACGAACTGAATTTAAGATTGCAAGGAGAAAACCAGCTTCTCCCTCATTTATACACTAATATCAAATCGTTCGGCAGAAAATAATACTGTTTCAATCACAATTACGTAAAAAATGTTTCACACATTTTAAAACATGAGAAAGGAACTGCAGGAAAGCTATTTAACAAACAACAGGAATTTTTGGGAAAGAATAAGAGCAATGAAAGGCAAGAAAGAAAAAGAAATAATGGGAATAAAAGATAAAGAGAATAAAATACAGGTAGACATCAACAAGATTGTTAAGGTATGGAAGGAATATTATGAGGATAAGTTTGACAAAATAACAGAAGAACAGGAAATAAATAATGAGTAGGAGGAGGAAGAGGCACAAGTAGAAAATATAAGTCTAGAAGAAATAGAACAGGCAATAAAAAATATAAAAACAGGGAAGGCAGGAGGGGAAGACAAAATTGAACCGGAAATGATTAAATACTTACGAGAGGATGGAATAAACTGGCTATGGAGGTTATGTAGAAGAGCATGGGAAACGAGAGAAATACCAACGGACTGGGAAACAAATCTGATAGTACCTATATACAAAAAAGGGGAACGAGCACAATGTGGAAACTACAGAGCCATATGCCTATCACCGATATGCTTTAAAATCTACACAAAAATAATAGAGAAAAAACGAGACAATTTGTAGAGGAGTAAATAGTCGAAAAGCAGGCAGCATACATGCCAGGAAGACAGACAAACGAAAACATATTCATTATAAGGAACTTGATGGAAAGGGTACTAGAAAACGGGGAAGAACTCGTCTTGACATTTATATATCTCAGGGCAGCATTTGATTCGATTGATAGAGAAGCAGTAAGAAAAGGCCTGAATGAAACTCGTACCCCGAAAACACTTATACAAGTAATACGTAGCACGTTCAAAAATGTTAAAGGAAAGGTACAGATAGGAGGAGAAAGGTCAGATGAATTCGCATGGAGGAAAGGAATTAAGCAGGGAGGATAGTCTCAGCCCTCTTTTGTTCATAATAGTAATGAGTAAATTAATTAAAAACCAAGAGAAAGAACAAAACAACTACAAACACTAATAGGGTATCGAAATCTGGAGCTGGTAAAAGTAGATACACTAATGTACGCAGACGATATAGTGTTAATAGCAGACACAAGAAAGAAGATGCAGAAACTAGTGAACATATGGACAGAAGAAATAGAACGAATTAAAATGGAAATAAATACAGAGAAAAGTAAGATAATGGTGATAAATAAGAAGCATGAAGACAAAACAACAGTAAAGTGCAAGGGCACAACATTGGAGGAAGTGACAACCTATGAATATTTAGGGAGTCTAATAACAAATGATGGCAACATAGACGCAGAAATAAGAAACAGGTGGAGGAAGTCAACTAAACTCTACTATGCAACAAGACCACTGTTATCGAAGAAGGAACTGAAACAAGAAACAAAATTAAGAGTCCATAATGTAATAACTATCCCAACACTATTATACGCATGTGAAAACGGGACGATACAGAAGAAACACGCAGGGAAGATAGAAGCTATGGAAATGAAGCACTTACGAAGAATAGCCGGGAAAGCAATGTGGGATAGACTAACCAATAGAACAATAAGGGAAATGGTAGAACTGGAGTCAATAACGAGTAAGGTACAAAGAAAACAACTTAGCTGGTTCAGTCACATGACACGAATGAGCCCAGACATATTGACTAGAAAAGTATGGGAAACAAAACACTATAAGAAAAGGAGAAGAGGTCGACCTAGGAAGAAAGGGATACAACAAATAGCAGAAATAGGAAAAGATAGAGGGAAAACAGTGAAGGAGATGAAGGAACTAGATGAAAACAGAAAAGAGTGGAAAAAATGGACTGGATAAGCAACCCAAATCCGACACCCGCAAGGGTACAAAGAAGGGGAGAAAGAAAGAAAGAAAGAGAAATATTCAGCCACACTACTGAGACTGAGTTTCCCGTCGATTTCGCAATCGAAGCTTTGAAGATAAATTTTGATACTCGTTTCTCAGACTTTGATGTCATTGCAAATGAAATAAGATTTTTCAAAATCCTTTTGATACTGACATTGAAACTCTAGCCCCGGAACTTCAAATGGAAATTATTGATTTACAACAGTGCAGTTATATATTTAAGAACAAATATCAAAACTCATCTTTGTTGGAATTTTATAAGTCTTCCACTGGTACAACTTGATAATTTGCATAAATTTGCTCGTGGGCTGTTTTCTGTTTTTGGTACTACTTACTTGTGTGAGAAAACATTCTCCAAAATGAAGTACTACATAAAAAATATTTACTGATCTAAGTTAACCGATGAGCAGCTTAAATCTCTTTTAATAATTGGTACAAGTAAAATTGGTCCACAACTACAAACTATTGTCAGTGAAAAATCACAATTACATAAATCTCATTAGTATTTATTATTATTATTTTTGAACACCCCGCGGTTTCATTCGCGTTAATTTAGCTTTTCCGTTCCTGAGGGATTTTCAGGATAAAAATCATATATGTGATTCAGGATATATGCATTTCAAACATCGACATACATACATATACGATACTCTTTACCCCAACATAACTACCGAGGGTGAAACCGCGGGATGTTCACTAGTTTATAATTTTTGTGGGATTCATTTAAATTATTTGTTAGTTATTATGCTTAAGTTAAATTTTCTGCGTATTATACTTGTCATTAAGCTTTACCTAGCAATTAAATAAAACCTAATTATTATCAGAGCAAAAGTGTTATTGCTGCTTTAAATAACTTTCAATTATTATACACATCCAAAGAGAATATTACCATGAGAAGCAAGATTTAGGTTCGAGGTAAAAACATTTCCCAAAGTATATGTAGTATCGAATCAGAAATTAATCAATTTCAAATTCAGCAATAATTTACCACCAGATTAACTATCAAAGATTGTAGGTAATCAATAAGTTATTTTAAGAATTACAATTAACCGGTTTATAAGCAAAATTAGAAAAACCAATACAACGCAAAAGTTACTGCACATTTTTGATGTATTTTTAAGTGAGTGAAGTGTTTTTTGACTGCTAACAATCGTTACCCATGTTACAATTATTTAAATTTATACCTGAAGCCTGTGACGTAAATCTACAGAATCAGAAAAAGCATCTTGTCCATATTCCATCTGTTGCTACACTTGGAAGTTTTGTCAAAGTTCTGAAAAGAAAGTATATTCATATTACATGCTTGCCGGTCATTTACTTACTGAAATATTATTAAACATTTACGATACTGTACTCTTATACAGTGTGTCTTGTAGCAAACGCAACATAAAGAAGTTTTCTACAAATTAAAATTAAATGGAATTGTACGTGAAAACGAACCACGAACTATAATACTTATAGTCAAAATTGAGGCATATTAATAAACAACTTGACTAGAACGATGTAAATGAATGCATTTTATGCTCGCCGCACAGAGACCGATGATAAAGCATCACTCGATGGATGCGCAGCAGATTATTTAAAGGAAACATAAAGTTTATCAGGATTTACTGCTGGCGTTTCCCTAGATTACATATGCCGGCAGCCACACTATATTGTGATACATACCAGACGCACCGGCTGTAAAGCTGAAGTTTTGCATATTTTAGGTTATATTACAGATATACTGCAAGTACGGTCTGAAACTATTTAAACAAACTCCTGTAACGATTATCTCACCATTGATTGTCAAATTGTAAATATATCACGGTTTAAGTTTCACAAATGCCTAATATCAAAATTAACACCCAAATAATTACAAACACAAAACAGTATTACAAACACAGACAACCAAATATAATAGTCTACTTTTGCGCGTGCGCAGTTGATTACGTACGAGACAACAGCGGTTCCACAACAATGGATTGCAACTGTAACAGATGTTGCCACTTATGTTATCTACTATGCATTACACTCCAAATAATCGCGAAATCAATGGAATTTTGAACCCCAGCATACTTAATTATACTCGTAATTACCTATGCTTTATAAATTTGGCGAAAGCGTTTGACCGAATTAAACTAAATTACTTCATCAATATACTAGATGAAAACGAGACACCAGGAACTCTTCTGAAATTGATGGAAAATATAACATAAAAAACTTTACAAAAATTATATCAAATAAAAACTTAACAGAGTCAATCCCGATAACAACAGGGGTAAAGACAAGGTGACTCTCTAAGTCCAAATCTCTTCAATGTTTATAATAGACAAAATAATTGAAACTTTAAAAACAGCAAATGGCCATGAAAAGGGGAGAATAAAATACATATCCTCTGCTACGCTGATGATTCTCTAATAATTTCTTAAGGTGAGCACAACCTGCAAAGAGTGCCGCATATCTTCAATCAAACCTATCAACAATACAATAGGTATGTTAATATTTATAGAGAAAACAAAATGTATGACAATCAGCGAAGAGCTGTTAAAATGAATACTATCGAGAGATCCAAAAAAAAATCTGTTCCTCAGCAGGCTGTGGAATGAAAAGTCACGTCTTTACTTGTGTCAGATAATAATTAGTTGTCATTTTCTATACGAATCTGTCAGATTGTTAAAAGATTTCTGCTCCTAAAAATGACGTTTTATTATTATTTAACTAGTAAATCACCCGCGTTACGCTTCGGTTCGCAAATTTAGGAGAGATTCATTAATATTAACTTAAAAAAAAGATGGCCTGGCCGGGAATCTTACCCGAGCCGCCCGCGTGGCAGGCGAACATTCTACCACTGAGCTACGAAACTTTATTGAACGACGCACTGCTGTAGTGCTAAATAATGAATCACCTGAGCTACGCTTAGTTTGCAAATTAAATAATCTAATTAAAACCTTTTTTGAAAATAAAAACCGGTCTACGATCTAAGTCTAACAATTAGCAACATTTTAAGCCAACATACAGCTTAATCGGTCCAGTATCGTCGGAGAAGCTAATGACCAAAGATACAAAGAGACCAACGATTTTATGTAGTGGATTCCAGCTGACACAAGTAAAGACGTGACTTTTCATTTCACAGCCTGCTGAGGAATAGTTTTTTTTTTTGATCTCTCGATATATTGTTACTACGTATCAAATCATCAATTATTATTCTTCACCATTAATGGGAATTTAACCCTTAACGTGACTATTTCTCGTAGATTACCAATTCAAGTTATTTTGGTACTACTAAATATAAACAACCCTCTGGTTGTCCTTACAACCCCACCAGTTAAAACATACAACTGTTACATCACATGATATACATTAGAGATCTGGATATTATTTAAATTAAGTGTATCATTCATACTGTATGCTGCATTACAGAACATGTTGATTGGATCATGCATTGATTAACTTTTTAATAATCATCTTATTGAATAGCTACATACTTATATAATCTCTGAAACTTCTTTGTGGCGTGAATCTATAATTCACATTTTTTTTTAGGTATTTCGCCACTCTGTAAATTAAAATTATTAAATAACGTATTAAATAACGAACGTTTCGTGGGACAATCTTGACGTCAATGTCAAGCAATTCATTGGAGGTTGGTGGTTTTCAATCTCCGTGAAAAAGCTAAGTTTTCTTGTTATTCGTTGACAACGAGGGCAGATTGTCCCACGAAACGTTCGTTATTTAATACGTTATTTAATCATTTTAATTTGCAGAGTGGCGAAATACCCAAGAAATAATATGAATTACATACTTATTTTGACGTATAAATTATATTTTGTTGCAGTCTTTGCTGATCCATTGGTATTAATGTTTTTAAGTTGATGGTGAAACAATAAAGAAGCCGACCTGCGATTAATTAATAAAATTAAGCAATGGTAGTAAAAATCGCAGATCAACCCCCCTACAGTTTATACACCACGGCAGCTCTGAAAAACTCTTTACTCACCGCAATGACCCTAACTAACTCAAATTTCGGCGGCCTTAGATCGTAGGTTCAAATCATCAGCTATGTACCCTGGAATGTCTTCAAAAAGGAAAGGAAATGGAAATGGGCGCCAGAAATCAAAAGATTTCAAATAATAAGAAAAATAAACTACAAGTCACTAGCGTTTAATTAATAAGCAATAAAAAAGACTTGTAGTGTCAGTAATAAATTATCAGAATAATTAAAATGCAAACAATTTTATAACAACATTGTGTACGTGAGCTGAAGGTTGCGACACGCATACAATTAAAAACCCCTTTCGGGTTATTTTAATAACTCTAAATTCAAATTATTCATGAGATATGCATACCTCAATCATTTAATAATACCTTCTGTTTAGGCTATTGAAATAAAAAAGCGTGACTGTACCTTTTACAGAGGGTCGAAATACACATCAAACTAGCAACTTTAAATATAGCATAATTAGATATAAGCATAAAAATTTTAATATTAAAATAAGAGTATGTATGAAATTGAATGTTACATTACATGTTAATAATTGCGGAACGTATGCATTTAAATTTTAAATATTTACGGTTTTAAAATGTATAAATGTAAAATACAGGTATTGAAGATACGATATATCTCGGAATAGCACAAACTAACCTCGCTTCACCAACGTGCAAAAACGGCTAACAGGCGAACGCCGGCTGGGGGTTGCTACACCCTGTTGTTTAAAATAAGTTGGTCGTGATCTGCTACCATAATGGAATACAGCAAAAGCACCCTCGAACGGCAGCAACTAAGCAGAACGCTAGCAGGTGTTGAAAGTGCGATAAGGCTTGGCCTCCGAGAAAAACTCGTGTATGAAACTGGTAATTAAGAGCTAAGGAAAATATAATTGCTATGGAGATAATAAGACAGAAAAGCGCAATCGTACCTGATCATAATCAGCCCTTAGGAAACACACTGCTCATTAAAATTGGTTGAGCGCACGTAATTTGACTTGAACAAAATCAAACCTCGGCCGCGCGAAATGCGCCGCCTGAGGCGAGAAGAATAAGTGCCTCGGACGAAAATTTCGTTTCTAAAGGGAGACTCGCACTCTGATAAGAGATAGCGCAGGTCGAGAGGGCATCGTGCAAACGATAGGAACTTGATCCAGGTATAAAATACGCTGCTTTGGAAAATAGAAGAATTTGAAATGCAAAAGGATTTATAATTCAACTAAAAATATACAGGTTAAGCCTGAAATAATTGGATAAATGGCGAAACAATTAGGCTAAGCCAAAAAATTGTTTCAATGGTAATCACCACACAACAAACTACTTTTTTATTTTTCTTATTTTCTACGTTTGAAAGACTAGGCTTTCATTCTCAAGAAGATTAGGGCATCAAAACAGAAATAGAATCGTCAAAAATACTTCATAAACAAACAATATATAAATATATATGAATGAAACTATATTGTATATCCCCATTTTGTTTATTAAAATTTAGACTGGGATTCACTGCCAACGCAGGCGGCTTGCGAGTGGGGTTTAGATTTTTTTAGCTCTACACAAAGAAGTATTTACACCAATAAGATATTTCCGGTGATGTGGGATTTTGGGTTCCTTAAAGAGCTATTTTTAATTACATTTTCATAATACATGGATCACAAATTAATTGCGGGGCGGGACTCGCGGGGCCAAAATGTGCCTGTGTACACGTGCTAGTGGCGTTGCATTTTAGTTTAAAGCCTGTGGGCCCGGACGGCCCAAGGGCCCGGGATGCGATCACATCCCGGCATCCCTAGCCAGTGCGCCCATCTTTTGCTCTGACCTTGAACATACCGACACTCATATAGAATCCGTAAAACTGTTGCTCTGGCATGTCATATTTTTGCTATTTATTTTTTCTTTAATCTTGCATTTTACAAAATTAAAATTTCTGTTTGCTGCATTTTGTAAGGTTTGCTTTGTGATGGCTTCAACAGGCAGATCACATTTAAGGCCATCTTCTAGAGACTCTACCATATTTAAAAGTCTGGACCACCTTTAATTGTATAGTCGAGGAGTAGAATCCCCATAAACTGCTAACATCTCTTTCTGAATAGTTGACGGCCTTTTTCCGTGTCTTGTCAAAAACATTATTATCGCTCGATACTCAAATGTCCCAATTTTAAATCCATTAATACAATTTAAGCCACACTTTTAAAAAATATTAAAACTGAACTAATTACGGGAAACGATTGAACGTTTGCGATTGCAGTTATGACAGATGTATAAACAGAAAACAACCAGTTATTCTATTATCTGACCTAGATATTCAAGGAGAAAATTAATGGACTTAGCATCGTAAAAGAATTCACAGCACATATCGATATAATAATATTACACAAGCCTTAGATTGACCTGTCTCGTAATTATTGATTCACTTGACTTTGACTTTTGCCTTCTGTGGTTACTATATTTAATTTGATCAAAATTATTTGATCGTAATTCGTAACTATACTCTGTTCACTTCTTTTTTGCATAATAGGAGGTCATGTTAGGGTGACTGTATCGTATGTGAAAATATGGTTTTTTTCTATTGTGAAGCTGGCTGACCCGTTAAAGTCAAATTTAATCTATTTTGGGGTTATGGTTCACAGCAGAATCTATTGTTACTAGTTAACACCATTTTGTCTCTGTTATAATGATTTTCAAAATTATTCAAGATTTGCATTTGGCAAATCTTGATAGTACATTCGATATGACATAGTTTTGTGGCAATAAAGTAGCTCTTTATACTAATAGTAAAATAAAGTTTACTTTACAGGTAAGTGCTTTACTTTATTGTACTAGTATTATAAAGTATCGTTACGTCAGCTGTCAGTGTCAAAATAAATGTCTGTTAACTTCCATAAAGGCACTCTAATGTCAATTTTCTCTATCACCGGAGAAAAGCTATACAGATTCTTCATTTGTGAATACAAAGCAGCACGTAAAAGTCATTTAATTAGACATGTTAAAACACATACAGGAGAAAAGCCATACAGATGCTTGATTTATGAGTACAGAACAGCAGTGAAAAGTAGTTTAGTTAAACATATGAGAACTCATACAGGAGAAACGCCATACAGTTGCTTGATTTGTGAATACAGCACAGCAGTGAAAAGTAGTTTAGTTACACATATGAGAACTCATACAGGAGAAAAGACATACAGTTGTTCGGTTTGTGAATATAGAGCAGCATGTAAAAGTCATTTATTTACACATAGGAAAACTCATACAGGAGAAAAGTCGTAGTCGTGCAACTGCTTTTGTTTTTTAATAGAGAACATCAAAGTAAAAGTAATTTAGTTAAACATGCAAAAACTCATACAGATGAAGAGCCCTTCATTTGCTCGGTTTATGAATACAAAATAGCACGTAAAAGTCATTTAGATATACGAAAACTCATACAGGTGAAAATCCATACACTATTCTGTTTGTGGATACTGAACAGCACAGAAAAAAATGTAGTCAGATATCAGATTCAAACCTGAGAAAAGCCGTATACAGTGTGTCTCACTTTTCAACTTGACACCCCTGTAACGTCGTTATTTATTTTCTGATTGATTTTAAATTTTGCACAATTATACTACCTCGTAAAAGGGTTATCTTTACAATTTTAAAATAATTGTACTGCATATCGGTAGCCTACTGCGATCAGAAATAAACGCAAAAAATATAAAAAACATAGTAGGCTTTGTTTAATCGTAAAAGTAGTTATGACAATCGTTTTAGGACCACCTGAAAACCTTAAAAACAAATTTTGGTTACAAAATTTTTAGTAGCAATTGTTTTATGCAATATTAAACTTAAATTAAAATTATTTCGTTTTTACTATTTATTTTACACATTAGTACAGTGGTTTTGTCTAAAAGCTATTATGGAAGTTGCTCGAACACTTGTTTGTTTAATACCATTCCAAAGATTAACTTATTATTTTAAAATTCACTACAATACCTACTTGAACGCGATAACGAGGACGGCTATGGAAATTTGTTTTATCTCGTATTGTCAATTATCCACTCAAATTGTTTACTCAGTGCTTTACTTAAGTTTCGTGTTTATTATATTGTGAAGTATGGCTGAAAGGTTTTTATCGGTTGCTGAAAAGAGAGAATTAGTTCGTTTAGTGGGTGATAATCATCGTTCATTCAGAGAAGCAGCTAGAGAATTCAATGCTAGACATCCGCATAAAAATGTTAGTTTTCAAACAGTTGCAAATATTAATAATCTGTTTAATGTTTCTGGTAGTGTTTCTAAATCTACCAGACCTGAACATGAAAATAGAATTGATCCTGCTGCAGATGAAGTGATCTTGGATGCTATACGTGCTAATCCTAGACTAAGCATACGTAAGGTTGCACTGCAGCTTCAAATCTCACGATCAAAAGTGTGGAGGTGTCTTAAACGGCACAAACTCAAACCATAAACCGAAATTTCTGCATACACTTGAAGAAAACGATGAAATTAGAAGAATGGAATATTGTCTATGGGCACAAGGAAATTTTTTAAATAACAGGAGTTTTTTTTTAAGAATATGTTTACTGATGAAGCCACTTCTACAACTAATGGAGTCTTTTCATCAGAAAATTGTAGATGGTGGGCATCTGAAAAACCCAACTTTACTATAAATTGTAGGAGACAGTATTCCCAGAAGATCAATGTTTGGTGCGGAATCTTAAATAACAGAATTATTGGTCCATTTTTTTTCAATGAGAATTTTACATCACAACGGTTTCTTCATTTTCTTAATACTGATTTTCAAGACTTACTTGATGAATTACCATTAGCAGTAAGAAGAGATTTGTACCTGCAATTAGATGGCGCGCCAATTCATAATGCCAGAATTGTTCGCGATTCGTTAAATGGAATGTTTCCAATGAGATGGATAAGTCCTAATAGCCTCTTAATATTATGGCCCCCTAGATCGTCGGATCTAACTCCCCTAGATTTCTTTTTATGGGGAGTCCTAAAACAAAAAGTATATCAAGGTAATATCCAAAATAGAGAAGATTTGTGTAACAGTATTAGACAAGCATACGCTGACATAACTCCAGGACAACTGCAAAATATTGTTTCAAATAACAGAAAGCGGATTGAAAAGTGCATTAGACAACAAGGGAGTTTGGTGGAAATTGGAAAAATCTAGTTTTGTAAATTGATGATAATTATTAGATAAGACCAGTGCATTGTGGTCTACATTAAAAAGTAAAAAGACAATTTTATTCTAACTTTAATAATATTGTATTAGACAAACTGCTAAATAATTTCAATATTAGTCTAGTTTTTTAAGTTCTGTAGTGAAATTAATACTAAAAAGTTAATCTTTGTAATTGTATTAAACAAACATGTGTTCGAGCAGCTTCCATAATAGCTTTTAGACAAAAGCACTATACTAATGCATAAAAGAAATAGTAAAAACGAAATAATTTTGATTTAACTTTAATATTGTATAAAACAATTGCTACTCAAAATTTTGTAACCAAAATTTGTTTTTAGGGTTTTCAGGTGGTCCTAAAACGATTGTCACAACTACTTTTACGATTAGACAAGGCCTACTATGTTTTTTTAGATTTTTTGCGTTTATTTCTGATCGCAGTAGGCTACACATTATACTTCAAGCAAAAATTTATAATATGAGTTAAAGGTTGAAGTATAAATGGACCGCAATACATAATCATTTTAATATTTAGACCGTCAAGGCCCATAGCATTACTTTTAATTTCATATAGTATCCCACTTCCTCTTCTGTTATTGTTTCGAAATTAAATTCCCGAATATTATTGATACGCGTCAAATAATAGTTTTTGATTTCATCGCTAATAGGTAAATTCGGTATGCTGTCTATGAAAAAATTGTTAATATTCTCAGGATTACATAGCTGATCTGGAATTTCTTTATTTTGAGATTTTTGTAAATTGAGTAAGTGAAGGTCTTTCCAAATTTGTTTTATACTACAGTTTTTAGTTTTGTACACAAAGTATGCTTTTTTTTCGTTTACTATACTGGTACTTGGTACTAGTAAAATTTCTAAGAGTTTTGTAATATTCCCAGTGCGCTGGATTTTTAGATTTCAAATATTTACGTTTAGCAGCATCCCCCATCTTCATCATTACTTTAATATTATCAGTTATCCACGGAGCAAATTTTTTTGTAATTTTAACTGTTTTCCACGGAGCATGTTCATTAAATAAACTGTTTAAGCTATTATTAAGGACAGAAACTTTATTGTTAATATCTTGAGTGTGATATATTTATTGCAAGGGCAACCAATATAGATCATTTCTAAATTTATTAATGTCAAAATATTTGAAATCGCGATATGTTTTTTTTATCGCTATCTGTTTAGGTGATTTTACAGCATGAGTACAATAAACTATTTCGTGATCTGATTCATTATTAACCTCAACACCAGATGACCTGACCAATGAGAGGTCACTACATAAGATAACATCTATTAGAGATGCATATTGCTCTGTGATTCTCGTTGGTTCAGAGATTAGTTGTTTCAGATTAAGACATTCAAGAAATTCGTTAAAGTATGATACGGATACGTCAGATTTCAAAAATAAGTTAAAATTTACATCACCCAGGCAAAAAATTCTATCAGGCACGGACGTACACAGAGTAAACAAAATTTCTAGCTCATCTACAAACGTTTTATAGTCTGAAGAAGGAGGTCGATAAACTACGCCAAATACATAAGTAACTGATTTAATTTTAATAGAGAACCACAGTTGTTCAATAATACTATTTGTATCTATTACTTTATAATTTAAAGATTTTTTTATAAATACAGCTACACCTCCACCGCGACCTTCTCTATCCTTACGAACGACAGTGTAATTTTGAATTGATATGTGGCAGTTATCGTTATTGCTCGAAAGCCAGGTTTCTGATAATGCTAGTATGTCGTAATTATCAATGATATTTCCAATGTAATTCATTTTTGGTATCAACGACCTTATATTTACATGAGCAATTTTTAAGTTACTGCAAGAAGTGCCCGCACTCATACCTGCTATTCGATAATAAAAATAAAATTTAAATAATTATTTCTCAAGAGATTAGAAACGCAATAAAGGAATTCGCAAACACCCAAAATCGCGCCTGTTTACTATCACACTTTAACACGGCACTTTTTCCTCATTTCACAACTACACTCGTATTAGAGAGCCTTTAAATCTTCGCAAGTACTAATTTTCTTCACATGCTCACCAGTTTTTAGGAATATATTCCCATCACATGTCCAAACCGATCTGCTACCAAATTTCTTTACAGCCTCCTTTAGAATTTCCATTCTTTTTGATGTTAGATCCTCTCTGATAATTATTGTAGAACGTTTAAGTTTCTTTTTGTTGTAAAAAATTTCTTTTTTCACTCTTCTGTGTACAAATTTAACTATGATCGGTTTGTGCTGCCCTGCTCTTCCTTTCAACCAAGACTTATATCGATGGCTGCTTTAGATATAGTAATCCCAAGCTTCTCCTTACACAAGTTAATTACTATGGTATCCGTGTCCTCGTGTTGACCTTCCGGAACTTCGAAAATTCTTAGATTGTTTTTCTTAGTATACTGCTCGTATGAATCCAAGGCATCAAGTGGGTCGTCTACTGCTTTATCCAGTTGTTTTTCCAGTTGGCTTATCCTATCTTCAAGCTTGGATATGCATTCCCCAAGCTGCGAGTCTATAGCAGTTTTTATCATACTCGACAGCTTATCCTCAAACAGCTTATTTCCCAGTAACTTGTCTACTATTTTCTGGGCCAGGATATCATGATCTTCCTCACTCGTTGCATTTTTATTACGTCTGGATTAGTGATGGGCATAACCGGACAATTTTCATAACCGAATTATTTGCATTCGAATGATATTAATAACCGAATGATTATTTGAATAATCATTCGAATAAATTTTTGCTCTCGATTCGTTTCGATTAAGTCAGCCAGTTTTCCGGTTGGCGGTTCACCGTCATCTGCATCGGCATCGGTTCACCGTCATCTGCATCGACATCGTAACTTGCAGATAGCAGAGGAACCAAAACATAATATGTACGGTCGGCGCCTTAGAAATCGGGACACGTATTATGTTCTTCTAGTCTTTGGAGTATTCTTGCTCCGGTTACTTCATTAATGTGAGATGGCATTTCATAATTGACAAACAATAAACAATCTGACGTAACAATTAAAACCATAATAACTGTAAAAACCCAGTTTATACACTTAAAAAATGCATGTAAAGTATATCATAATAGTGTATCGTGGTACTGTGTAGTGCCCGATTTCTAAGGCGACGACCGTACATTATGTGTTATGTATTGGAAATTAAGAGGTATTTATTAAGAAGTGTAGAAAGAAAGAAATATGCGGAACTGCTTGCTAATCGCAATAAAAACAGTCGTAAAACGTTTATCTTTATCGATCGGGCGGGTTAAAGGCGCCGCCTCTTGTTTTCAACCTTTGGAGATGTAAGCAAATAAAAAATTGTTTTATAGCTTGATGCGTTTGCAGTTTTTAGGCGTTCAGGTTTCAGGTCCCCAGAATTTGATGATTTGATATTTTTTATGTGAGGAGGTAGGTACGCGAGTTACGTGGGACAGATAAGGCACGTTTTGATAATCTTACAAGGTGTCATTTCCTTATCTTATCAACTTGCTTGCTTGCTTGTAGACAGATAGTAATTAGAATTAAGTCAGTTGATATGCACCATTCTTTATGTAAAGACATTGTATAATTGCTCAGTGTGGAAATAAAATAAAGTTTTTTTTATTTAAATTTCGGCACTTAAAATATCACTGGCGCAGTCGGTAGGATTGCGATAAGGCAAATACTAAATCGATTTGTCGTTCGTGTCAACGATTTAATTCGCAATCGAAAAACTTTGTTCGGAGTGCACAAAAATCGGCAACTTCGGGCAAAGCAACAACAGAACATCGGGACGAGGACATACATCGCCGAGTTTTGAATCTAGAGGAGGACATCCATCGCCGAATCTTGAATCCAGGGGACCGGACCGAAATCGCTGGACCTATTGGACCACCTAGGTTAAGGACATCGCATCCAAAAAGGGGACTTCCAAGGACAGGACAACGCAGAGAAGAATTAAAGTGAGTTTATACGCTTTTTATTTGTTCGTTATTCCTTTATGTGCCTTCCATAATTTTATTATTACCCCTAATGTCAATTGAAACTCTTGTTGACCAAATATCTAATCATCACTTATAATAATGCAGAAGACTAAAAGCCGTGTTTACACAACTAAAAGTACCACGGTTGCATTCGTTTATTTCTATTTTCGGGTTTTTGTAAACAAACTTCCCTTAACTTTTAATAGCGATATTATCACAGAAAACAATTATTTATTTTGGCTATTTCTTGTGTTTTTTAAAACTAAGCACGCAGATTGAAGCGCAAGTCCATATTGTTTAGCAGTCATATCTGCTTACTGAACGCTGCCAAGCAAGCCAGCAACGAAATCCAAGTAGCATAGTGTAAAAGCGACCCCAACGTTAACGCTACATAACCTATATTTCTGCAAATTTTTATGCTTGGCCTCTTCGCCCAGTAGCTGGTAAATCATAGCGGATAGCGGCAACGACGACAGCAGCAAATCAAAAAACTTCATGCAGAAAAAGCCATCCATGAATGCAAGTGGGCGAAAGAAGTAACTCGTACTTTGAATAAACGCAAGTAAGTATAGTGTGCATTGAGCATGCAACGTTATTATTGTTGTTATGTAACATTTATATTACAGATTTACAACCTTTATACAGGGAGATTTATTAGGTCTAAGCCAAACTTGGCCACATGAAAGGTGAAAACGTTTGGTCGATTTCTTATTTTAAAGTTTTATGAAGGTCTCATCGCATAACCACTGGAATTATTGTTAATAGTTAATCAAAGTTGCCTTGGAAAAAAACGAATCTGCACATGTCAGTCTGCTGTCAGTGTTGTTTTTTATCAGTTATTATTAGGTATTGCATATTGGGCGCGTTCAGATGACCACAGCAGCTGAGTTGCTGGCTTAGCGGTGTTTATTGAACAGTCCGCTGTTTATGCGGTGACTTCCAGCAATGCTCATTATTCCCAGCGGAAATTATTTGTGCTGACTTGCCCAGCGGTTCGGACGTTAGTGGTGGTGGCAACATATTTTGGATATTTATAACCTAAAATCTATCACGGTCAATAATTTTGCAATTCTTGATTTTCGTGTCAGTAGTGCTATCTAAAAGTGAGGTTAAGCAGGACCTTCCACAAAAGTAGATTTTACTCAGTTTCATGTGGTTTTATGATACATCACAGCGGTTTGTTCAGAAAATCGGTAAATCTAAAAGTGAGGTTAAGCAAGACCTTCCACAAAAGTAGATTTTAATCAGTTTCATGTGGTTTTATGATACATCATAGCTGTTTGTTCAGAAAATCGGTAACCGCTTACTTTCAGTGTAGTCAGCGTTTATTACTGCTGTGTTGTCTGAACGCGCCCATTATTACGTTTGTTCAGTTACTGGAACCACGGAAAATGTACGCTTATAGCACAGAAGAGTATTCTGACATCATTTTCGTCTACCGATATAAAGATAAGTCAGTTACCGAATTAATTAAAATTAAAAAAACATGTCTTAGCACAAAAACGGAGCTAAAATTGGACAAAAGGCAACCATATTTTTTTCAAATTCAAATGCAGATGGCTTTGACCAGGACAACGTTTTGCGTTTTTGTCGTGTGGAGCAGAAAAGATTTCTTTGTAGAAAGAGTAAATTTTGATATTGATTTTTGGAATGAAAATGTGCTATTGCATTGCAATTTCACAGAAAAGTTGTTTTTCCTGAGCTCTATGCCAAGTATTTCACTGAGCCAAAAGAAAAACAACAAATTGAAATGCCATCTATGACCACTGGTTTGGATTCAAGTTATAGTGACATCGCCATGGATATGCCATCTACGAGTGCTGGTCCAAATTCAGATGACATCCCCATGGACATGCGAGCTATAGATGTTGGTTCAATTTCCAGTCCAATTTCCCCCTACTGGGACCATCCTCCCCTTTAATAGTGACATTGTAATAGGCACCGATGATGAAGAGGTTTGTATTTTTGTGAATTATATGTTACAATGTTATGTACCTATTTTGATTATGGATTGCAGCTATGGTGTCACTGTAGGAAACCAGACGACGGCGAACAAATGGTAAAATGTTCTGACAGAAAATGTAGAATAAAATGGTACCATTCAGCATGCCTACAATTAAAAAAAATCCTAAAGGAAAGTGGTTATGTGAACTCTGTAAATATAAATAGAATTATTTTGTTATTCTGTGATAGAATTTGTAAATATTTTGATTGTTTATGTACCTTAATATCCTTTTTTATCCATTGCAATTCTTTTTCATACTTATAGTTTTTAGACATTAGTTATTCTGTTATTTTGTACTGATAGAATATGTAAATATTTTGATTGTTTATGTACATTAAATAGCTTCTAAATATCCTTTATACTTTATGCATTAAAATTATTTTTCTTACTTAATTTAGACATTAATTATTCTTTTATGTTGTGTAGACAGCATGTGTAATTTTATTGATTGTTAATGTAGCTTACATAGTTTAGAAATATCCTTATGTTTCTTATCGTATAGGTACTATTTAATAATTTTTGGTATGTGATATTGTAATTTTGCTTTTTATTAATTGGCCACATGCAGAAAAAGATAATCAAAAAATTTTACATTATATAATAAATGGTGGTGGATAGTATTAACGTTAGATCCTTAAGTAAGTAAGTATCGTTTATTGTCAACAGATCAACTACAAAAGTGACATGGACATTGTCAGATAAAAGTAATACCTAATGTAGTACAATATTGTTGTAGTCATAAAAACACTTTAATTAAAATGGATTTAAGTTAAATTTATCGATTTTATATGATTTAATATATATCGGTAGCGAATTGTAGATTTTAATACAATTATAAATGGGGGACTTTTTAAATTCAGCAGTCCGACGCCTAGGTATGGCTAACAGGTCACCATGTCTGGTGGGATATTGATGAGTATTGTTACTCTTTGAAAAATAATGCATATGTTGCTGCGCAAATACTGCTAATTTGAAAATCATTATAGATGGAAATGTTGGTAAGTTGTTCTCCAAAAAGAAGGGCTTGCACGACTGGCGAGGTTTAATGTTAAAAATCAGGCGAATTAGACGCTTTTGGAGAACAAATACTCGCTTCCATTCGGTAGCCATACCCCATAACAAAACATTATAAGTCATGTGGCTGAAAGCCAAGGCATAATATACCTGTATTAAGTCAGACGTGTCAAGTACCGGCTTTAATTTTAAAATAGCGTAGTAAGCACAATTCAGTTTTTTACATACTAAGTTTATTTGTTCCCTCCAGTCGAGATTAGAATCGATACATATGCCTAGATAAGCGCACAATTGGGAATTATATGGAATGCCCTTTATATTATTCAAGGCATTAAAGTTCACGCAAACAGTTTTGTTCATGTTGAGTACAAGTTGATTTTTTAAGCACCAGTTTTTGAACTCCTGGTGACAAATTTCAATTTTATAAGTGAGTTCCTTTACCGTATCGGCAGATACAGTGAAGGCTGTGTCGTCAGCGAAGCTAACGATTTGCGTGCATGTAACATGTAAGGGCAAATCAGTAACATTCAATAGATACAGCAAGGGGCCTAATACCGAGCCCTTAAAAACACCTAAGTTTATACGGACAGTGGTAGACGTTACATCATTAATTTTAACAAACAGTTTTCTGTTAGTAAGAAAAGATATCAGCCACATAAGAAGTGGGCCCTGAATGCCTAAGCAACATAACTTTTTTCTAATACATTCCACATTCACAGTGTCGAATGCACACGATATGTCGAAAAATATTGATGCAACAAATTTACCGTTATCCAGTTGCTGATAGACATAGCGGAGCAGGCTAAACCTAGCAGTTTCTGTAGATCTGAGCTGTCTGAAGCCGTGTTGTGTATCGGAGAACAGATTGTATAGTCAAAATTATACCCATTCGGAGTCACGTGACTTTTGTCTGTCTCTGTTCATCTTTAGTAAAATAGATGAAATGGAAGAAATTTGAAAAAAAGGCATGTCGATTCATAAAATTAATTTTAAAAATTTGACGTTTCTAATCTGTCAGATTATATTTTTCGTGTAAGTTATTGAGATAAGGGTATTAAAACCTAAAATTGTTGAGCCGAAAACTGGAAATTAAAAGAAACCATCGGACATGCGGTATAACGAGCAGTCACAACAATTAATTTGAATATTATGCGTTTTTTTTTATGAAGAGTACAATATTAATAATAGTAAATCAACAGTTTCACCCTCCAACGCTGTTCGCCGTGCTTCTCTTGCGTTAAATATCTCGGAGAGCACAATTTACCGAAAATATGAGCCAGAAAGTGAAGAATGCAAAAACGGAAGTCGATGAAGCAGTCAAGACACTGTATATAACATGTATGTAGCTAAAGAATTTGTAACCATAAAAAATCTAAAAAATGCTTGGTTGAAGAATCTGGAGATTTTTCACATTCAGTTTCTTCCCTAAATAGATTGTGCAAGGAAATAGGCTTCAAATGGCAATGTTCTATAACAGAATATGCATGCACAGAAATTGACTTAAAATTTGCTATATGCAGCAGGTTTTGAATGTAGCAGCTGACATATCTTTATTATATTTACATTTTACGACATGTTATGTTTTCTTTAACCTGTAAATTCAGTTTGATTTCATATAAGAGAATAAACCCGTAGCAACCTTGTTTTAGAAATTGGCATATGTCAGGATAACCTACAAAACGGAATGTCATTTATTTCCCTAAAATTGCATTTTTAAGAATCGACATACGTAAAATTACTAGATTATCACGTGACTCCGAATGGGTATAAATTTGACTATATTTATTCAGGAACGATACCATTCGATTTGCCACAACTTTTTCGCACACTTTGGAAAAGACACTCAGAACTGATAATTAACTATTTTTTTAAAATTTCATTTAAAAAAGTAGGCTTTATTTAATTAATTTCGGTGTGTTAAGTGCCACTTTTTTTCACTCAGTGAAAAAAAGTGACACTGCTTTTAATTTAGGAATGAACGATTCTAATTGGACGTTTCCTTAGTTACCAGAACTGACCAACGCACTTCACTAAAATGAAGGCAAATACAATTCTATACAAAATAGGCTTGGATTTGAATATTTAATGAAATTTTAAAAAATCTTATAGACAACTCGTGTTAGTGTGCTTATTTTTCACGCGTGTGGAATATTAAACTTGGCTGCGCCTCGTTTAATAACCCTCCACACTTGTGAAAAAAAGTTGCACTTCTAACACTTGTGGTCTAAATAACTATTAATACTTTTGTAGATATTATTATTATTATTATTATTAAAGTAAAAATAATTAGATTAACTTTGTTAATAAGATTTATTTCATAATTATACAATTATAGGAGGGCATAAATTTACGAGTGCACAAGAAACTGTTAATATCTGATCTACCACAGCAACATCGTCAGTTTTCTTTTTCACCAGGAACATGGGCATCGTTTCGTGAAGAACTGTATTTTTTTGACGAAGGACTCCAATATCGCGTTTGACGTGTATTCTGAAAAAAAGATATAGGTAATTAAGATAATTATTATAATAATATACTTGCACTACCTCACGCTTGCTATATTCCTGGTTGATTCTATATCCCTTGGATCGAGCTGCCGTATTCCTTTTAGAAAAGCAGGCGTAATCACTGTGGCCATATGTAGTCCTAGGGAGTCTTTTATTAAAAAGCCACGATCTGTCAATACAAAATCTTCTGGCAAGAGATTGTTTAAAATCCCACAATCCTCTATTAGACCTTTATCGCTTATTCTGCCACCATATCCATGTGATATAAATGATATTGATCCAGAAGGAGTGATGCCTATTAGTACCTTTACCGTATTATGTTGTTTGTACGTAGACCATGTAGTACATTGTACTTCAAGGCTACTTGATTTTTCCACTCTCATTTCAAAACAATCGATTATTACTGAAATCTTGTTGCCAAATGCTACCTTGAAGCATTCTGGCATTGATTTAATCAGCTGATCTCGTTCAGGCCAAATAATAAAAAATTTCATCCGATGATACATAATATTCAATGTGGTATAAAATATTCTGGAAATTGTTTGTACGCTGACGTTAAACATGTATGCCAATAAACTAAAATCTAAATTTAATCTAAGTTTTATCACCGTTATCAAAAACGTACCTCTAAGCATGTTTTACGTACTGAATTAGGAATAAATATATATAATTAAATGTGAACTGTATATATTGTATGTATTTGGTGTACCATTTGCCATATAGTAGACCTGTGTAAAAGAATTTTTTTTTGTAATGTCACAAATAAAGTATATCTATCTAACACGCAAAACTTTAAATGCGCGCGGGCTACAGCGTCATTCTTCCATGCTCACGTAAAACTTTTACATTCGCTGGAAAACTCTCACTTTTCTTAACTTGTAGAACAATCTACTATTAATTCACTAGCGATTTAAGAAGAAAATTAACTCGCTAGCATATAAACATTATAAACAGTTACTTATGGAAACTATTATAGAGATAATAATAATAATGGCAGTTTAAAATAATAATTAATCGAGTTATTTAACAATAACAGTAACGGCGTAACTGGAGACTTGAGTTACCACATTTATATTTTTATGACGCTCAACGCCTCAACGGCTTAAACCTGAAAAGAAACACAGATTGCAGGCAGCTGAAAATTATTTCGGTGGCGCAAATAATTCTCACATATAATCTCATAAGAGCATTAATTCTTTCCGCAATTTTTGTTACTGCGTTCCAACAACGTCGTATTAATTAGGACGCCTTCCAGAGGCGAGCGTTTCCTTTCCAGAGACTTTCCATTTGAAAATATATTTTTTGGAACTTTTCCTTACTGCCAATCTCTAGCGTGCTTTTAAAACTTTCTTTAGTGCAACAAAAGTTATTAAATTTGTTGTACATTTTAAATGCGGCATATGCCGCGGGTTTCGGCTAGTTTAAATATAAATCAAGAGGATTCCCACACTTTAAATTCTATAAATAATACCACGCAAAATATGACTCCATTCCACGTCGAATATCTGCGTACTATCCCGGAATTTGACGGCAATCCTGCGCGTCTATCCTAATTTATTAGGGCTAGCGAATTGATAATTAATCAATTCACCAAATCAGATACACCGGATCTTTTTATTAACCACTTCATTCTCTCGTCGATTAGAAGCAGATTAATTGGTGACGCTGGCATAGTTACAAATGGTAGAGATGTCAATTCTTGGGACGATTTAAAAGACATACTTCAAAAGTCTTTTTCGGACCAACGAGACGAAAATTCTTTGCTTCGTGACCTCATGCTGCTTAGACAAGGAAACGAAAATCCACAACAATATTATAACCGCTGTCAGGATATTCGTGGATTACTGTTTTCACAATTACGAATAAATACTAACGACGGCGCTACTAGAAAAATCAAAGGTGATCTCTACGATCAACTTACTTTAAAATCATACTTAATCTGGCTACATGAACCACTAGGATCGCTAATACGAGCGCAACGACCGGACACCGTTGAAAAGGCATTAACTTATGTACTAGCCGAGGAAAACATAAATTATGCGAAAAATTCTACACAGCAGAGATTTCCATCGACTTTAAGAACCCAGAAACCAAGACAACAAACTTCTAACAATTTTTATAAGCCGCAATTTACCAGAGGACCTTTTACCATGCCAGTTCCAGCAGCGACTCCGCAACCCATATCCAGACAATTTCCACAATTTTCACAATTACCACAATTTGGATATTCAAGATTGCCACCACAAAACCCGCGCTTTACTGGATTTGGTAACCAACAATCAAATTTTCCACAACAGCCGAAATTGTTTACCCCAGCTACAGCAAATGCACAAACATCTTTTCAACAATTTGGAAATCAACAAAGGCAAAATACAAATGTATTCAAACCCCGAAACTTACCGCAACCAAAGCCAACACCAATGGACATAAGCTCCGGAAATACCAGGCAACTTTCGCGAGTTAGTTATTCCCAGCCGAGACCAACTTTCACATCAGAAGAATTATTTTACCACGATACACCAGAAGAAGAACCAAACTTCTAAAATCCATTCGAAATCGATGCTCAAACAACCCAAAATTGTCAACCAGAATATGAAGGCTATGAAGAGTATCAACAGGAAGCTAATTATTTAGACCCAGAAGAAACACCGAATAATTATCATCAGGATTTTTCCATGGACCCTGCGAGAACACCACCGTCGTAATATCGTTAAATGTAAAACAAAATGTACACCTTCCCTATATTATCATACCGGAACTTCAAGCTAAATTAATGATTGACACTGGATCTGCAAGAACCTTAATAAATCCAAATTTAATATACAAATACTATCCAAATCAAATTCGTATAGAACCATTTGCTATACAAACAGCGCACAATACTAGCTATCATAATGAAGTTGCTAATATTCCGTTACCTCCTACATTTAAAAAACAGGGCTATCATAAAGTATATCTATTTAATTTTAATCCTAAATACGATGGTTTAATTGGACTTGATCTTTTGAAACAGTTAGGAGCCACAATTGATTTAAAAAATGACATGATAGTGACCCCAACAGCTAGAATACAAATTTATCATAATGAAATTCAGGAAAACGTGTGTTGTACACTAACACTTCAACCAAGAACGGAAACCGTAGTGCAAATACCCGTAAATACTAAACTACAGCAAGGAATTTTGGAACATCAAAATTTTGGACCTAATATAGAAATGCCAACAGCGTTAGTACAAGTTCAAAATCAGCAAGCATTAACAACAGTATTGAACAAAAGCGAAAAGCAAAAAATTCTAAAAATATCGAAACCGTTAAACCTAATACAAGTTGAACCAATCAAGAAACCTATACCAATTAACAATATTAATAATGTTCCAGTCAATGCTAAGAAAATTCAGAGAGAAAACTTGAAAAACTTAAGATTAAAACACCCAAACGATGAAGAAATTACTCTAATTAGGAACCTGTGTGAGGAATACAAGGACATCTTTTATCATGAACAACTCCCTTTAACTTTTACCAACGAAGTCAAGCATGTAATAAGAACAACCGATGACATACCAATCTACACCAAAAGTTACAGATTTCCTGAAATCCATAAACAAGAGGTAAAACAACAAGTATCGAAAATGTTACAAGAAAATATTATTCGACCATCCTCATCACCTTGGTCTTCACCAATTTGGGTAGTACCGAAAAAACAAGATGCGTCTGGAAAAACCAAGTGGAGATTAGTGATAGACTATAGGAAGCTAAATGAAAAAACCGTTGACGACAAGTTTCCTATACCCAATATAAGTGACATTTTGGATAAATTAGGAAAAAGTCAGTATTTCACAACTTTGGACTTGGCTTCAGGATTTCACCAAATAGAAATGAACCCATCGGATATTAAGAAAACTGCATTTTCAACAGATATTGGACACTTCGAGTATAAACGCCTTCCTTTTGGGCTCAAGAACGGGGCAGCAACCTTCCAAAAATTGATGAACAACGTTTTACGAGGACTCCAGAACGAAATCTGCTCAGTGTACCTAGACGACATTATTATTCATTCGGCTTCGCTTCAAGAACACATTCAGGACATCAAGAAAATTTTCCAACGTCTTAGAGAGAAAAATCTTAAAGTACAACTCGACAAAAGCGAATTTTTACGTAAAGAAGTAAATTATTTAGGTCACCAAATAACAGCGAATGGTGTAAAACCAGATCCAAACAAAATCATAGCAGTACAACATTTTCCAATACCTAAAACTCGAAAAGAAATCAAAAGCTTTTTAGGGTTGCTAGGATATTACAGGAAATTCATAAACAACTTTGCGAAATTAACAAAACCGCTAACAAAATGTCTAAAGAAAGACGCTAAAATTGAGCATAATACTGAATTTATTAACGCATTCGAAACAGCAAAACAAATTTTGACAAATGACCCAATTTTAAAGTATCCAGATTTTACAAGACCGTTTATACTGACAACTGATGCATCAAACGTAGCATTGGGAGCAGTATTATCTCAAGGTAACATAGGCTCCGATTTACCAATCGCCTATGCATCGAGAACCTTAAATGATTCCGAACAAAGGTACAGTGCAATAGAAAAAGAACTACTGGCAATAGTTTGGGCTACGAAACATTTTAGGCCATACCTATACGGACATAAATTTACCATAGTTACCGATCATCGACCACTTCAATGGCTTCATTCACTGAAAGAACCTAACTCTAAATTAGCTAGATGGCGAATCAAACTAGAAGAATTCGACTATAATATTGTTTATAAGAAAGGTACAAGCAATACGAATGCCGATGCCTTGTCAAGAATTCCAGCCAATCCTATTATAGCAGAGGATCAGGTATCATTAATAAATCACGCAGACGAAGAAATCGATAGATTAGTAGCAGAACTCCAAAGACTCGAAGAACTGAAAACACCAGAACCTATATCGAGTGTAGCAGCAAATCCACCCTCACCTCCGGATTTTGAAGACATGATACCTATAACCAGGATACAACTAGAAGAAAATTCAAATTATACCGTACATACACAAGAAGAATCCACAGCTACAGTAGAAATTTGCGAGAAGCCCCTAGAAACTCATAAAACTCAAATAATTTTTCAACCTGTATTTGACATACCTTTGACGCCTAAAATTGAGAAAAAAGAAGAAAACGAAATAATTACAGTGCAAGTGCCAAATGAAAATTTAGAAAATTTTACTAAACAACTAGTAATTCATTATTGCAAACCAAGAACGAAGTATTTTTGTCATTTTCCTAACCAGCAATTTTATGAACAATTTTGTAAAATCGTGACGTCAATTATGAATAGCAATTCGCCAACTTTCTACAAATGTACATCACGAGTGGAACACTTAATGGACCCCGAAGGTAGAAAATTAACAATAAAAAATTATCATGAAGGAAAAACCAACCATCGAGGGATTAACATCACGGAAGAAGCAATAAGAAGAAAATACTACTGGAAAAGTTTAAAGCAGGACGTGCAAAACTACATTAATTCATGCTATACGTGTAAAAAATCTAAATACGACAGGAACCCGACTAAAGCCCCATTAAATATTACAGAAACAGCAGAAAAGCCGTTTTAACAAATATTTGTCGACACATTTCAAATTGACGGATCAAAACGTATCTGACAATAATTGACGCATTTTCTAAACTGGCCCAAGCATATCCTATTGAATCAAAAACAGCAACCATAATTGCCGAAAATTTATTAAAATTCTTTTCTCACTATGGCATACTCAGGAAATTAACATGCGACAATGGAGTAGAATTTAATAATAAAGTTATACAGGAATTTTCCCATCTCCATAAAATCGAATTACATTATTCTACACCTTATAATCACAATTCTCAAGGAATGGTTGAAAGATTGCATTCGACCCTAATCGAACATTATAGATTGCTACGAACCGAAAAACGAGAAAACCAGCCCCATAATCTTATGGCACATGCAATTGTCGCTTATAACAACACAATTCATTCAAGAACAGGATATTCACCATTTGAAATTTTATTAGGCCATACCGACAGCAGAAATCCATTTGACTTATTTTATGAAAAAGAATATTTCCAAAATTATGTAAAATCTCACCAATCTAAATTGCAAATAATTTACGGAAAAATTAAAGAGAAATTGCAAACCTCGAAAGAAGCTATTATCGACAAAAGAAACGCAAAAAGAAAAGATCCACAATTTAAAGTAGGAGACAAAGTATTCGCAAGAACCCACATTAGGAACAAGAAAAACAATAAATACGAAGGACCCTACACTATTCAAGAAATTACCCCCGAAAATACTTGTATATTACTGAATAATAAAAATCAAGCAAAGAAACTTCACGTAAATGATCTGCTGCCTTTTGTTGCAGACGAAGACAACAGAAGCGTAGCTTCGACAAGATGCTCCTCGAATACTCGATCATCGCAATAATATCAATTGCATTTAGTTTTGCACTGGACCAGCCTAAATTCATCAACCTCGAAAATAATCCAGGACTTTATTACGACAAATTAGGAATTGCACAAATAAAAGAAATACAATGGACGCTAATAAAAACAATAGATTGTTCACCAATAATAACCGAATTACAGAAATTGGAAAATAACATTAGGAAAGTTCAACTGTCATTTGAAACTCATGCCAACGGCGAAACCTACAAAACTGAATTTCATAATTATCAAATAATATTGGAAGTATTATTACCAGAAAATCAAAGAAAAATCGAACACATATTTCCACATGAACGCAGTAAGAGAGGTGCAATCAATGGAATAGGAAATATTCTCAAATTCATAACAGGTAACCTAGATGCAGAAGATGGGGAACGAATCGAAAACGCCATCAATACACTACAGAACAATCAAGAAAATCAAGCTAATGTTATTATAAAACAAACTTCGTTAATGACACAAACACTAGAAAAATTCAACAAAACCATGCGGCAATTAAGCACCAATCAATTGGTATTACAATCAAGGATTCTGCAGCTTGAATCAGCGATCAAAACGTCTACGTTACACGAAACAGAGATGTACTCATTTATTAACATGCATTCGATCCAGTTACAAATAGCAGCATTATTAAACCTTTTATTACATATTTTAAACACTCTGGAGGAAGCCGTCACCTTTGCGAAATTGAAAACACTACATCCTTCAATAATAGAAAGAAAGGACCTAACACGAGAATTAGAAGAAATACAGAAAAATGCCTTGCCGTATAAATTGCCCTATTCTACATCCAAAGAATTAGTCGAGTACGAAGAGATTATCACCATCAAAGCATACAGAAAAAATTACAGCCTTAATTTTATATTAGAAATTCCACTTTGTAATGATATCCAATATGAATACTATCACCTTTTCCCTGTACCAATAAGGAACCGTAAAAATTACCAAATTATAATTCCTTCCAAACCCTATCTCCTATATAACGAACAAAATAGCGTATCAATGGTCAAAAAGTGCAAACAAGTGTTAAAAGACAATTATTATTGTGAAGTGCAGTTTCACGAGTTAATAAAAAGTAATTTGTGTGAAAGTGACCTTTTAAAATTCGTGAAAAACCCGAACTGTGAAGTGCATCATGCGCAAGTGGATACTCTTAAAATTCAGAAAATAGATTTAAACTCTTGGATTATTGTTAGCCCCCAGGAATTAATTGCTTCTATATATTGTATTAATCATAGTTTTAAGTATCCTTTAAACGGCACATACTTATTACAAATTCCGGAAAATTGCAATGTTACTATTGAACACCATTTTCTCTCAACTTTAAAGTATTCCAACAAAATTAAAGAAATAATTAAATTGCCTGTTTTGGAAAGTATAAATATTACAGGTTCGATTGGAATTAATAATTTACCGAAATTAAATCTGGAACATATAGATCTGGATGATTTAAAATCAATTAAAATTCAATTTCAAAAGTTACCTACAAATTTTGAAAATAATACGTATTCTGTAATACATCATTCTTTTAATTATTTTACTGCCTTTGCCGTAATTACTTTTATAATAGGTATAATAAGTTATAAGCTAAATGTTTATCATAGAATTAAGATGTCATGTTTTAATCAAAAATCAAAAAACAATTCACAGGAAATTTCACTAGAAGAACTCCGTGTACCCCGAAGTTCCGTTTAGGCCGCGAGGAGTTACGTGGGACAGATAAGGCACGTTTTGATAATCTTACGAGGTGTCATTTCCTTATCTTATCAACTTGCTTGCTTGCTTCTAGACAGATAGTAATTAGAATTAAGTCAGTTGTTATGCAGCATTCTTTATGTAAAGACATTGTATAATTGCTCAGTGTGGAAATAAAATAAAGTTTTTTTTATTTAAATTTCGGCACTTAAGGCTGGGGATTGAAACGAAGAAAATTCACCAATCTTCCCTCTTTCTTTATCGTGTTGTGTGGTGCTGGTATCTGTATTAATATAGACGCACTCGAATTTTCCACTGTAAAATTTCTACCTCGCTATTCAACTTATGCAAGGGTTTGTTTCTCTGCTGAGCAGGTGTGCTCAAAGCAGATGTGAGTCAAAAATACGGACAGATGTTTTTGCCAGTGCAGATAATTTTAAGATTATTCTGTGATTTTAAGTAAAATAAGCTTCATGGCCTTTGTATGTGTGTATTATCGAAACCTCATTTTACCTTGAATCCGGTGCTTTATGCTTCTTGGCCTTTCAGTCACTATAACAAAGAAATATGTGAAATTTAGTTAGAATAAACAGGAACCAAGTGATATTTAACTGATTCTAGCCAAATTCTGACTCTATTATGTACATTGTACAGTGACCGCCAAAATGTCGGCCTAATATGGGAAAAAAAATTATTTTGATTTTTCAAAAAAACTTTTTACGTCAATAATTTGTGCTCGTCTAAAAACATATTTAGCCCCTATCATATATACCGAGTGATTTTTACTTATTTAGAAAATGGAGTTTTCCGAAATTGTCAAAATCCAAAAAGTGCTATTTTTAGGAAATTAAGTAAGATTTCAATCAGATTTTTTTAGAGTGTGTTATTTTTAGCTAACTAAACAATTGCAGGCCAGAAAACCCCTATTTTTTTTAAAACTTTAGCTAATTATTAATTTTTGAAATTTTTAAATATTTTTCAAAATTTCACATACCAAGACTTAATATTAAAATTAAATTTTTTTACGTGAAGACTAAAGATTTATAAGTGGAAAAAATAATATAAAATGTTAATTTCTTCTTTCGATTTTTTATCATTTACCGAAAAGTAGTATGTTTGCAGAATTTTTCCGTTTTTATGCAAGGCGCTTTTTAGGAGAAATATTTTTCAATTCTAATTGATATCTATTTAAATGGCTTCTAGAAACTCTAATCTAACCCTGTTAATGAATTACTGTCACAAAAATCCTGTAAATGTTTTCTTACAGTTGTCTAAATGAGATTTTTCTTTATCCAATTTACATTTCTAAAAAATACTAATTGTCGGTAAATAATGAAAAATGTAACGAAGTAATTAACATTTTTAATTATTTTTTGAAAAAAATACTCTTAAAGGGATGAAAAGGGGTAAACTATGTTTTCACGAATTCGTCAGTATCTCTTAGACCCGGTAAAATATCGACTTGGTGTTTGCTTGCATAAGTATCCAATGCAAATGTCTAAAAACTCATTTCGGGATTTTGCCCTAATCAACCCTTAAAGTTCGATTCTGCATTCGGGGTGAAGTATAGAACTCCTTGTATCTCCTGTGATTGTTAAGTTAGAGTATTCTTTTTTTGGTATGTGTTTTTCAAATCTTTAGAAAAGGGTTTTAGAGTTTTTTTAAATTTCACCACTAAAGCGGTACAAACGGAAAACCGAAAAGGGGTAGGGGGTTAGAATGCTTTTTTCGCTCTGGGTTCATTTCAGTATAAGACTGACTGAAATAATTTTTCGAAATTTTACCCCTAAAAGGTGAAAAGGGGTAAACTGTGTTTTCACGAATTTCTAAATATTTCATAGAATACAATGGGAGGATTTCTAAAATTCCACCCCCCAAGTGGTGGAAACGGATATATGCTATAATATATGAATACAACATTCAATAAGTACACTAGTAGTAAATTAAGCAAGAAAGTACATACCTATTACGTAAAAAACTAGTCTGTTACATTATTATTTGTAATAATAACATTTATTTGTAATAATTGTACGTGAAGATATAAACTACAATTCAATTTTAAAAAAAGTTTTCGGTAGCGGGAATGAACACGAGTCTCCTGAGCGAGAGTCAAGTATCCTAGCATATACACTATACAGGGTTATAATTTATTTTCTTCAACCAGCTATATACTTCCCAGATTCATGATATTTAAGCCAAAATGTACTTATTTTAATGACTGAATTTTTATCAGTAATAATGTATTAAGGGCAAATGATTTTGCCGGTGAAAATGTTTTGCGAAAGTTTCCTGTTTTGGCAATGTCACAAGACAAACTAACTTGATAGATGAGGGAATTTGTCAAAGTTATTTTGTTGAGGGCATTGCCAAAAAACAACAAATCTTGAGTGAAACGTATTCCGAGCAAAATCATGAGCCCGAAACACATTTCGTGGAGTATTTCCCAAATATGGATTCATTTTGTATCAGTATACAATGAATATGACATTTATACTGATTCACAATGACAGTTTAATGACGTTTTTCAAATGCCACATTGCTTAAAACAACATATTTGGTGGTTTCCATGAATACAAGTGGTAAAAGAAACTGATAAAATTTCAAGGAAAATTTTTAATTTTTTTTTCACTATAAAAACACGTGATTGGTTGAATTTTGGAAAATTATGGCGTTTGATTGCATAATAGGAGATGCGGGAAATAGTCACTGAAATTAGTTCAACAGTAAATTATTATTCAAATATTAACACATTGGAAATGAGATGACCACTTTGTAATAGATTATTTAAGCATTACAAGATACTATCAAACAAATTACTTTTAAAATTGTTTTATTTATACATTGCATATCTACATTCAACAGTTTTGTGTTGAAAGTGATAATTAAAATATTTAGGTGATCCTTATAAAACATCTATAAAATAATGCTTTTTAGAGGCGCGCATCCAGCGACAGGGCCGTATCAAAGTTAGAAATAAATAGTAATTTTTATTAAAATTAATATCACAAAATATTTTAGTTATTTAAAAAATACGGTTTTGTAACTAAGCAATCAAAAGTAACGACTAACGCGTACAGCAGCTGAACAAGTCAGGTTAAAAATAATTTTTTTATGTTTAATAATTTTCATTATAGTTTCCATAATGCTGCATATTGTACGACTATACAGTGTGGTAAAAAAGTCTGGAACACCTGAAACATCTTGCTTTATTTGCATTTTTCTCGAAAATTTCTATATGCAACTTTATAAAACTTTTATACTACAATACTCAAAACGATGTGCTCTTCCACTTCTTCGAACAAAAAATAGGGGTTATCATTAAAAAAAATGCCCCAATTGACCCTGTTGGTGTACGCCACTGTATATAGTTCTAGAGTATTTCAAAAGATAGCAAATTTACAATGATTTTTGACTCCTTCAAGCGGTTTTGCCACAAAACAGGATTTTGCAAGATATTTCAGGTGTTCCAGACTTTTGTACCACACTGTATAATATTTTTATAAGAGACTGTGAGTTTGTGACAATGTAAATCAAATTGGTTCCCAACAATTCTATAATATAACTGTTATAAAAGTAAGAGAAACGTCTACTTTAATGACAGATTTTAGTAGTAATGACTTTTAAGACGGTTGCGGAAAAACATTCTTTTTCAACCAAAAAATAAATATTCTTCATAATTCATATTTCGTTCTAAACATTTCTGTTCAGCTATTAATTATTACGTATAGCAAAACAGCTATAAACCCGGGCTCTAATAATAATCATCCACTGTCACTCGTATTTGCGATTTACCGTATTGTAAATTTCGCATTTCTCACTGCATTGCAAAAGTGGATATAATCCCGCACGTGGGACCTGAAAATACAATTTAAAGTCCCGCATGGGCGGAGTTTTATCACGCGTTTGCGCGGTCTTTCCTTCTGTACTCTTATACGTTCCCCGTTCTTGTAGTGTGTCGGTCAGCTGTTCTGTTCATCGATGTATATTAATTAATATTATCGTCTGCTATTAACGTTATTGATCAATAATGGCAACTTCATATGAATTAAAGATAAACGATGCCTTTAACAGTTATGAAGAATTAAATGAAGCCATAATATTACATGAAAAACAGAATAAAGTACAATTTTAGAAACGAAATTGCAAAACCCTTGACAATGCTAAAAATCACTGCCCCAAGTCATACAGTATTGCAAACTCAACATTAAAGTATTATGTTATAAAATACTTTGCATTCACGAGAAAGTTGAAATTATTAATTTTCAAAACGACGTATGTAGTAATTGCCAAAACACCAAAATTTGGTATTGAACGAAAGATTTGTAGAAGACGATTATTACAGTAATTATGATGACATAGTAGTAGAACATGATTGCCAAAGCACCAAAAATTTGGTAGACATTATGAGCGAAGAAAATGTTAACAATATTCTATAATTCGATTAATCCCATTCTGTAGAGACAATAGAAGAAATAGTTTGTGATATAAATTATTCAGAAATTGTTGATGATTGATCATGTTTACATAACATTTGTTTGTCGGTATGTTATATATAAGCATTTACTTTTATGGACATTTCTTAGATTTTAGTAATCACATATTTTTAGGAAGCAATAAAATCTCGAGGTAGGCCTAGAGGAAGATCGCTAACAGCTATTGGTTTACCAAGATAGAAAGATAGAAAAAATTAAAGAGCCTCCAAAATTACTGCAAATCAATACTGTATCTTGTATTTTATGGAAGATCACACAATACTGATTTATTAAAGGCATTTGTTAGTGTAAAATTCTTATTAATATATAGGTAAAAAGGTAAAAACATATATTTTGTTGCTCATTCTATCTAGTACCTTTCTATTAAATTATTATCGGTTTCGCAATCGGTTTTTATTAAATAACTTAAAATATTCATTTACTTACGTCTCTACCTAATAACAATTTAGAAATTAAAGTGCAAACGTGTATGAAACTATGTCGGGATTCTAACGAATAATTAGCAATCCCGTACCATAGGACATGAACCCCGCAAACGCGTGATAAAACTCCGCCCGTGCGGGACTTGAAATTTTATTTTCGGGTCCTAAATTTAACGCAGTTCGTGCAATATTCACAACCTTGGTTTGTAACGACAATACGACATCTGTCTTACAATGCCTACACTATTTATACGTTATTTATGTGGAAATTTATCAGGTGTCTGCAAAAACAGCACCAATAACCGACATTTGGCGTTGTAATATTCGCCCTAAATGACAACAGCTTGAATTTATTTAGGAATCACGTACTATCAATAATTAAACGTCAGAAATAGTTCACTGAGGTCTTAAATGAAAGATCAAAAATCGTATCTTCCTGTAAACTATTTTACAGTTTCTGTTTTCTATTTTTCACAAGTAAATTTTACTGTTGGATGACAGAAATACAAATGAAAAATGCCTACAAAAGCGTCGATATTTTGAATACAATTTTACAGCGCAAGCGAATCTGTTACCATTTATAAAATAGCTTACGCTGATGAGCCAACATTCGTCTTTGAAATGAAGTCTTATTTAACTTCATACGACGCGTGTGAATCGATAAAACGTGATTCCTATGTATCAATCTGTCCCTATTATTTCAACATAAGCCAAACGCCAGCCTTAAAGTATCACTCGCGATAACCAAATGGTGTTTTCAGTGCAACCTGCTTTGTTTATGAGTTATGACGTATTTATATCGAGAGATCCAAAAAAACTGTTCCTCAGCGGGCTGTGGAAATTCAACTTATGAATAATATGTTGGTGACACTGTACGTCAATGTCAAATTCGAGGTTATCAAGTTAGGTTTTCCGTCAGTTATGACACAAAATGACGCAAATCCTAACCTGCAAACCTCGAATTTGACATTGACGTACAGTGTCACCAACATATTATTCATACGTTGAATTTCCACAGCCCGCTGAGGAACAGTTTTTTTTGGATCTCTCGATATTTACAGAATTTTGAGCACTGCGTAGGTCGCTGAGATATGGCACGTAGTACCTTTGAATGGAGGTTTTATATTCAAAGCGTAGTACGTATCAGCATGAGGTTATTTTTTCATTCGAATACTTGGAACAAAAACCGAGTTACATAGGTTATTTAAATAACCGGATAACCGATTATTTTTCATTCGAATAAGCCCATCACTAGTCTGGATCCCATTTTATAGCAATTAACTTTCACAATGTATACAACTGCTGAAATTCTGCGGAAAGCGCACGTCCTCTATTCACGACGGTCGAACATACATTATGTACTTGATTTATAAGTAGCTATTACTATTCAAGTTTTTCTGCTTTAAAGCCTATTAGTTATTGATTTTATGTAAACATTTTCAGAACACTGAATCATTTTATTTAAAAAACTATGTATATCTATCAACAGAGCTGGATCTACATAACCTAGCATTTTATAATATGATATTAGCATTTTAGTGTAAACTGAATACCAACATAACGTACTCCGCCTTCTACTGTGCAAATAAGAAGTGAATAGAGTATAACCTTAGTTAAGAAATTAGGGACGAGCCAATAAGTATGCTATATGCTATACGCACTTACACAGTCTTGATGTAATTAATTACAATTTACAACTTAAACATTCTATATTTTGCGTGAACCAGCAGCAATATCGTCAATTACCTTATCATTGTCAAAGTTAAAATCGCTTTCTACATATAACACCACATAATCTACTACCAAATGTTGCCCAAATGAAGAACGCAAACGATTTTTTACGATTTTCAGAACTGAGACGACTTCCATACAGAAAATCCGTGAACACGATAACGTTAGCTCAAACTAGATAAAGTGATGTGATGTAAAATGATCCGTAACTATTTAACTAATTCAGTAATTAAAGCACAGAGTGGGCATTGTTTGCACTTCCCCATTTCTTCACACAGTGATGATGTCATAGACTTCGTCCATTGCAAATAATGTCTCAGGCTGTTCTTCACAATCTTCAGTGTCGCTCCGATCATCACCGTTAAATTCAAAATCTCTGTCAGAATCTGTGTTTGCTGAACTGCATTGTAGTCTTCTAGTCTTCATAGCGAGTCGCAAATTGGATTAATTCCCTGTACAGTTCAGCGCGATCGGTTACCTAAGTTGAGCCAATTTCGAAGCATATGACCGTCACGAGACGTTTCGACACCCTTGACGTTTTTGAGCTTTCTTAGGTCCAATTATGCAATAGCTTCATTAGTTCTTCATTGAAGATAAACCGTTATTTTAGTTTCTGTACTGTTGTATCAATGATCACGTAATAAACATCTTTTTCGAATTTCTTGAAGATGATGTATCAAATTGTTAGCTTCATCAGCAGCGAATTCTCTTGGTTTTGCTTTGCAATCGGGACTCACATTGTTAGGTTGATTTAAAGCTCAATTTCGATGTGAACTTTAATTTTCAGCTAAACGTTAATCTAAATGAGCCACAAAATCAGTGCGATGTTGTGGAGTAGCTGCTTCAAAGATTGCTCTTTTTGCACGTCTTCAACGATTCTGAATATTTTTTTCCCATTTTAAAATTTCCTTTGGTCCATTTTCTCTTGCCCTCCATTTGACCGGCTATTTCCAGTCGCCCCGGGCGGGCCAGACCAACACTGAATGTATATACTGTTCTAAATTAAAAATAGTATTTATATTACGCACCGGAACATTTTTAACTCTGAACATAGCCCATACTTAGTCCCTATGTTCAGTTTAAAAACACTGGTCAATTCATGTATGTAATTAATCAAGTAACCGATGTTACGTCAAAATAGCTACTTTACGATTAAAAAGAATGTGTCAAGTTGTTTGAATTATTATTGTGATAAAATACATTTAAAAAATGTATTGAACTGAAAACAAAATACACATAATGATTTTATACCATGTCAATTAGAGCATAAGAAATGTGCGTGACGTTTTTTCAGTCACTTATCCCGATATACCAATTCCATCAATCGGATAGCATTGACATGAAATTAGTTTATTTAAAATGTTATCAAAATTTTAAACACTTATGAAAAACGATGCATTGTTACGTGCTAAAAGCATATGATATTAATACTAGTAATCTACAGTATATAAGTGTTGAATAAGGGATCAAGTGGGATTAATGCGATAATAACTCATAAAAATTAATATCAGATTGGCATTGGTCGTTACTAGAAGAAAAAGATAAACAACGGTTTTGTTTTGAAAAAAACGTGCGACAGCATTTGAAAGTGCAAGGGGTTTTGTGGTATATAAGTGACTATTCAACACTATAACATATAAGCCAATCACATTGCAGACATTTGCTTTTTTCAACCAATAACAGCAGTATATCACTGAATATTGGGCACCATGCAAAATACTCACCAAACAATGTACGTACTCAAAAAAGAAATAGCCTTGTTGCGAAGTATCGGTTAGCAACGATGTTCTGTCCTTAGTGATATTGCTAGGTTAGGTAACACTAAACCCCAACAAACTGTGTGGCTTGTTTTAAAAATTTTAAAATGCTGTGTTTTGGAAGTATTCCACTGAATTTAATTGAGAATGAATAATTATATTAATTGTTGGATTATTTTTCAATAAAGTTAATCGTTATGTTTTAATATTGTTAAATAGTCGTCCCAAATACCACTCGAAGTGGATATATTTTTTAAAAATATTTTTCCATGTCCATAGAAATTATTGCAAATTCGCCTTCCGCTCGTGACATTTTTGATGTGATTTTGTATCGTGAAATTTAAACGCAATAATTTACATGGAAACGACAAAATATTTGTCAAAAATATATCCACTGCTTGTGGTATTACCCTTGATAATCTCGCCATTGCATATGGTTTAGCTATAGTAGGGAGTGTTACTGGCTAGCCGTCCTGGTAGGAGATTTAAGAAGCGAGAATCATTTTTCCGACGAATGTAAATTCGAGCTTAGAAGCGATTTGGGAAACCACGGAATAACGTTTGCAAAGTTTATTGCCTGTTTAACAGGATAGGTACAGTTATTTTGGCATCTACCGCATTTTATCTTGAACTTCGAATTATAGCAAAAAAGGGCAGTTTTGAGGACTACTTGCCGCATGTGATAGCTGACGATTGGAAGCTGTCAAGCTGACATTTAATCTGATTCATTAAACGTCTACAAGTGTAACCACGAACAGATAAGTGATTTTGATGATATTTTGCATATGAAAACGCTGTGTAAACATTAGACAGACTAGTAGTTTAAGTTAAGAGGGGTACCCCGTCCCGTTCATATAGTAGAGTAATTGAGTAATGGACAACATCTGAGTAACAATTACCCCGTCCCGTTCATATAATAGGCTAATTTTGGATGTCTCAAGTTTTGATTGATAATAAAACTAGTTAAGGGTATTGCTCTCTTTCATTTTAATTACAATAATATTGTTTATTTAGATATACAGTGAAGTTACAAGTTTCTTGACATATATCAGTGTACCTGAGTATGAACTTGTTGGCGCTCCCTTTAACATCTTAATTAAAGAATTCGCGACGTCTTCACTGTTGCTAGTAGACGGGCCTCAAGTACACTTATATAATTTTCAATTGTTGAGTTAAATAATTAAAGAGCGACGACCTAAAGGTAAGTAAAAAGCTAACAGCATGTAAATCAAATATCATATATATCACACGAAATGGATAGCTTCGCAAACTTTCTGGATGGGTAACCACAATGGCGTAGCTTTAGACAAGAACATAAAAAAAATCGCAAAATTAAACTTTTACAAGCAAGTTTGACAGTAAATAAAATTGTGGTGGGCACATCTCATTCCTCATTTTTTAAATTTGAAACGGAAATTTCTTTGACAAAAGTTGTAGTGAATCACATTAAATAGAATGTCTCCACGCGTGGGATTTGGAAGAAGAGAAACTTTTAATTTTTAATTTCGGAGGAAAATGTTGTTCTCTATAAAAAATCTGCTTGCAAGACTCCCAAAACCATATTTAAATTTGAATTTTAAAATACATAACATAGGTCTACACTCTTTGAACGCTGGAACTTGACTATCAAAACGTTAAATAAGTATCAAAATTAAATACAACGACGTGGCTGCCAAATTACTCATTACAATATGGCTCACACCGGTCGGAGCTCAAACGACAGCATAGCGACAAGCACGTAGGTACGTAGTTAAATTTTGCAGAAAATATATATTATTTGTGCATTTTTCTGCTATCTGATCCACTTATTAGTTTTTTTCTGTAACGCATGTGTCACCTCGTATATTTTTTTTAAAGGTGATCCGCTTTACCCCATCGTTTGGGGTAAAGCGGATCACCTATATTATTTGGTTTTAAAACCACTTTGAACGTATTGCGGGTAAAGCGGATCACCTAAAAAAATTTTTTTAAATTGTTTCCGTGAATACTGAAGGAGAGAGAGGCAAAACAAGGTGAAATAAATGTAGAATCGGTGTTTCACAAACATTTTAATGAAAATAAAATAGTATTCTCTTATACAAATGTATTAAAGTGTGTAAATAAATGAATTATACAGCGTGTCTCAAAAAGAATGGGACACCGATTAGTCAGAGATTCCTTAGGTTATAATATATCGATTAAACCTAATATACCTTAGTACAAAGTCCCTCCAGTAAAAAGTTACAGGGCCTTGAAGTTCAATTTTTTATTTTTTATTTTTGTTTTAATTTCCGCAAATGTAGAGATATCAATTTAAATTTTGGTATGCATGCTTACTATTATGTAATGCACTAATACAAAAATTTTCATCAACTAGACTTGACTGTAAGAGGCACTTGACCTACCTTTCAAAACTTTTTTTTGCTCTAACTTCGTTATCTATAACTTTTTTTGAAATTTTAGGTTATTATCTGAAAGAGAATGAAAAAGCACAAACATAGTGTACACTTAGTTCTTAAGCCTAAAAGCAACCGTTTGCCTTAAAATGCCCATCAAAAGTTTTTGGTTGTCATTAAGACGTGCAATTATCAAGTAGCCATGATCACAAAAACAATGGATAATGATTGTAATTTAGTAGGTAAACAACATCAAGAAATCAATTAATGACGTTGGTGTTATCATTTTTTTGTCTTTTGTGCTTACAAAAATGCTGCAACATAACGAACCTCGCAGCATTGGAGAATTCGTTATGTAACGGCATTTTCTTAAACATAAAAGAACAAATTCTTATGTCACTAATGTCATTAATTGTTTTTTACTAGATGACCATTGTTTTTGTGGTCATGGCTACTTGATAATTGCACGTCTTAATGACAACCAAAAACTTTTGATGGGCATTTTAAGGCAAACGGTTGCTTTTACACTTATGAACTAAGAGTACATTATTTTTGTGTATTTTAATTCTCTTTCAGATAATAACCTAAAATTTCAAAAAATGTTACAGATAACGAAGTTAAAGCTAAAAAAAGTTTTCAAAGATAGGTAAAGTGCCTCTTACAGTTAAGTCTAGTTGATGAAAATTTTTGTATTAGTGCATTACATAATAGTAAGCATGTATACCAAACTTTAAATTGATATATCTACATTTGCGGAAATTAACAAAAAAATAAAAAATAAAAAATTGAACTTCAAGGCCCTGTAACTTTTTACTGGAGGGACTTTGTACTAAGGTATATTAGGTTTAATCGATTTATTATAACCTAAGGAATATCTAACAAACGACTTCCGGGATTGGACCGTGTCATGATTGAGATCGAAGAACTCAACGTTTCGCCCACTTTCGTAAGGGGCTTCATCAGGAGGAAAAAGCAAAAGAGCACGGTAACTCAACGTGTTAACCACGCCAGAGGCGAAACTCTTTGCAAAGGGAAGGGACAGAAGAGCACGGTAACTCAACGTGTTAACCACGTCAGAGGCGAAACTCGACTGACTATCGGAAGAAGAAAAGCGAGAATTTATAGGCAAGCGCCGTAGCGTTTCAGCAAATGCCGTCGCGTTTCAGTGACGGAGGGCGGGGCTTAGGAATTAGCACTTTCCACATAGAAGGAAGGGGAAAGCCTTCGTCCCGATTGAAATTATTAGGGTGTTTGCAAATCTCAATGGCTTCGCGAATCTTTCTGCTAAAGAAGAATGGGGATTTGCAGATGATGGAAGTTTCATCAAAAAGGATTTTATGACCAGTATCGCGTTGGTGTTCGGCGATGGCCGATGATGAAACGAGACCTGACTTGACACAGCGCTGGTGCTCAGAGATGCGAGTTTTTACCGAACGACCTGTTTCACCAATGTATACAGCATTACAAGAGCAAGGGACTCTATAAACACCATTAGATGACATAGTGTTTAATTTATCCTTAGATGAAGGAAGAACCTGTGAGATTTTGCTCGGGGGTTTGAATACTGTTTTAATGTTTTGTTTTCGAAGAAACTTTCCTATGCGGTCCGTGACTTGGTGGATATAGGGAAGAAAGACTATTGCTGCAGGAGGATCGGATTTTGGAGGTTTGGGTGGCCGTGGGTGAAGATGGCGATTGATGGCAGACTGTATATCCCTAGCACGGTAACCGTTATTCCTAAGAGCTTTCCGAATGTGATTTAATTCATCGTGGATATTATCGGGTTGGGATATGGAAACAGCCCGGTGTACAAGTGAATTGATAACGGAAAGTTTTTGTGTAGGATGATGGTGGGAATCGGCATGTAGATAGCGATCAGTGTGAGTAGGTTTGCGATATACAGAATGACCAAGTTTGCCACTGGGTTGGCGAGAGACCTGTACATCTAAGAAAGGAAGGGAACCGTTACTTTCTATCTCCATGGTAAAGTTAATGTTTGGATGTTGACTATTGAGATGATTTAAGAAGACGGGTAACGTGTCTTTACCATGTGGCCAAATAATAAAGGTATCATCAACGTATCGGAACCAAACCTTGGGTTTTAATTCTGAAGATTCCAGAGCTACGGTTTCGAAAGCTTCCATGAAGATATTGGCAACGACAGGTGAAAGAGGAGAACCCATGGCCGCACCAGAGATTTGTTTAAAGAACTGACCTTGAAATAGGAAATAAGTGGAAGAGAGGCATTTTTCTATCAGGGCAGGTAGGCTTGAAGACGTCTCCCCATGCTCTGATAACAACTGTTGGATTATGACTATGGAATCGGGAATAGGAACTTTGGTAAAAAGGGAAGTGACATCGAAACTCACAAGTAAATCCTCAGGTTCAACGCTTATATTGGATATAAGCTCAACGAAATGAGCTGAATTGCAAACATACGAGGGAGACTTACCAGTGAACTTTCTGAGGACAGTGGTTAGGTATTTAGCTAATGAGTAAGTAGGGGAATCTATGGTACTGACAATGGGCCTGAGGGGAATGTCTTGTTTATGGATTTTGGGAAGACCATAGAGCCGAGGAGGCTTTGAAGCGCGAGGAATCAACCTTCGTTGAATATCAGTGGACAGATCTGAAGATTTTATGAGAGAAGTGACTTCCCGTTCGATTTTGGAAGTTGGGTCGCGAGAAAGTAGGGCATAAGAAGAATCTTGGAGTAAAGACTTAACCTTAGTGATGTACTCTGTTCGATCCATAACTACCGTAGCATTACCTTTATCAGCGGACAAAATTGAGATGTCGGAATTGGAACGGTTCCAATTCCGACATCTCAATTTTGTCCGCTGATAAAGGTAATGCTACGGTAGTTATGGATCGAACAGAGTACATCACTAAGGTTAAGTCTTTACTCCAAGATTCTTCTTATGCCCTACTTTCTCGCGACCCAACTTCCAAAATCGAACGGGAAGTCACTTCTCTCATAAAATCTTCAGATCTGTCCACTGATATTCAACGAAGGTTGATTCCTCGCGCTTCAAAGCCTCCTCGGCTCTATGGTCTTCCCAAAATCCATAAACAAGACATTCCCCTCAGGCCCATTGTCAGTACCATAGATTCCCCTACTTACTCATTAGCTAAATACCTAACCACTATCCTCAGAAAGTTCACTGGTAAGTCTCCCTCGTATGTTCGCAATTCAGCTCATTTCGTTGAGCTTATATCCAATATAAGCGTTGAACCTGAGGATTTACTTGTGAGTTTCGATGTCACTTCCCTTTTTACCAAAGTTCCTATTCCTGATTCCATAGTCATAATCCAACAGTTGTTATCAGAGCATGGGGAGACGTCTTCAAGCCTACCTGCCCTGATAGAAAAATGCCTCTCTTCCACTTATTTCCTATTTCAAGGTCAGTTCTTTAAACAAATCTCTGGTGCGGCCATGGGTTCTCCTCTTTCACCTGTCGTTGCCAATATCTTCATGGAAGCTTTCGAAACCGTAGCTCTGGAATCTTCAGAATTAAAACCCAAGGTTTGGTTCCGATACGTTGATGATACCTTTATTATTTGGCCACATGGTAAAGACACGTTACCCGTCTTCTTAAATCATCTCAATAGTCAACATCCAAACATTAACTTTACCATGGAGATAGAAAGTAACGGTTCCCTTCCTTTCTTAGATGTACAGGTCTCTCGCCAACCCAGTGGCAAACTTGGTCATTCTGTATATCGCAAACCTACTCACACTGATCGCTATCTACATGCCGATTCCCACCATCATCCTACACAAAAACTTTCCGTTATCAATTCACTTGTACACCGGGCTGTTTCCATATCCCAACCCGATAATATCCACGATGAATTAAATCACATTCGGAAAGCTCTTAGGAATAACGGTTACCGTGCTAGGGATATACAGTCTGCCATCAATCGCCATCTTCACCCACGGCCACCCAAACCTCCAAAATCCGATCCTCCTGCAGCAATAGTCTTTCTTCCCTATATCCACCAAGTCACGGACCGCATAGGAAAGTTTCTTCGAAAACAAAACATTAAAACAGTATTCAAACCCCCGAGCAAAATCTCACAGGTTCTTCCTTCATCTAAGGATAAATTAAACACTATGTCATCTAATGGTGTTTATAGAGTCCCTTGCTCTTGTAATGCTGTATACATTGGTTAAACAGGTCGTTCGGTAAAAACTCGCATCTCTGAGCACCAGCGCTGTGTCAAGTCAGGTCTCGTTTCATCATCGGCCATCGCCGAACACCAAAGCGATACTGGTCATAAAATCCTTTTTGATGAAACTTCCATCATCTGCAAATCCCCATTCTTCTTTAGCAGAAAGATTCGCGAAGCCATTGAGATTTGCAAACACCCTAATAATTTCAATCGGGACGAAGGCTTTCCCCTTCCTTCTATGTGGAAAGTGCTAATTCCTAAGCCCCGCCCTCCGTCACTGAAACGCGACGGCATTTGCTGAAACGCTACGGCGCTTGCCTATAAATTCTCGCTTTTCTTCTTCCGATAGTCAGTCGAGTTTCGCCTCTGACGTGGTTAACACGTTGAGTTACCGTGCTCAACGTTTCGACGGCATTTGCTGAAACGCTACGGCGCTTGCGTGGTTAACACGTTGAGTTACCGTGCTCTTCTGTCCCTTCCCTTTGCAAAGAGTTTCGCCTCTGGCGTGGTTAACACGTTGAGTTACCGTGCTCTTTTGCTTTTTCCTCCTGATGAAGCCCCTTACGAAAGTGGGCGAAACGTTGAGTTCTTCGATCTCAATCATGACACGGTCCAATCCCGGAAGTCGTTTGTTACTTAATGACAATGGCCGTGAAAGCCTCAAAAATCATCTAAGGAATATCTGACTAATCGGTGTCCCATTCTTTTTGAGACACCCTGTATATGTACATTTTGGCAAAATAATATTACAAAAAATTCCTTGAAATCCAAAATAAAATAAAAACATAATCATTTATAAATTCCTTGGACTTTTCGCACAGAACTTCGGACTACTCTAAAATTGAATCACAAACATGTCTAAATATGAATTCTCCCCTCCTCCCAGCATGTCCTACCACTTTCTCAATTATTTGACACTTTTTTATGATTGCAACATCTTTGACGTCTGGGTAAACAAAAACTATTTGTTTTGTCCTTTCTTTTTTTCTCAACACATTAACTGTGTATTCATTTCCATCTTCGGATTCTATTTTGCCAATATACATCCTGTCTCTCTTATTTGTTTCAAATTTGATGATGACAAAATCCCCTACGCTTATAGTTCTGGCAATATCTTGGGGGTCATCTTCTTTTGACGTTGAAGGTGAATTTTCTTTTTCTATCATATTATCTTCCTCTCCTTCATAAACATTTTCTTCAGATATTTCGTTCAACCCTTCGTCGTCGCTTGTTTCTATATCTTGTTCCAAGTGGTTGTCAAACTCGAGTTCGTCTGGCTCTGGTTCAATTAATGTTGGTAGAAGATCAGCTGCTCCAATGCTCTTTCCTGCTGAAACATTAACTTTTTTCCCTCTTTTTGGAGCCTGCTCACCTCCAGATCGCATCTGATTGAGATGTGTCACAATAGTATCGGACCACGTTGTTTCCATTGCTCTTTCAACATCTTGTTGTTCTTCCTGTGGTCTTATGCTAACAATTTTTCTTAAAACCGCATCTGGATTAAATGGAACGATGCCACAAGCCTTGAATCCTGCCTCAACATTGGCCGTTGTTTTTACTCCAATTTTTTCAATTGTTTCATTCAGTAATCTTGGAAACACTGTTTTCGGCAACACTCCTCGATTTTTCAACTTCCATATTTCTAAGACATCGCGCCATGCGCCTTTGAATGGACGGAAGTATGCGACATCTAAAGGTTGAAGGAGGTGTGTAGAATTTGGTGGCAAGAGAACAAATCTAATGTTATTATTTTCGCATTGTTCAATAACGCTGATCGTCAAATGACTACATAAATTGTCACCAATAATGACTTTGGGACCATCTAGATTGCGCATGAAAGGTAAAACAATTGTTGAAAACCAATCTTCAAATGTGCAGGAATCGAACCATCCACTCGAGGTACGGTTATATCTTGAACCTGGAAACCCGCCTTCTGTCCACCCAGGATATAAATGTTTAGCTTTATACACCACATAGGGTGGTAGCAACTTTCCATCTCCTGATATGGCAAACATAACACTGGTGCTAGATTTGGAAGTGTCTATTATTCTATGGGCATGTTTTACCCCACGCTTTACTATAACTTTCACAGAACCCGGATTATCAGAGAAGTTCGTCTCATCATAGTTGATTATGTTCGACGGCAATACATCTTTCAAAGAGTCTTTCAATTCACTGAAATATGATTCTACAATTTCATAAGATACAGCTGCTCGAACTCGTTTCGTATTTTCAGCTAATTTTATTGTTAAATTTGGATGCCTCAGCATGAAAGTTTTGAACCAGTCTAAACCAGGTAAATTTTCATGGAACCTTGCCTCCCTCTTTCCACTGCGATTTAAATATTGCTGCACCATATACCTCACATCATAACTTTTCATCGGAAATCCCCATTTGGCGCAAATCAAAAGCATTTCAACCAATTTCTCCTCCTCCAAAGTGTTAAGCGCTGGCGGCCTACCATATGCCAAAAGTTCATTGTTTTTGTCATTCACCCATCGATTCAATGTTGTATAAGGAACTGCAAACTGTTCGGATGCTTTTCTCAAGCTAAAAGTTCCCCGACGTATCGCCGCCACTGCCCTTTTGAGATATTCCATAACGTAATTCCGATTCCCGCGCGGTCCAATCTTCTTCCGATAATTTCGAGGCATCCTTACGTCTGAAAGATAAATTCTGGATTTAAATAAACCCTGATCCGCTTTACCCCATTAACATACAATTTTTCATAAAAAAAATCTGTAAGTACATAAATTTCCGGTCTGTACCAAAACTAAGGTTATGACTATTTTGCGGAAAGTTTATTACACAAACATGTATTTCAACAGATTCACAGCTATTTCTACTCACTTTGTACAACAGTTTGTTTACACCACTTGTGGAAAACGCAAAATCCGACACAAATTTTTATTAATTAATCTGGAACGATTGAACTAGGTTATAATATCACAACCGGCAACAAAATACCAACAGAGATCAGCTGATTAGTGGTCACATGCGCGGGCACGATTCAGTGGCGTGACTTTGGGGATGCACAATTATTAGTAAAATAGTGTACTAGTGAGCCGCTTTACCCTGTATGATCCGTTTTACCCCATTTGACGGTATCTTGCTGAATTTGTTTGAGATGACGAAAAAAGTTATAGTCCAGTCACTATGTCATTTTTGCTTGAAAGTGAAGGGAAATTTGAAATTTCTTTTTTGGGGTATTGGTGAGGTCCAGCAAAGCTTAACTTCAAGTTGTCGACCAAATTTCCAATGTGCTATTTCCGCCATCTTGATAAATGAGTGCGTTTGATTTTTTTGCGATAAATCGGTTCCCGTTCACACTACATGAAAATAATGTAAACATCTTTTTTAGAATTTTGAATGCTCTACAATTTATGTTATATTACTTTTTTGCGTACGAGCGATATTTGTCGAGATATCGAACGCGAAAAAAGAGCGTGAAAGGGTGGAGATTTTTTTTTGAGCTTCTGGGTTTGTGTCTCATTTCTCTTTCTATTTAGCGAAAAAGTAGCTATTATCAAACTTGTAGAGGTTGAAAATGGCTTCAATTTGACCTATTATAAATTGATATGCAACTAAAATTACGACTTGTAGAGCGGGCCAAAGTTGTCAAGTTGGCGCGTAATTTTCATTTCATGTACCGTACTATTACATAGATGACATAACAAACTTCATTGCATTATTGGAATCATTACATTTCATCAAGTAGATAGTATACAGCATTATATGATTGTATATTAATACTAATAATAATAATAATAACAATAATAATAAAGGTCTTTATTAAATTATTACAAAATTACACAGAAAAAATGTTGACTAAAACGTAATATTGTTTTGGGCGAAGTTCAACTTGATATAAAAACAGATCTATCCGCTGTTCTTCTACTTAATCCGGTAAAGAACAAAAAGAAGTGTGTTATTTTAACCCTAATAATTAATTCATTGATGTTGATCCATAAAATTTTGAAAAATAGCTTTTTTAAATATTGACGTACAATAGCCTTTTACTACATTTGGTAAGGAATTATAGCATTTAGTTATTCTGTAAGAAAACGATCGCTTGAAAAATTCTGACTTATGTTCAGGTGGAGTCAGCGTTCCTTTAAATCTTATGTTTAAAGTATGTACGTCAGTTCTAAACTTTATTTTGTTGTATAAGTAACTCGGTGATTTACTCAAAATAATCTTGTGGATAAGACATGCAGAATTAAAGAAGCGCCATTCTTTCATATTAAGCCAGTTTGAATCTTTCAGCTTATAAGAAATTCTTTCATATTTTCGTACTCCAAATACAAGGCATAAACATGAGTTCTGAATTTTCTGAATTCTAGCAATATTAAAGCTATTTAAATGTGAATCATAAACAACGTCACAATAATCAGAACAGGACAAGATTAATGCATTACACAAAACGGTTTTCACATTTACACTTAAAAAATGTCGATTTTGATAAATAAGTTTCAAGGAACTATATGATTTTTGCAGATATTTTGAAATATGTTTAATAAATTTAAAATCATTATCAAGATAAAGACCTAAGTTTTTGACATCATCAGAAACTGGGATTCTATCCTGGTCTACTAATAAATTTACTTTATTAGAATTTCCTGTCGACCACCCTTCCTTATAAAATGTTTTAAATTACTGTAGCTATTTAAAATGATAATTGTTGTTGACGAAGATTGTCCATGCTCTGTTTCCGCCATCTTAAAAAATTGGTGAGTTTGCTTTTGTTGCAATAACTCGGTTCTTGCTAACGCTACTTGAAAATGCTTGCAATTTTACCTGCTATGAATTGAAATACTTATCGGTGTTATAATTTTTTTATTTTCTTCTCCGTTTTGATGGTTCTGGTTCATTTTCCTCGATATATATTTTATCTTCGTCTTAATACTTACTTTCTTCAAGTATACATTTATGGTCAGGGTGCTCTTCGTGATGTTCCCATTCCTCGGCGATTTTTACTTCGAGCGTTGCAGCATCCTCATCGTCATTGTCGCTTGTATCGAGAACGACGTCAAAAATAACAATTTACGTACTGGCTACTTGAAATATAACAATTCTCATAATGCAATGATGTTTATTATGCCATTTATGTAGTAGTACGATACATGAAATAAAAATTAAGCGCCGACTTGACAACTTTCGCCCGCTCTACAAGTCGTAATTTTAGTCGCATATAAATTTATAATAGGTCAAATTAAAGCTATTTTCAACCTCTACAAGTTTGATAATGGCTATGTTTTCGCTAAATAGAAACCGAAATGAGACACAAGCCCAGAAACTCGAAAAAAAATCTCGACCCTTTCACGCTCTCCTTTCGCGTTCGATATCTCGACAAATATTGCTCGTATGCTAAAAAGTAATATAACATAAATTGTAGATCATTCAAAATTCTAAAAAAGATGTCCACATTATTTTCATGTAGTGTGAACGGGAACCGATTTATCGCAAAAAAATCAAACGCACTCATTTATCAAGATGGCGGAAATAGCACATAGGAAATTTTGGTCGACAACTTGAAGTTAAGCTTTGCTGGACCTCACCAATACCCCAAAAAAGAAATTTCAAATTTCCCTTCACTTTCAAGCAAAGGCCTTATTTTTGGACATAGTGACTGGACTATTAGACTTGTTGACAAGTTGTTGACCACGTGTATAACAAATTTTTTCAGTGGTCGAATGTTTTGCGTTTTTTTCGTAAACGAGCGTATATATTTTTCCTCATGGTGAATTTAATATCACACTCCTCGCAAATAATATGCTCTTCTATATAACTTTTGGAAATTTAATTTACAAAACACAGAAATATTAATTAAAATTACGACGGATAATAGAAACAATTTTAGAAACACAAGCATAGTAATAGCAAGGAATATAAACAACTAAACTCAAAATCAAAGTTCAAATACGTCAAACGCAGTTTGACCTTGACGGCAGCCAAGATTAGGTGTGGCCGTGTCGCGTGACCAGTGATTTAAATCTCAAAAGCGACGACATTTGCCTATAAATTCTCGGCTTTCTCCTTCTGATCGTTAGAAGGGTTTCGTCTCTGGCGTGGTTTATACGTTTAGTTACAGTGCTCTTCTATCTCTTCCCTTACCAAATAGTTTCGCTCTGGTGTGGTTTACACGTTCAGTTTGCTTGCTCCTAATAAAACCTCTTACGAAAGTGGGCAAAACGTTGAGTTCCCTAACCTCAATAATAACGGAGTCCAATCCCGGGAGTCGTTTGTTACTTAATGACAATGGTCGTGAAAGCCTCTAAAATCAACATATTGTATTGTTGACAGGTTTGATTGAAGGTGTGCAGTATTATTTGCAGCTATCAGTAGCATCAGCAGCGTAGCAGATTATATTTATATTATTCTCTCCCATTTTATAACCATTTGCTGTTTTTAGAGTTTTAATTATTTTGTCCATTTTAACGTTGAAGAGCATTGAACTTGGAGAATCACCTTGTCTTACGCCTTTTGTTATCGGGATTGATGCTGTTCAGTTATTATTTATTTTGAGTTTTGTGATGTTGTTACTGTTTATATTTTCAATTGATTTCAGAGGAGTTCCTGGTGTCACTTTTTCATCGCCATTTAGGTTAATTCGTCAAATCTATAAAGCATAAGTAATTAGGTAAGCTGGAGTTTAAAATTCCAGGGATTTCTCGATTATTTGGCTATAATATATATGTACTTAGTAGATAATAGAAGTGATAATGAAAAAGCGAGTGGCACAGTTATAGGCTATTGTTGGTGGATTGTTGTGGAACCGCTGATCACATTCTCACGCGAAATGTACTGCGCATATGCAAAAGTTTCTGTCTCAATGTCCATATTGCCCAAATCAGTTTTGTGGGAATTCAGGTTTTGTGATTTTGTGGTTTTAACTTTACCCGTTACGATCCGGGTTGTAATGTTGATATTAGGCATTTGTGAACTTAAACTGTGATATATTTACCATCTGACAATCGTTGTTGAGATAATCGTTAAAGGAGTTTGTTTCAATTATTTCAGATCGTACTTGCAGTATATGTATAATATAACCTAAGAGACTTAAACTTCACGTTTACACGTCTGGTATGTATCACAATAATATAGTGTAGCTGCCGGCATATACAACCTAGAAAAACGCCAGTAACAAACTCTAAGTCTAATTGATATTTGTGCACACATAAAATACATTCATTTACCTACATTGTTCCACTCAAGTTATGTATCGACATCTTCCTCAATTTTGACTAGGTACCTATAAATACGTATAAATATTATAATTCGTGGTTCGTTTTCGCCTACAGTTCTTTATCTTGTGTATGCTGCCAGGCATATTGTATAACGGTACAATATTCGTAAATGTCTAATAATAGTTCGGTAAGTAAATGACCGGCAAGCATATAATAGGAATTTCTTCTACTTTCAGAACCTGGACAGAACTTCCAAGTGTAGCATCTGATGCAGTACGGACAAGATGTCTTTTCTGATTCTGTAGATTTACGTTGCAGGCTTCAGGTATAAATTTAATCAGTTGTCACTTGAATATGGGAAACGATCGTTAGCAGTCAGAAAACACTTCCTTCACTCAAAAATATATCAATAATGTGTAGTAACTTCGATTTTAATATTGCTTTTCTTAAAGTTGTTTATAAACGGGTTAATTGTAAGTCTTAAAATAACTTATTGATTGCCTACAATCTTTTTTACTGTTGTTAAATTATTACTGAACTTAATTACTTACTTACTGATTTGATACTATACATACTTTGCTTCGGAAATGTTTTTTCCTTGAACCTAAATAAACTTGCATCTTGCGGTAATATATTATTTGTATGTGTATATAATAATTAAAAGTTTTTTTATTGCAGTTTATCTTGCATTTTGCAAGTTAGGTTTCTACAAAATATATTCTTACATAAAATTTGATTGACTGATGTAATAACATTTTTGTTTTGAATAATATTTACTGCAATTTTGAAAATACACTGATATTTAAATTTGCAGACTTTTATCAGTTTTTAACATCTAATATTACCAAGATATTATTTTAATAAGTTTCAAATGTACTATTTGTTATTTTTCTTTTGAAGGTATACGATCATTGCCCTAATACTATAGTATGGATTTATAAAAATGTCATGCATTGTTCTTGACAGTTACGTAACTCGTGTAACACATTCAATTGTCCGTATGCAATATAATGTTATTGTTATCGCCCCGTGAGTGATGTATTCCATTTCACTTAATATACCTCTCCTTGTCAACAATTTTGAACCCTTTTTTACATCTCTTGTTGTAACTGATCAACGGAGATGTGTTCGTATTCATTTTTGTTGAATCTATTTTATTAGTTCAGCAATGCATGTCGTGAATTATCACCAAATATATTGATCGTAAAATTTCTTCTTTGATGAGTTATGCAGCTTCGATTTTAATATATTGGTAAGTATTGCAAAACCACTCCGCTTTTGTCTATTTCTTCTTTGTCAATAGATTATAGAAATGTTCATTTATTTTTTATTTACACACGTGGGTTTGTGGCATCTCGAGTTGCAAAGGCTGTTACTTTTTTTACAGACACATCTATTCGTTTTGTATTTTATATCATTTTTCTCCTACCATATTTCTACATATTGCGTGCACTGAGTTTTTACAAATGCCGCATGAATGGGCTCCAGTAGATACTATTTCACAAACAACACAAAACGCTTTTTCTTCTCTGTCAACTGCTTCTCCTTCTGATTAGTGATGTAAAAAAGCGTTTTTTTAAATCGAATAAAAAACCTAAAAAAACAACGGATTTTTTGGTTTTTTATCCATTTTTGTAATTGGCGGTACGTTTTGGTAGGTATGGTTGGCGGCAGGTAAGCATCATATTACGTATTACTCACATAACATCAAAGCGTATGCATGCGTCTATGCGAGCACCCCCGCCCCACCCCCACTGTTGGAAGCTGTTTTAAGCTGGACCCAGCTCTGAAACTGTCGAGCTGATCGACGAATCAAGTTACGTTAGCGGTTCATTAGAGTCATCAGACAGCGACATGGGCGACGTAAACTGCATGGATACTGACTCCAAGTCAGTTGAGGAGTCAGCCATGTCTGTTAGCGAGTAATTTCTGCATTATTATAATTTCTACAGGGTGTTAAAGAAGTCGACGGAAAAATGTCTAGGTTGGTCCAAAATATGATGATTTAACTCAACTTACCTATATCCAAAGTTGCTTAGTTTAGCCGCTAGAGGGCTTTAAAAACTATTAGCTTTTTTAAATGTTTTAACTCCCTGTATAATCACTACCATTTTTTTTCTGGATAGTTACTTTAATTTAGAAGCTATTTCCTCTCTTACAAAATTTTAATTGGGTAAACGGTTTAGCCACAAAAAATATTTGGTAAGAGAGGAAATAGCTTCTAAAGTAAAGTAACTATCCAGAAAAAAAATTGGTAGTGATTATACAGGGGGTTAAAACAATATGGATGGATAATTAATTGTGACAAAGTTTTTAAACATCCAGTAATTTTGGAAATTAGGGTTTATTACACAAAAAGCTGTAGTTTATTGGTAAAAACGCATGGCCAAAAAATGAATAAAATCTATTTTTCGAATTATTTGAAAAAATTTAAAAAAGCTAATAATTTTTAAAACCCTCTAGCGGCTAAACTAAGCAACTTTGTATATAGGTAAGTTGAGTTAAATCATCATATTTTGGGCCAAGGATTCACCCCTAGAAATTTTTTCGTTGACTTCCCCAACGCTCTGTATATCCACTTTGGTTATTTTTTTATTTTTCTTTAGAAATATTTGTTTTCTTTTGTTATTATAAATTCTATAATTCATTTTACCTATGAAATGTATTACTTTTATTTAGAAATATCTGTTTTCTGTTTTTCCAAAGAATATTACTTGTTGTTATTCACTACAATTTAATTCTGAAAAAAAACGTATTTAAAAAAAACCAGACCGATTGGTTTTTTTTACAAAAAAACAAGTTTTCTTTAAAAAAACGAACGTTTTTTTTTGTTGCGTCACTACTTCTGGTGCAATTAACAATACAGGTGTTCTAGCTGTCGATGCAGGTGTTGAAATAGAGTCGTAAACTGATTCGAATTGTCTTATTGTTGATAAAGAAGTTAGTTCAGCTGCTGGTAGATCCTCTGAAGTTGCAGTGTTCTTGTTGTTTTGCTGTTTAGGAAACTGATCCAGGTCCTCTTCAGTAACAAGCTTTTCAAGCAATTCTGTTGGAATATGAGTAGATTGGAGTCCCGTTTTTGGCTTTGTTCTAAATAAGGCTTTGTACGGTGATTTTTTGATGGTACAGTGAAAAGAGGAGTTCTTGTGAAATTGAACAAAGTAATATCGGCTGGGATAGGTGTAGAGTTTATGATGCAGTTGAAGTAACGAGGTGCTTTTCATGTAATGGATTCAATCATAAAGCGAGTGAATGTAAATCGAAAAAAAACATGCCCCAAATGTGCCAGTAGTCATCTTTTGAAAGAATGTAAGGCTAACGATGAAGAAAAGAAATTTGTGAACTGTCGTAATGCTAAAGAAAAACTAATAATTTATCTAGATGTGGATCATTTTGCATGGAGCTTTGACTGTCCAGTTTACAAACGTAAACTAGAACAGGAAAGAAGTAAGATAGATTTTTTAGAAAACAGAACCAAATACTGAAATTATTTATTCAAATGCACAAAGAATGCAAAAATATATGGAGGATATTGAAGTTTTAATTGAAGACAAGCGTCCAGCTATCGTATTTTTAAGTGAAACCAAATTCACAGAGAATATTGAGGACTGTGAAATAAGTTTTCGGGGTTATGTCACCATTCGTTGTAATGCCGAAAATCGATACACACGACGAGTCGCAATTGTTGTGCGTAATAATATTAAATTCAAAATAGTGTCAAACTTTTCATTTAACAACGAATTCTGGCTATCCATTTACATAACGCAAGGATTTCAAAACGGATTGTACACTGCTCTTTGTCGTTTTCTAAGTGCCAATATTGCAAGATTCTTAGAACAGTTTGAAAAATGGTACGACAATACAGTTCAAGACCACACCAAGCATTTAATTCTAGGCGATTTCAAGTGGGATATCTGTAAAGATTCATTCTACACAAGCAAGCTCCTACGATTAATAAATATGTTGGGTTTAAATCAACTCGTAACCGAATTTACGTGCTCAACAAAAAATGCCAATACAATCATTGACCTCGATCTAACAAATCGAGACAATGTAATTGTTAATGTGCAGTTTCCACAAATTTCTGAACATAATGCAATCGATGTCACGTTACGAATGGTTGCGCGGTATAACAGCAATTTTGAAAAAGTTAATACCTATCACAACTTTCGCTAATTACTCCTCGCAAAAACTGCTTGATAAACTAAATAAATATAGCTGGGTCACATTATTAGATAGTAAAGATGTAAACAATCTTGCCACACATATGGTCAGCAGAATACAAAATTCTGTAAATGACCTCATTGACAACAAAACAATTGCACTTAAAACTGACACCCCATGGTTTAGCTGTGATTTAAGCAAGCTCCAGGCGGAACGCAATCAAATGTTAGCTAAAATTACTAAAAATACGCAGGGCTGGTAAAACTATAAACGTATTCGGAATTTTTACAGCAATAAAATTAAGGACAGGAAAAACCAATATTATGAAAATAGAATAGAAAAATGTGGAAATCCGAAGATGTAGAAAACTGTCAAATCTTTAATGAAAGGATAAACAAATAGTTTTTCAAACATTTTATTTGACGGAGAAGAAATTAGCAATGCCCATGATATTGCTAATAAATTTAATCAGTACTTTGTAAATAGCGTATTAGAGCTAAACAAGTCCATTATTATAAACGACCGCTTTGAAGAAGCTACGTTTCCCGATAATATCAGTACTATTAAATTTAAAACAATTACATTAAAGGATATTAAAAAATCAATAGCAAACATTAAACGAAACGGTTGTTTCGATCATATTACAGTTGCTGTAATTGTAGATGCCTCACCTGTTGTAGGTAAGATACTTGTTAAATTAATAAATCAGTCTCTCGGAACAGAGTGCTTTCCAGAATTATGGAAAATATCTAGAATTGTTTCAGTACCCAAAGTTAAATTAACTAACAAGTGCGAAGGATTTCGACCAGTAAATGTGTTACCGGTATACGAACTTATTGTGAAAGATCACTTCAAATCTTTCATGAACATGACATATAAAGTAAAAACCAATCAGGATTCAGAACTAAATATTCGTGTGAAGCAGCGTTAAACTTGGTTCTGATGAAATGGAAAAGTGACTTAGAATTAAATAAAAGTGAAATAAAGTGAAATTACTGCTTTTCTAGACTATAAACGTGCATTTGAGACATCGACAGGCAGCGGTTAGTGAATAAACTACATAAATGTGGAATACGTGGTAACGAAAATATGTGGTTTCAAAGTCATCTCACTCATCGACTACAAACTACATAAAGTACGTTTTTTTTCTATAATAACTATCAAAGTGTTACAATGTTGGTAGATATGTGATTAAAACGCTAGGAAATTTTTATACCTCGTGTTGGTAGAACTTTTTCAAAATTGTGGTTATGTGTCAATTTTGAATGTCAAAATTTATCATTCTTTCAATTTGTCGTTTAATTACAATTACCTTTAATTTTGCAAACGTTTATTATGTTTATTTTCAAATATTGTTAGTTTAATAATTAATAAATTTGCAATATTTTACTATGCTGTTCGTTTTACCTACTATTATAATTATAACATACAGTCGCGGCCATAAAAACCGGGACAGTTTTTTTGACCTAATTTTCAAAATGCGAAAAGAAGTGCTGACTGACAATTTTAATTAATAATAGTCATCAAAAGTCATTATTCAGATTTAAGCAATGACGTATGAAGACATTTATTAATTAGAATTGTCAGTCAGCACTTCTTTTCGCATTTTGAAAATCAGGTCAAAAAAACTGTCCCGGTTTTTTTGGCCGCGACTGTATCTGTCAAAATGACAATCATCTTTTTAGTGGAAAAAAATAACTAAAACTCTATGTACCAACATTATTAAAACTAAGGACCCTGCAGGAATGCAACTTTTCCCCTAGAAAGTTGACCTTGAAAATTATTATAGAAAACAAAATTACTTCAATTAGTGCCGGTAAAGCTACATGGAAAACAACTTGGGTGTACCCCAAAGCTCTGTTTTGGGTCCATTATTGTTTATTTTGTATATAGAATTGAATCTAAAACATTGCACCATAAATCTAGTGAAGTTACTGACGAAGATGTTAGAAATGCGATTAATAAAATGAATATAGATTTAGAAATGATTTCTAAGTGGTTCAAATGTAATAAACTGAAACTGAATATCGCAAAAACAAAAAGCAATAATTTTATCAGGTACTAATGCAGAATCGGTTATTAAAATTGAAAACTTAGAAATAGAAAAGGTATCTCAAGTTAAATATCTAGGACTATTCCCCTCAGATAATATAAACCAATCCCATCAACCAATTTTCAAAATTTGAACCTATCAGAGCGAATACAGCGAATATTTTGCACTAGTGCAATACCCGGGTATTTGCACAAATGCAGTAGCGAGTATTTGGGGGAAGAAAAGCAAACCAGCTAGGTACACAAGACATTTCAGAAAGAAAACTGAAAACTCTTTAAAAATGAATAGTGTGGTATACAAAGGATGCCATTTCTTCGAGGAATAGTCTTGCAATCTTCCCCGCGTGCATTCTGTATAATTCGAGTATTTCTTTTGAACGCTTCGCGTTCTCGAGAAATACTGGAATATACAGAATGCACTAGGGATATAACTACTGAGTAATTATAGATGCTAAACTAACCTTCAATGCTCACGTAGCTTACGTAATTAAAAAGGTAGTTAAGAAAATAGGCTTATTCAGTAGAATTTCTAACAAGATTAGTATACAGTCTGAAATTATGATTTACAAAACAATCATTGCACCGCCGTTCGATTAATGCTCCGCTATATTATTTTTACGTGAAGAACAAGAATTGGCTAGAATGCAAAAACAGCAGAACAAAGTAATGCGTATTATATTGCGCTGTTCGAAATATACAAGAATTTCTGCGATGCTAGATTGTTTACAAGGAAGTATGAAGTAACGTATGTATTTCAATTCTTTGCTGTTAGTTTTTAAAGCAGTCACTAACCTGTTATCTGAATATATGACCCAAAACTTAGTTTATGGTTGTGATATTCATAATTATAGTAGGTACTAGAAATAGGCAGAATGTTAGATTACCCAAACTTACAAAAAGCGGTTCCCAAAATTGTTTCTTTTATAAAGGCTTCAAAATTTATAATAACCTTCTAATTGAAGTTAAAGAAACTAAAAATATTTATGAGTTTAAAAAAAAACTAAGCGATTATGTTAAGAAAAATTATTAGTTAAGTAAATATGTAAACAATTGTAAATCTTACAATAGTTTATAACTAAATAAAGATTATTACTATTATTATAACAAAGTAACAACTGAGGGTGCGGTAACAATCATGATGCAGTTCACTAACATCTCTCGTTCGATCAAATCCCTGCGATATATAAACTGTTAATGAGGTTATTCCGTAAATTCATAAATAAGTAAATAAATAACTGAATTGCAATGACAATCTGCTTTTGTTTTAGATGTGAAAATCTCCAACTTCTCTTGGCTAATATATCGGTAAAAGAAACGTTCAAAGGAACATAATCACCATTGATTAAGAAACTATGGAAAATAAATCTTGTAGCTCTGCAGGAACTATACCATGCCGATCGCAGTACATACATAGCAGTGAAAGTTTTGATAAGCTATCTATTAAACAAGAAGTCATGGAATTAAAGGATGAAAATTATGGAAACAAAACATTTGATGAAAATAACGTAAATACTACTTGTAGCGAAGAGAAACCTTATACTGACTCTGTATGCGAATACAGAACAGAACAGAAAAGTAGTTTAGTTAGACATGTTAAAACTCATACAGGTGAAAAACTATACAGATGCTCGATTTGTGAGTATAGAACGGCACAGAGTAGTAGTTTAGTTGCACATTTGAAAGTTCATACAGGAGAAAAGCCATACAGATGCTCGGTTTGTGAATATAGAACAGCAGATAAAAGTAGTTTAGTTAAACATATGAGAACTCATACAGGTGAAAAGCCATACAGTTGCTTGATTTGTGAATACAGGACAGCAGTGAAAAGTAGTTTAGTTACACATATGAAAACTCATACAGGAGAAAAGCCATACAGATGCTTCGTTTGTGAATACAAAGCAGCACGTAAAAGTCATTTAGTTAGACATGTTAAAACACATACAGGAGAAAAGCCATACAGATGCTTGGTTTGTCAGTACAGAACAGCAGTGAAAAGTAGTTTAGTTAAACATATGAGAACTCATACAGGAGAAACGCCATACAGTTGCTTGATTTGTGAATACAGGACAGCAGTGAAAAATAGTTTAGTCACACATATGAGAACTCATACAGGAGAAAAGCCTTACAGATGCTCAGTGTGTGAATACAGAACAGCAGATAAAAGTAGTTTAGTTAAACATAGGAGAACTCATACAGGAGAAAAGCCATACAGTTGCTTGATTTGTGAATACAGGACAGCAGTGAAAAGTTGTTTAGTTACACATATGAAAACTCATACATGTGAAAAACCATATAGATGCTTGATTTGTGAATACAGAACAGCACAGAGTAGTAATTTAGTTACACATATGAGAGTTCATACAGGAGAAAAGCCATACAGTTGCGCAGTTTGTGAGTACAAAACAGCAAAAAGAGATCATTTAGTTAGACATGTTAAAACACATACAGGAGAAAAGCCATATAGATGCTCGGTTTGTGAGTACAGAACAGCACTGAAAAGTAGTTTAGTTAGACATATGAGAACGCATACAGGAGAAAAGCCCTACAGATGCTCAGTGTGTGAATTCAGAGCAGCAGTGAAAAGTCATTTAGTTACACATATGAGAGGTCATACAGGAGAAAAGCCATACAGTTGCGCAGTTTGTGAATACAAAACAACCAAGAGAGATCAGTTAGTTAGACATGTTAAAAATCATACAGGAGAAAAGCCATACAGATGCTCGGTTTGTGAGTACAGAACAGCACTGAAAAGTAGTTTAGTTAGACATATGAGAACTCATACAGGAGAAAAGCCTTACAGTTGCTTGGTTTGTGAATATAGAACAGCAGTAAAATGTAATTTAGTTAAACATATGAAAACTCATACAGGAGAAAAGTCGTAGTCGTGCAATTGCTTTTGTTTTTTAATAGAGAACATCAACGTAAAAGTAATTTAGTTAAACATGCAAAAACTCATACAGATGAAGAGCCCTTCATTTTTCGGTTTATGAATCCAAAATAAGCACATAAATGTCATTTAGACATACGAAAACTCATACAGCTGTAAAGCCATACACTATTCTGTTTGTGGATACTGAACAGCACAGAAAAAAATGTAGTCAGATATCAGACTCAAACCTGAGAAAAGCCGTATATGTGCACTGTTGGTGATTATCAAACAACACAAGAGGAGAAAAGTATTACAGTTCTGTCTGTAAATACAGAGGAGCGTAAAAAGTATTTTAGTTACACATATGAGTTCTAATCCTGTAGTGTTACACACAAGCTATCGATTAGGAAATAATCTTATTATTTGTGTATACAGTCCAATCCAGAAAAGCATTTTACATAATAATGTAAACTCATAATCTTTATAATAAATTGTAAATAGAACGAATTAAGGTATATGACGCTTTACTACATTCCTAGTGTGCAGAGACAGAGATAAATCTGAAAGGAGGTCAAGAAGAAAGCACACCCCCTAGCCGTGAGGAAGTTGAACAGGTGATACAAAAGCTGAAAAACAACAAAGCAGCAGGAGAAGACAATATTCCAGCGGAACTATATCGGTATAGCAGTACAGTACTTAAGGAAGAAATCCACTCCTTAATTCAAGAAGTCTGGCAAAAAGAACAAATGCCCAAAGCTTGGGCTACAGCAGTAATAACACCGATACACAAAAAGGGTGACAAAACAGAATGCCATAACTACAGGGGTATCGCCCTTTTAAACGTTGCTTATAAAGTGCTGGCAAGCCTGATAAAGGAAAAACTATCGAACTATATGGAGAAAGTAGTAAGCGAATACCAGTGTGGCTTCAGGAAGAACAGATCAACCATCGACCAGATCTTTACAATATCACAGGTCCTTTCAAAAGGCTATGAATACGACATCGATCTGCACATTTTATTCATTGATTTCAAGCAGGCATACGACTCGGTTAATAGATCTCAGCTATACAGAGCCATGAAAGAATTCAAAATTCCAAATAAGCTGATACGATTGGTAAAAATGACACTGGAAAACGCCACAAATAGAATAAAAATAAATTGGAGGATATCCGAAGAATTTACAATCAACAACGGATTAAGACAAGGTGACCCGCTATCCTCAGTTCTGTTCAACTTTGTTCTAGAGAAAGTGATTAGGATGAGCGAAACAAATACACAAGGTACCATTTACAATAAGGAACACCAATGCTTAGCATTCGCTGATGATCTAACGATAGTAGCAAGATCGAGAAAATCCATGCAAGAAATTTTTATAAAACTCGAGAAATCTGCAAGAATAATGGGACTCAGCATAAATGACAGCAAAACAAAATACATGCATGTGGGAAAGAACAAGAACAAGACGACCGGCTTCCTAAAAATCCAGAATGAAGATACTACTGAATTTACCTTTGAAGAAGTAACACAGTTTAAGTTTTTAGGATCAATGATTACAAGAACTAAGGACAACAGCGAAGAAATCAAAACACGAATTGCAAACGGCAATAAATGCGCAGGAGCCCTAAGTTCTATGCTAAAATCAAGTGTTCTTTCAAAAAACTCTAAGCTTCAAATATATAAAACAGTAATAAGACCTAGTGTAACATACGCGTGTGAAACATGGTGTTTGAACAAAAGTGACCAAGAAAAATTAAGCAGATGGGAAAGGAAAATAATCAGACGGATTCTAGGAGGCAGAAACGAAAACGGAATCTGGAAAAGAAGAACCAACCAGGAAATATTGGAAGAGCTGGGAAATGTGGACATCATAGGAATAGTTAAATCTCAAAGGCTAAGATGGCTAGGCCATCTCATAAGAATGGACAAAACTAGAATCCCCTTAAAAATCCTGGAAGGTAACTTTGTGAACATCAGAAGAAGAGGAAGGCCAAAGACCAGATGGTATGACCAAGTACAGGAGGATTTAAAGAAAACAGGGACAAAAAACTGGAAAACCATGGCACTGGACAGAAAAGAGTGGAAAAAGACAGTCCAATTAGCCACAGGCCTTAATGGCCTATAGAGCTTTATATATATATATATATATATATAAAGATAGTCCCTCTCACAGCTTGTGTGGTTACATACACAGTACAATGTTATTTCTTGACTGGGATAGGGTTTGGAAAAACTCCAATCTCAGTGCTACGCACAGGTACCAAGCTTTAATGGTTAGATTGAATTAAAACCACTTGTATGTTACGCCTGACGTTTCGTTTTTTTATTCAAAACATTATCAAAAGCTAACACCTTGTGGACCAAAGCACATGTTTTATTAAACGCATGTGAAGATATTCAAATTTGAACAAATTCATAAACAGGGGCAGTAGGCCACCAAGATTACAGACATGGGCTGCACATGATATAATACACTTAGTCTTACATCGAGTCGGTTACACATTAAAAATTACTAGCACATTTAAAATTTGATTTACAATAATTTTATTAGCTATTTAGCCAACATGGCCGTCAATTAGATAAAATCGTGATCGATTTTATCTAATTGACGGCCATGTTGGCTAAATAGCTAATAAAATTATTGTAAATCAAATTTTAAATGTGCTAGTAATTTTTAATGTGTAACCGACTCGATGTAAGACTAAGTGTATTATATCATGTGCAGCCCATGTCTGTAATCTTGGTGGCCTACTGCCCCTGTTTATGAATTTGTTCAAATTTGAATATCTTCACATGCGTTTAATAAAACATGTGCTTTGGTCCACAAGGTGTTAGCTTTTGATAATGTTTTGAATAAAAAAACGAAACGTCAGGCGTAACATACAAGTGGTTTTAATTCAATCTAACCATTAAAGCTTGGTACCTGTGCGTAGCACTGAGATTGGAGTTTTTCCAAACCCTATCCCAGTCAAGATATATATATATATATATACATTCCTACTGTAATAAATTGGCTTAGAAACCTTAACTGTAATATATTATTGTGTACTATTATATGTTTCTATCACCGACTCTTTTCTATGGTAATGTCTATGTACTGTACAATTGCCTTCATAGAAAACTAAGACATTGAAAATATCAAGATATCTTATTTTTGAAAATTTTAGTTGCATAATTGTGCCTTGATTTCTTCTAATTTTTCTAGTATTACGAGTCTTAGCAAGTAAGACCGTGTTCTTAACAATGAGCTCACGCAAAATTTTCATTATGTTTGCCCCATTCCTCAATCTGGTTCAAATGATGGTTTTCGGAGATTCGTTTAAGGATGCCATCTTAACTGACAGTTATATATAACAGGAGTTTATTTGAATTTGTCATTACAGACCAATTAATTCTGTTCAAATTTGACTGTACCAGTTTTCTATGCTGGCAATGGTACATGCCATACGTTAAGTAAATAAGTAATAAAATTGTTACAATATACAGGGTGATTCAAATTAAGTGCACACCATTGCTTCTTTGATATTATTGATTTTACAAAGTAGGTTAAATTAGCAAACAAGTAGTGTTTTCGGTGCTGATTAATATGCAATTGCAATAAAGTGCTTTACTTTATTGTACTAGTATTTAGGGATGTCGTACCCGGTCTAAAATCAAACCCGGGTACCCGAAAACAGTACCCGGGTACCCTCGGGTACCCGAAGATTTTACATTTTGCCGTATTATTTTATCCGAAATTGGTAGCAGCATCAACATCACACAGATGATGTTTATGTTACTTCAACCCATACTGACGCGATTTAATGGTACTATTGAGGGGTTGAAATATTTTCGTGGAGCGGATTTATTGCCTTATATGAAACAAGAATCAACATTATGTGGTATGTTATTGCTGCATTGTTGTTTTTCTAGAGCTTATTCCTATTGTTTTTAAGTTTTTATTATCTTCTCCGAAAAGAGCTGACTTTCTGGACATTACATAATTTACTAGTCGGGTACCCGGGTCCTGAAAATTACCCGGGTTTACTATTACCCGGGTCGCCCCGGGTACCCGGGTACCCGCCGACATCCCTACTAGTATTATAAAGTATCTATACGTCAGCTGTCAATGTCAAAATAAATGTTTGTTAACATCCATCAAGGCACTCTAATGTCAATTGTCTCTTATCACAGAATATACGTCAAATTTATCAAGTCTATTTTTTCAATTTCAACAGTCGAACATAAAGTTGTGTATGCAACTCGTACATAATGTGACTTTATTGACTCGTCTGCTTTATTGAGCTCGTTCAGCAATAAAATAAACAAATAAAGTCTTACATTATGTACTTGTTTTATAAGTAGCTATTACTATTCAAGTATTTCTGCTTTAAAGCCTATTAGTTATTAATTTTATGTAAAATTTTTCAGAACACTGAATCATTTTATAAAAAAAAAACTATAACTACAGAGCTGGATCTACGTAACCTAGCATTTTATAATATGATGTTAGCATTTTAGTGTAAACTGAATACCAACATAACTTACTCCGCCTTCTACTGTGCAAATAAGAAGTGAATAGAGTATAACCTTAGTTAAGAAATTAGGAACGAGCCAATAAGTATCCTGCATGCTACAGTGCCACCAAACACACAAAAACCCAGCGTAGGGGAGGCTGGCGCTAGCTCTGCTTCATAAGTACACTCCGTAGAAAAATTATAAATATTCGTAAACGCGGCAAATTCAAACTTTTATTTTAAAAATCATCAATATTTTTACATATAACAGTGTTTAAATTACTAAACCACAACTTATGAAATAAATAAATTGTTACGAAAGTAATAGTAAATAAAGCAACCGATAATGCAATAAATATTGTACCTATTGGATTGCCTAATTATCAATTATCCTAAGCGTTAATTTGCAATATTGCGACATTTGTTCACAAAGCAGAAAGAGATTATAGTTACCAGAGCAAAGAAAAGCAACATTGGAACTTAAAGGAACGGTTATCTTCATTTGACGTTCCTGTATTGACAGTGAAAATTAATTTTTCATAATTTATTTCGTCCATTAAGCCATATTTTCTATACATTTCTTCTCGTATATTTAAAACATCAAACTTTCCTCTACACATTTTCCACAGTGTACATTTCGTGAACCGTTCTCAACAAAACTCCCAGCTCAAAATAACGATTTTCGTGAGTCTTCCTTCAGTTTCTTTTTCTTATGAAATGTCAAAGAAGTACCTGGATAAAGTAAGGACGAACGTATTATCTGTTTTTTTAATGTTTTTAATGACAATTCTGAGAAATAATATTTTTTTAGCATTAAACTTACCTGTTGACTTCCAAGTTGCTGCGGCCGTCATAACATTTGCAGTTATACTTCTCGCTTCTGAATGCATGAGTTATGAGCGCATTGTAATTGTTGAAAAATGTAATACTTACGATTTGAGGTTATACAACCAAGTCGACCGAAATTAAACGACGATTAGGTAAACTATAACAAAAACTATCGCAGAAGAGCAATACTAATAATAATAGCAATAATTAACAAAGAACCACAAAACTGATTAACAGCAGCACCCGAAAACCTGGAAGTTAGACATTTCTATATGACGCGTGTAGAAAACTTTAGCAGTGGACTGTAGTATTTTTTCGTTGATTCAAGTTCGTAGTATTATTTGCAACGTCGCGCACAGATGAAATAAAAATCACTGTTTAATATTATAAGTTTAATTAACCACTAATTTACAAGAACAGTTAACAACATAAAAAAAACCTGGTACGCGACTGACAACTGCGTCGTGTCAAGGGCACGTTCAAACAGCAAGTGAAGTACTGAAGGGCTGTTTCCTACTGACTAGTTACATAATACAATAGTGGCGGCGCTGCTACCGGAAAACGGTTTGAGCAGCAAATTGAAATTTTGTACGCCCAAATATTGAATATACTTAATAACGCGATAGCAGCAATAGCGAAGTGACGTTTGTACTTTTCGTGTGAATGTACCTCGACGCTAAACTTGCTTTTTGTTGGTTTGTTAATTCCCCTTACTTGAATTTTACATTTAGTTCACATATTTTCCACGGTTTTTGTGTGCTTGGTGCTACTGTATACGCACTTACACAGTCTTGATGTAATTAATTACAATTTACAACTTAAGCATTTTATATTTTGCGTGAACCAGCAGCAATATCGTCAATTACCTTATCATTGTCGAAGTTAAAATCGCTTTCTACATATAACAAGACAAAATCTTCTACCAAATGTTGCTCAAATGAAGAACGCAAACGATTTTTTACGATTTTCAGAACTGAGAAGACTTCCATACAGAAAACCCTTGAACACGATAACGTTAACGCAAACTAGATAAAGTGATGTGTACAATGATCCGTAACTATTTAACTAATTCAGTAATTAAAGCACAGGGTAGGCATTATTTGCACTTCCCCATTTCTTCACACAGTGAAGATGTCATAGACTTTATTCATTGCAAATAATGTCTCAGGCTGTTCTTAACAATCTTCAGTGTCGCTTCGATCATCACCGTTAAATTCAAAATCTCTGTCAGAATCTGGTGTTTGCTGAACTGCATTGTAGTCTTCTAGTCTTCATAACGAGTCGCAAATTGGATTCATTCCCTGTACACCTCAGCGCGATCGGTTACCTAAGTTGAGCCAATTTCGAAGCACATGACCGTCACAAGACGTTTCGACACCCTTGACGTTTTTAAGCTTTCTTAGGTCCAATTGTGCAATAGCTGCATCAGTTCTTCATTGAAGATAAACCGTTATTTTATTTTCTGTACGGTTGTATCAACGATCACCTAATAAACATCTCTTTCAAATTTCTTGGAGGATGATGTGTGAAATTGTTAGCTTCACAGCAGCTTTGCTTTGCAATCGGGACTCACATTGTTAAGTTGAGTTAGGCTCAATTTCGATGTGAACTTAATTTTTAGCTAAACGTTAATCTAAATGAGCCACAAAATCAGTGGCGATGTTGTGGAGTAGCTGCTTCAAAGATTTCTCTTTTTGTACATCTTCAACAATTCTGAATATTTTTTTTCCATTTTAAAATTTCATTTGGCCCATTTTCTCTTGGCCTCCATTTGACCGGCGATTTTCGGTCCCTCGGGCGGGCCAGACCAGCCCTGAATGTATATACTGTTCTAAATTAAAAATAGTATTTATATTACGTACCGGGACATTTTTTAAATGTGAACATAGCCCACACTTAGTCCGTATGTTCAGTTTAAAAAGACGGTCAATTCATGTATGTAATTAATCAAGTAACCGATAGTACGTCAAAATAGCTACTTTACGATTAAAAAGAATGTATCAAGTTGTTTGAATTATTATTGTGATAAAATAAATTTAAAAAATGTATTGAACTGAAAACAAAATACACATAATGCTTTTATACCATGTCAATTAGAGCATAAGAAATGTGCGTGAGGTTTTTTCAGTCACTTATCCCGATAGACCAATTCCATCAATCGGATAGCAGCATCAACTATGAAATTAGTTTATTTAAAATGTTATCAACATTTTAAACACTTATGGAAAAACGATGCATTAAACTATATACCATATATATCACACGAAATGGATAGCTTCGCAAACTTTCTGGATGGGTAACCACAATGGCGTAGCTTTAGAACAAGATCATAAAAAAATCGCAAAATTAAATTTTTACAAGCAAGTTAGACAGTAAATAAAAGTGTGGTGGGCACACCTCATTCCTCATTTTTACTTCCTTTTACTATAAAGGAAGTATTTGATTCACCCCAAAAATTCGAAATTGAGTTTTCAACAGATCTTAACGTTTTAGAGTCCCCTGATCCCAAAAAACATATTTTTTTTCATTGGTCTGTCTGTCTGTGTGTGTGTGTGTGTGTCTGTCTGTCTGTGAACAGAATATCTCAAAAACGAAAAGAGGTATGGCGTTGAAACTTCCTATATAAGTTTTGTGTACTATGTAGATGAGACAGCAGCTTTTGAAGAAAATCGCATAACCGGAAGTAGGTGTTTACTCTTGTGATTTTTCAGTTTTTTTCGATTTTTTCAAAAACGGCTCTAACGATTTTTTTTAAACTTTACATTTTTACTACATTTTTAATGTGTGTTGATGTGAAATAGGTGATTTTCCAGTTGAATACTTCTAAAGTGGGTTTCTTTTGTTTTTTTTTCTATTTTTTTATTAACTCCTATTTTAAATAAAACACCCGGTATATTATTACATTTTTGAATTCACCTTAAAATTCTAGAGAAAATTTGTCTCTTTAACTAACGCTCTATTTTGTACCGTTTTTGTAGTATTTGTAATTTTTGAAAATTTTTGACAAATGGCTAAAAATTAAAAATGAAATTTTTGACTAATTATAAGAACACTGTAAAAGGAAGTTGTGTGAGTGTATTACACCAGATTTTTTAAATTTGAAACAGGGAGACTTTTTTTGATAAAAGTTGTAGTCAATCACATTATAAAGAATGTCTCCACCCGTGGGATTCGGAAGAAGATAAACTTTTAATTTTGGAGGAAAATGTTGTTCTCTATAAAAAAATCTGCTTGCAAGATTCCCAAAACCTTATTTAAATTTGAATTTTAAAAAACATGGTAGGTATAAATTAAAATAACAAAATAGGAAAACTATTTTATTTAAGTACACATTTTCAATGCTTGTAAGTCAAATTTTAACCCTTTAAACTTATTCTACATAAACACCACCATTTTAAGCGAATTTCTCTGCTCTTTTAATGAATTTCATCTTTACTTTATGCAGTACACCAGGCTGATTAATTTCATTTATTGCATTTATTACTCGTGTTATGTCTTTTAAATAGTGTAATAGGACATTAGCATAAACCTTCTGTTTTAAAACACAAAAAAATCCATAGCTGGATATTCAACAGGCCCGTACCTTCCAATCCACTTTTCATGAAACTGATCATTTAACCACTGTCTAGCCAATAAAGTTGAACAAGCAGGACTCCGTTCTGCTGCCAATACATGTTTCGGGATCCATCAACTTTATTTGCGGTAGCACAGAAGTCTCTTAACATTTGTAGATAGACATGTTAATTTAAACTTTTATTTAGAAAAACGGAGCAACAATCCTATCGTAATACATACCACACAAAACGTTAATTTTTTTATAACGTCGACTTCTTCCAATTCAGGAGTTGGGATTTTTGTAAGCCCAGTATCCCGAATTCTGAGTCGAAACAAAACCATTTGTGCAGAAAGTTGCTTCATCAGTAAAAAAATATCGTCATTGAAAGGTGCGGTCTTCTATTCGAGTTCATCGTTAACGCTACGATTTCGCTGCCACCTAGCCTTTGTCCTTCTTTTTTCTTTGACAAGTTCTCTTATTCGCTTGAGGATGTTAAAATTGTTAGCTCTTAGATGATATGGTGTGGCATTCCGTCCAGCTTCTTGTATAGTGATTAGAAGGTGGTTTGTGGCGTATTCCAGTTCATTTGCTGTTTATAAGGCTAAATTTATATTAAGATGTTGATTGATATAACCTTTAAAGCACTTCCAGTTTGTGTTTTTGTTGCTGAGAGTATGTTTAGGTTCCCTATAGAATATTGTAGCATTTATGGTGGCTACCGCTGGAGTATGATTAGATGATAAATCCTTGTTGGATACTATATCCATATAGTTTAGAGCAAGACCTTTGACGATGAAAAAGTTTAGAAGGTTGGGAACTTTATTGCAATTTGATGGCCAATACGTTCGACTGCCAGTTGACAATCTTCACTCACATCTCCATAGCGTTCGGATATTCGATAAGGCGATCCTAGCCGCTAAGCGCGGACGTAGCATAAACCGGACGCCACGCAGTTTCTTCTCCAGACCCCTTTAGAAGTGGTCCGATAACGAGGTGGCCGAAGAGTATAAAAAGAAAATCCGAAGCTAGTTAACGACACTTGAAACTTGAATCCGAACCTGATCCTAACTACCAGCTCTAGGTTCCCGTTCTGTGGCCTAGAGCTTCTTCTATGACCTGGATAGTACCAGGGGATTCGGCTCCATCTTGCTTGACATTTTTCTGGTCTAGTTGGCAACACTAAAACACGACTTACTTACGTACTAAGACAAATCTTCGGGACGCCGGCTAATCCAGGTGCCTCGACGCAGGAAAATTGGCTTTTCTGCCGTGAGTCATGACAAACCGAAAATCACCAGTGCTCACCGGCGATTCTAGCTGTAAAGAACCGAACTTTCTAAAAGGTAAAACGTTCAGTTTATATTATTCGGAGTAGTCTAAACTTATTGACAAAGGACGTACCACGTTCAGCCAGGATTTATGCACTCGTCATAAACATCACCGACACCGTAAAACATCTTTTTTCATTGAATTTGTTCGCCCATCAACTATAAATAACAAACTCCATCTTTGCCGGCGCAAATATAACCTGTTTTAGATTTGTTGGTCTCAGTACATCAGCGCTACAGATCACCCGTGCCTATTGTCTTCGAACTTTCTTTGAGAGGATCCCGGGACAACAACCGGGCCAAGCCAGTATGCAGTTTGGGTTGCCGAATGTCCCAAAAATATCCCAACGCCGAAATGATACGCCGGAGGAATTGTATTTTATAATATTTCTGTAAATAATATTTTCATTAATTAAGAATATATTGTTTTGTATGTACTTAAACACATTATACAATTTGTTCCTACACTGTTATTCCTGTATTTTCTACACTTGAGTAGAACGAATCCTAGGCAATCAGTTTGAAACTGAATTTAGCGAATTTTGATTAAGTTTAAATAAGCACACTTCGCAGGGATTTTAAACTTAATTTGAACATTCCGGAACCAAGACAGGTACCATTATAAGTATATTGATGATATGAGTAGTGGTGCTGGTAGTTTCTGAACTTCAATAGTCGTAACTCGCAAAAAATCTATTTAAACGACGCTAATTTGTGATGTATAGGATCGTCAATGATTACAGCAGAAGCACCATGAGCTGTATTATCAGGGTATTCTGTGTGATAAATGGAGTAATAAGGTATTTTTAGGTAGGATCTTTCAGTGTAGTGCGTTTCCGAAATCAATAATACGTCCATGTCGCTTAGGCATAAGAAGTTGCTGACTTCCAAACTTTTTTGCTGTAATCCGTTGGCGTTCCATAAGGCAATCTTAGAAAATGTACCGTTATTGGATTAATCTATTAATGGCAGTGGTTAGCATGCCTAAAATCACACTATTTTGCTGTAGGAGTTGATTAAACATCCTTTTAAATTTGTCGAGGAATTGACTGAGACAGGTCATTAGTGAGAGGAGGTTGATTTTTTATTGCTTGAGCATAGGCCGGGTGTGTGTATTAGTTGGTTGCGAATAGGTTGATTATTTTGTTTGGCGTGGTGGTTGTTTATTAGGTTGATCATTTCTTGGTAAATCCAACAACCCTAATAATTGGCTGAGTGTGGTCCACCGTACAGTATACATATGGCCTGGGTGTTTCTAGTTGTTTTACAGGTTTTAGTGTCATGTTTTCCAGCGCATTCTGCAAACGCAAATTTTGACACCTAGTGCACTGTGTTACGGTATTAAAACAACTTTACGACACCCACCCAAGGTGAGCATCGCACCACGGGAGCGAAGTATTCAAGATACTCCGTCGATAAGAATTCTCATGAGCTGCAAGCTCAAATAACAATTTCGTGATCGCAAATACTGGAATGGTAATATTGGGACTCTTTGGCCGAGACTGCGCAACCACTGGAACTACCTGCACGCTCTGATCTCTCACGTCTCGCCGTGCACCAATCTTTACACTGTAAAAGGCGCTATCTGAAACAAAGCATGCACAGGTCGAATAGGAATAATACGTCCCTTAATTAAATATGCGTCTATTGGTCGATAACTACATCTGGGCAGCAAATCGTGCCGCCAAGCTTATGTTACTTCTTACGTTAAGCACCAGCTGATGGACGCGCTATGCTAGTAAACAACACACTATGGGTGGCCGGCCGCAGTGGGCTCGACACTACATATTAGAGTACAGTTTAGAAATACGCCCTCCGGAAAAGGGCGCGTTAGTGCTCGATAACAGACGCCGACCTGCAAAGGCAACGGGAGCAGTGTAGCTAGCAGCAAAGCACGACGCCGCACAAATGCGCGACGGAATAATTGAAGGCCTAACTCGTTAGGCAGCGGGGCAGCGTGACTGCAATATTTGACCAGGAAGAGGGGCTAACATAGCCTCACTAAAGCATGCGAATTTGGAATAGTTGCCAGCCCCTGCTACGTCGCCCACGCAGTCGTTGGCTGCGGTTAACACCTGATAAGCAAAGCACAAAGCCCTCGCAAACATAAACAAAGAGCTCGAACAGATTAGGGCGCGCCAGGCTCAGCACGGCGAGGCGTTGATTCCATTTAGGTATTAATCGGTACAATATAGCGAAGCTCGCGCACCTAACGTTACTGAATTAAAAGTTAGCACAAACGTAACACCAAAACATAGGCGCAGAGTTCTTTAGCTATTTAGGCGATGAGACGCGAAACTCGCGCACATGAACTTACTAGTAGGCTACCAAAGTAGCGTCTTGAAGCATGGTGGCCTCAAACCGGCATTAAAAGCCGCGACAAGCAAGCAAGGGGCATGCATCCGCCCACACAAAGTTGAGCACAAAGGCACCACCGCTCGCACAAGCGACAGTTAATATGTTTAAATGGTTGTAATTACAAATACCTTAGTCCGTAGACGGTCTATGAGAGTTGCTTGCAGTCAGTTGGTAGAAGGCGGCAGTCTGTGGCAGCTCAGTCGCCAAAACACGGCATTAGGGGTAAACGGGCTGGAATCCGCCAAGATGGCGGCGTTAGGACGCTCTCCTGAGAGCACACTTACGGCGGCAAAGAGGCCTACTTCGTCCTGCCTAGAAAGATCCTCGAAAACAGCGAGTTGCAAAGGGAAAGCCCTCTTTCTCACAAACGCAGAACTGGCCCCAAGAAGCCCTTCACACACCTACGCTTTGGCGTAAAGACTCGCCACTCGCACAATCACACGCGACCTCCTTCGATCAACGGCCAGAGCTGAACTGCCCAAGCAAGCAGTGTTACGACCCCTGCAGTGGCGTGAGCCAAAACGGCGTTACCACGTGACTCTCGACAGCCAATGGCGATGCGCTCCATAAAACAAATAAATTCCGGTAACAAAGACAGCCAATGGCGAGGCGCCTCAACGGCGTGATTTCTAGAAGGTTCGGAATTCTTGCGAGCGATAACACCCGGCTGCCAAAGTACCAGCAAAGGGGTGCTCCAACTGACGAGAAATACTGCGTTTGGGGCCAAATATGTGCAAAATCATTATTATTGAATTAGGCGATGGAGCCAAATAAGTAACTAAAAGGGTTTAGCATAGGGGCACGCTGCCCTAAAGCCTAGGTGGCTAATTAAAATACCAAAATGACCTGACACTCCCCTTACTTGAAAGAAAGTTTCCTGAAGTCTCTTAAAATCAACGGGGCATTTTGGCTGCGGCGCCACGAGAACTCAAACGACCGGAAACGCTGATACGATAGCTGTACCCCCAAAGGAATTACGCCCACTGGCCACCAGATAGGGTACGACAGGAGGGAAGAGAGAAGAGGAAGAAGAAAGACTGGATACGCCAGTAGAAATACGAAAATTGGGTAGGACCTGGCGGTTCGCTGATGGCTAGCACTCACTCCCCGGACCACGGAAGACGGGCGACAAGAAAACTAGCTGTCCCAAAGGAGTGGTACCCCGCCAGGGGTCCACAAAACGGTTTGTGTCTGGCTCCCTCGGGGAACCAAACGGGCTAAGACTAGGCAGACTGGGGACAGTCTTGCCGATCCGGCTCGACTGCCCCTCCCAAAATAGGAGTGCCACAACAACGGTTAACAAAACCACGTCGATAACCGACCACCAAAACGACAAAAAAAGGTAACCGACCAGACGCGAAACGGGTGTGGCACGCACTGCGGCGACGGCCACGAAACGCCGAATGGACCTTAACACCGGGTCCATGACGGTCGCCTAACAGTGCGGTTTTGGAAGGTGGAAAAAGAAAGAGAACAAAGGGGTTGGGTAGTTGTCGCCGGGACACGGTAGATAGTAAAGATAAGGGGAAAAGAAAGGTAAAAATAGAACATAGAGAAGGAGGGTTTGGGGTTCCAAATTGAAACCGTTAAAAAAAACGCGCGGTTAGCGCTCGTCAAGATCGGGTCAATAGAACGTCTTACTCCCATGCACACTTCCGACCAACCATTCCAAAAGAACAGGGGGGGAGAATTTGTCGGGGGGGGGGGGGGGGGGGGTAAGGAAAACGGGTGCTAGTAGACTAAACGTCCGTGGGATTGGGTTTTAGGTCTTTCGCGTGCCACGTGCCTTTCGGGGCACCGGTCTCGTCGGACAACTCGTAAGTGGCAAGCGAAACTTGCCGATTGATATAAAACGGCCCTACAAATTTCGGAGCCAACTTGGCGTTAAAATATTTCGCCGCATCGGAAAGTACGTAATTTCGTCGCCAGACGGTATCGCCAACGGCAAACTGAGCCGGGCGCCTTCGCAAATCGTATGTCGCCTTGGAGGCTTTGTACGCCACGTCTAGTCGTTTGACTATGTCTTCGTATACCGACCTTAACGCGGGAGTCCGTCGTAACAAGTCTTCGCGACTCTCTACTCGTATTTGTTCCGAAACATCTATCTCCTCGGGGTTTTTGGCGCGCGTCCCCTCTAACTGTATCTCTCTGCCGAAATTGGCGAAATATGTGGTCATGCCGGTGACTTCGTGTATTGCGGTACGCACTACGCAAGCGACTTTCGACAAATATTTATCCCACTCTCGGTGGTTGTCTTTCACGTACGACGCTAGCATAGTTTTTAATACTCGATTAACGCGTTCTACGGGGTTGGCCTGCGCATGGTAATGCGCGTTAAAGATAATTCGTGATTTATACGTATCGGTAAGTTGTCGGAATTCTCTACTGCGAAACTGTACGCCGTTGTCAACCAAGACGTACTGAGGTGCTCCAAAGAGCAAGAAAACGTCGTTCTCAATTGTCTGAGTCACCGCGGTCGCGGTGGCGGTACGCAACGGGAAGAAAAGGGTAAATTTAGTAAAGTAGTCAGCCACGGACAGAATATACACGTAGCCTTTCTTTGAACGGGGCAACGGACCTACAATGTCGATAGATATCATTTGCCACGGCTTATCCACCACGGGGTTACGACACATCAAGCCGGCCGGGCGTTTTTGCTCGGGTTTCTACGCTAGGCACGTCGCGCAACGGTTAACGTAACGGGTCACATCCGCCTTAAGTTTAGGCCAGTAATACTGCTGGGTGATACGGCCGTAGGTCTTATAAATGCCTAAATGGCCTGCGGTAGGTTTATCATGGTTTTTGCGAAGAATCTCGGCACGTTGAGGCTTCGGAACCACCTCTTTCCAACTCGTGCTTTCGTCCAATTCGGGGTATTTTACGTTAACATGTTTAAACAATTTCCCTCGCGATAGTTTCCACGCCGAATACTTGAACGGTTTTTCCACGACGCGCGTACACATGCGCCTATACCAACGGTCAGTCTGACTGTTACTCGGCGTCCGAACGCCGGCCTCGGGTTCTCCAGAATCGACGACTGAGACTACATCTATTTCGGGTATAGCACGGGATAGCGCATCCGGGACAACGTGGTCTTTTCCCTTCCGGTGTTTGATCGTAAAATCGTATTGTTGGATACGAACAGCCCAACGGGCGAGTCTTCCGGTGGGTTCCTTAAGATTATTTAGCCAGATAAGTGAATGATGGTCAGTAATGACTGTGAAGTGAGTGCCTTCTAAATACGGACGGAACTTCTCTATGGCCCAAAGGACGGCCAAACATTCGCGTTCCGTAACCGAAAAATTACGCTCAGACTTTGTAAGAGTCCGACTAATGTAACAGATGACCTGTTCTTGGCCATCAACGGTCTGAGTCAGCACGGCGCCGATACCAACATTGGAAGCGTCCGTCTGTACGATAAACGGGAGAGAAAAATCGGGACACGACAAAATGGGTGCCGAAACTAGGCAATTTTTGATGGTTGTAAATGCGACTTCGCATGACTCGGTCCACTCAAATTTCTGAAACTTTTTCAATAACGACGTCAGCGAAGCAATAATGGCTGAAAAATTTGGTATGAAACGCCGGTACCACGATGCCATGCCGACTACTCGCCGTATCTCTGAAACGTTTCTAGGTCGCGGCAAGTTAAGAATCGCCGAAACTTTATCGGGGTCGACTAAAAGTCCTTGGGCGTTGACGACATAGACCAGGTATCGTAATTCCGGTTGGCAAAAATGACATTTATCACTTCCCAGTGTTAAACCAGCGTCGTTTAGTCGCTGCAATACTTCGTCTAGAATCTCGACGTGTTTTTCGAAAGTCGGGGTACAAATAATCACGTCATCTAAATAGACAAAGACGTAAGGTTCCAATTCGGGACCCAACACATGGTCGACGAAACGTTGCCAAGTCGCTGACGCGTTATGGAGCCCAAAGGGCATGCGAGTAAATTGAAACAAACCGCGCCCGGGTACTGTAAAGGCCGTTAGTTTCTTAGATTTCTCTTCCATTTCAATTTGCCAGTACGCGGATTTGATATCAAGCGACGTCATGAACCGGACACGTAAGGTATCGGGTAGGCGTCCTTCTCGGTGACGCTATTTAATTTACGAAAGTCAACGCAGAAACGATAGGTTCCATCTTTCTTTTTAACTAGTAAAATCGGGCTCGACCAGGCTGAACGAGAACGTTCCACCACGCCTGATTTAAGCATAGTGTCCAACTCAGCATCGATATGCGCCTGCATTGCGGGAGAGACCGGATATTACCTTTGTTTAATCGGTGCCGCCTCAGTAGTGATTTTATGTTGAACGTACTTGGCGCAGCCGAGTTCGGGTTTAGCGATAGTGAAATGTCGGTTTACGAGAGTGTCTAATTGGTTTCGTTGATCCGAGTTCAGGTCGAACATAGACTGCAAATTACCGGTAGGAGTATCAATGGCCGCTAAGCCGGGTTTTGAGAATTCCCACTCCCCTCGAAACACGTCTTGGACTATTCCCACTGACTTCCAAAAGTCTGTACCGAGGATTAGGGTGTGCGGAACCTCCGGAACTATTAAAACATCAATAGCTACCACTCTGTTATTTAAACGGATAGGTAAGTGCAGGGTACCTAGACTGGTTACGGTCTGTCCATTCGCCACTGAGCAAACGGGTTTCAGCTTCTTATTTACGCGCAGGCCTACAGTACGCAACACGTCCCAACCCTTGGCTCCTAAGATTGTTCGATTCGCTCCTGAGTCCAACAAAGCTAACAACTCGAAGCCCATAATTTCAACGGTCACATGCGGTTGACGGTCATCAGATGACCTTTCTAATACGTAATCGAGAATGACTTTATTTTTCTTAAATTTGGTCTCGCGCTCCTCGATAGGTCCCTTCATAAATTTAGTCGAATTGCTAAACACGCGCGAGGACACTGCTCGACTGTTCAGCGTCTCGCGGGGTCGTTTCCCTGTCCCCTATCTCTTGCTCGACAACGAGGACAAGTGTTTACGGTCACTTCAGGTCTGCCGCAACGGTAACAGAATTTCTTGCCGCGGGGTCGCGGACACCTACTGGCTCTATGGCCTGGTTCGTTACAGTTCCAACACCGCATGCTTGACTTGGGTGCCGATTCTCGGTTCCTCCTCTCGGGAGTATTAACGTCACGCGTTTCGACAACATCCACTGGGCACGTTTCCGCGACAGGCGCGACCTCGACATATGCCAAGTCTGTTTCTAAGTCAGACTTCTTTCTAGATGGTGGCACGTAAGTTTCAATGGCGTAGCGCCGTTCTTCGATCTTCCGTCCGTATAGCGCTAGCTCGTCGATCGACCGGACTTCTGTCAATCCCAACTGGGTTTGGTATAATGGTGAAATATTATGCAACAAAATACGCAACTGTCTCTCCTCGGGAATCGCTTCAGTCAGGCGCGAAAACATTGTGCGCATGATAGCGATATAAATGCCCATACTTTCCGTAGGGCCTTGCGTGCGACGTCTAATTTCGTCCAACAACCGTTCATCATAATTAGCAGGTTGAAACTCTAGACGCAATAAATCGACTAACTGCTGCCACGTGTTAGGGGTCGCTCTATTCGCGCGATACCATAGCAATGCGTTGCCCGAAAACAAATCGATGGCCTGCATAAACAATTCTTCGGTAAGGTTTCTGGCCACTCTGAGTTCGTTAACACGCTCAATGAAAGCGTTGACCGATAGACCTTTCGGGTCACCTGAGAATTGTATGTTCCATTTCGAAACAGGGGTTGCCTTAAATGAGATCGTACGCGACATCGGCGAAACAAAACTCGGAGTCGACATAGTTGCCGCCGTCGTAGTCGTAGTCGTCGTCCCGACGGTAATGATAGGTGCGACACCGGACGTCGATGGCAGCGTTACGGCGCTTTCCTCCTCAGCCGTAGTCGTAGACGACCCTAGCTTTACTTGGTTAAGCTCGTAGGTTGAACGTATGAGTGATAATTCCGCGAATGCTTTTTGTTTGAGCGCTCGCTCTTCCTCAGTTGTAGCTAAAATATTCGTCAAACGGTTCATTCCGTGATAAAATTTCGTTTCGATCGTAGCCGCTACTTCTTTAGTCGGGTTAGCTAAATATATCTGAATCTTTTCCTCTAATTCGCTAATCAATGTTGTCACGGCCGTCTCTGTCTCTCAATACGTCGCGTAACCGGGAGCGCAACAAGGTAACCGCGCCGGAAGCATCACGGCCTCTGATTCTCAACTCGTATTCAGCTTCCGCGCGAAGCAGACGTTCAATATGTAGCTTTAGCACCATGTTTACAAACGGAGAAGGAACGACTTATATTATACGTCGTATAAAAGGAAAGCGTTAGCGCGTGTTTGGTAGGTCAATTACGTCAGATATCCGAACCAAATCGTAGGCGGTCAAGACGGGAGAAATCGGGAAAAAAAGTGGTTTGCTACCCTTCACACGACCGATGGCTTAACGGGACTATCTGTCCATATTCTTTGCGAAAAGACCGAATAAAAGCGAAAAAGAACAAATCCCAAAACTAGGCGGTCAACGAATGGCTTAACGAGCCTACTACCGTCCAACAATGGTTACAGATAGTACTGTGCCCGCAATCGAGGCGCACAACGTAAACGGGAACGAAAGAAAAAAAGAGAGAGAGAGAGAGAGAAAGAAAGAGAAAAAAATTCAAAATGAGGTCGTGCGTTGTCACGCAACAAGGGGCGACACGTCAGAATAACCAGAATTAGGCAGACAACGGGTGGCCTAACGAGAGAAAAAAACAAACAAGGTCTCAAACGTTAAAGCGTCAGAATTAAGACGCACAACGGATGGGCTTAACGAGACTACTACAGTCCAACAACAACAACAAACAACAGGCCCCACGCGATTGGGCCGCCAAAATTAGCCTGTTACGGTATTAAAACAACTTTACGACACCCACCCAAGGTGAGCATCGCACCACGGAATCAGTCCTGGAAAACTGGCACACTTGCCCTGAGATTCGCTAGAAACAGGCTAAAGGCCACGGCTGGAACGCTCAGGGAGTCGGGCGTGAGTCACACGGTACGTTCTGGGCAAGCGTGTGTAGGCATATATATAGGGTACGTCAAAATTATGAGGGCGCCACCAAGCTTGTCTTATCCCGAATAACCGGGCCTGGGCGGTTAAACGGGAGCGAAGTATTCAAGATACTCCGTCGATAAGAATTCTCATGAGCTGCAAGCTCAAATAACAATTTCGTGATCGCAAATACTGGAATGGTAATATTGGGACTCTTTGGCCGAGACTGCGCAACCACTGGACCTACCTGCACGCTCTGATCTCTCACGTCTCGCCGTACACCAATCTTTACACTGTAAAAGGCGCTATCTGAAACAAAGCATGCACAGGTCGAATAGGAATAATACGTCCCTTAATTAAATATGCGTCTATTGGTCGATAACTACATCTGGGCAGCAAATCGTGCCGCCAAGCTTATGTTACTTCTTACGTTAAGCACCAGCTGATGGACGCGCTATGCTAGTAAACAACACACTATGGGTGGCCGGCCGCAGTGGGCTCGACACTTTACATATTAGAGTACAGTTTAGAAATACGCCCTCCGGAAAAGGGCGCGTTAGTGCGCGATAACAGACGCCGACCTGCAAAGGCAACGGGAGCAGTGTAGCTAGCAGCAAAGCACGACGCCGCACAAATGCGCGACGGAATAATTGAAGGCCTAACTCGTTAGGCAGCGGGGCAGCGTGACTGCAATATTTGACCAGGAAGAGGGGCTAACATAGCCTCACTAAAGCATGCGAATTTGGAATAGTTGCCAGCCCCTGCTACGTCGCCCACGCAGTCGTTGGCTGCGGTTAACACCTGATAAGCAAAGCACAAAGCCCTCGCAAACATAAACAAAGAGCTCGAATAGATTAGGGCGCGCCAGGCTCAGCACGGCGAGGCGTTGATTCCATTTAGGTATTAATCGGTACAATATAGCGAAGCTCGCGCACCTAACGTTACTGAATTAAAAGTTAGCACAAACGTAACTCCAAAACATAGGCGCAGAGTTCTTTAGCTATTTTGGCGATGAGACGCGAAACTCGCGCACATGAACTTACTAGTAGGCTACCAAAGTAGCGTCTTGAAGCATGGTGGCGTCAAACCGGCATTAAAAGCCGCGACAAGCAAGCAAGGGGGCATGCATCCGCCCACACAAAGTTGAGCACAAAGGCACCACCGCTCGCACAAGCGACAGTTAATATGTTTAAATGGTTGTAATTACAAATACCTTAGTCCGTAGACGGTCTATGAGAGTTGCGTGCAGTCAGTTGGTAGAAGGCGGCAGTCTGTGGCAGCTCAGTCGCCAAAACACGGCATTAGGGGTAAACGGGCTGGAATCCGCCAAGATGGCGGCGTTAGGACGCTCTCCTGAGAGCACACTTACGGCGGCAAAGAGGCCTACTTCGTCCTGCCTAGAAAGATCCTCGAAAACAGCGAGTTGCAAAGGGAAAGCCCCCTTTCTCACAAACGCAGAACTGGCCCCAAGAAACCCTTCACACACCTACGCTTTGGCGTAAAGACTCGCCACTCGCACAATCACACGCGACCTCCTTCGATCAACGGCCAGAGCTGAATTGCCCAAGCAAGCAGTGTTACGACCCCTGCAGTGGCGTGAGCCAAAACGGCGTTACCACGTGACTCTCGACAGCCAATGGCGATGCGCTCCATAAAACAAATAAATTCCGGTGACAAAGACAGCCAATGGCGAGGCGCCTCAACGGCGTGATTTCTAGAAGGTTCGGAATTCTTGCGAGCGATAACACCCGGCTGCCAAAGTACCAGCAAAGGGGTGCTCCAACTGACGAGAAATACTGCGTTTGGGGCCAAATATGTGCAAAATCATTATTATGGAATTAGGCGATGGAGCCAAATAAGTAACTAAAAGGGTTTAGCATACGGGCACGCTGCTCTAAAGCCTAGGTGGCTAATTAAAATACCAAAATGACCTGACAACTGTATGTCTCGGTTCGTTCTTGGTGGTTCAAAGAGAACTTGCTCATTTTGCATAATGTGAATGTCGTAAACGTCCTTATTATTGGTGGCGGGTTCTAAATATATGAAAAAGAGTAATAACAGATCCTTAGTGTGTGTGCCGTACTTTCATTATGTTTCATACGGTATGTCCTAATTCTTTAAAAAAGAATTTGTTAGATTAATTTATATTTAACGCCGCTTGTGAAAATTAGGTTAGTCTCGTTCAATTTGGGCTAAGCTGGCCCTGCCAGATACTTTTGTTAATTTCGTTCTATGATGCAAAGTTTAAAAGCATGACGACAGCATTTCGCGGAATGTAAGGTTCCTTGTTGCAGATCGCTGACAATGCATACATGTGGGCGGCTTTCGCTGATATTACTAACGTCTGCATAACTTTATGGGAAATTTGTGGTTTTGGCACCCAATTTTTAAAGCGACTGGATGGGCTGCCTGCCAGTTGCCAGATGTGGGGATTGAACCCCGTACCGTGGCGCCGCAGCCTGAGCTCCCTAACTGTTCGGCCACGCTGGCGATTCCGTTTATCTATTGCTGGCTGAAAAGTTGTATGTGTCCCTGTAACCGTTGCTGCTGGTAGCAATGCGGTTAGTTGTGGCTGCTCACCCAACACTGGGTGGTGAGGCGTCCCTTATATTAAATTAATAAGACTCACTTACAGGGATTCGCTATTGATAATCACCGCAATGCACCTGCAGTGCAAGATAATATTTTGGGTTCAAGATTCATTGCTTGATGTCTGCCACATAACATACGTCTACACTCTTTGAACGCTGGAACTTGACTATCAAAACGTTAAATAGGTATAAAAATTAAATACAATGACGGGACTGCCAAATGATTCATTACAATATGGCTCACACCGGTTGGGCTCAAACCACAGCGTAGCGACAAGCAGTATTACAAAATGGTAGAAAATATATATCATAAGCAACTGCAAGATTCAAATTTTTACTTCATGTACACTGGCTATATGTTGTCTCATAATTTCTGAAGTATTCAATACATTATTCGGTTGAACATATAGTTCTGGAATTTTGCGTATGTTCTTCAATTAAAGCAGTATCTTGTTGAATTTGTTTGAGATGACGAAAAAAGTTAGACTTGTTGACAAATTGCTGACCACATGTATAACACATTTTTTCAGTGGTCGGATGTTTTGTGCTGTTTTTCGTAAACAAGCGTATAGATTTTTCTTCATGGTGAATTTAATATCACACTCCTCGCAAATAATATCCTCTTCTATAACTGTTGGAAATTTAATTTACAAAACACAGAAATATTAATTAAAATTACGACGGATAATAGAAACAATTTTAATAACACACGCATAATAATAGAAAGGAATATAAACACCTAAACTCAAAGTCAAAATTCAAATACGTCAAACGCAGTTTGACTTTGACGGCAGCCAAGATTAGGTGGGGGATTAGAAGGGTTTCGCCTCTGTCGTGGTTTATACGTTTAATTACCGTGCTCTTCTATCCCTTCCTTTACCAAATAGTTTCGCCTCTGGTGTGGTTTACACGTTCAGTTTGCTTGCTCCTAATGAAACCTTTTACGAAAGTGGGCGAAACGATGAGTTCCTTAACCTCAATATTAACGGGTCCAATTCCGGAAGTCGTTTGTTACTTAATGACAATGGCCGTGAAAGCCTCTGAAATCAACATATTGTATTGTTGACAGGTTTGATTGAAGGTGTGCAGTATTATTTGCAGCTATCAGTAGAGCATCAGCAGCATAGCAGATGATATTTATCTTATTCTCTCCCATTTTATAACCATTGGCTGTTTTTACAGTTTTAATTATGTTGTCCATTTTAACGTTGAAGAGCATTGAACTTAGAGAATCACCTTGTCTTACGCCTGTTGTTATCGGAATTGATTCTGTTCAGTTATTATTTACTTTGATTTTTGTGAAGTTGTTTTTACAATCCCCACAGTTAGTTGCTTCATAATTATGTAAGCGAGATTCGCAGAAGAATTGAAATAGCCAGAAGCGCGGTCATTAAACTCACGAAAATATGGAAAGACCGAGACATTACAAAAACAACAAAAATTCGCCTCATGCACAGCTTGGTGTTTTCCATTCTAGTATATGCCTCAGAAACGTGGACTATCAAAGCAAAAGAACGAAAGAAACTGGATGCTTTTGAGATGTGGAGTTACCGAAGACGACTGCTTCGCATTTCTTGGACAGAGCATCGAACCAACGTATCCATCCTAAAACAACTTAGCGTCAAAAAACGAATTCACACAGTCATGTGTGAACGCATCTTGGGATATTTCGGGCATATATCCAGGCGCAGTAACGATATGGAGTTGTTATTGGTCGAAGGGAAAGTCAAAGGCAGAAAAACCAGACGCCGCTCTCCGCGCCGATGGACAGACCAGATCCGAGAGATGACTGGGACCCCTGTCTATGAGGCGATTCATATGGCAACTAATCGGGAAGAGTGGAAGGCATCCATTGCAATGGCAGTTACCACATCCCTGTCAAGGGATAAGGACTGAGGAGGAGGAATGATGTAAAAGCTTATAACGTTGAGACGCCTTTTATATAATTATGAATATTACCTCTTCTATTTTATTTCAAATTGATTGATTTAATTTGAAATTTTATATATTATTCTGTTTAATAAATGTAATGCATTTGAGACTTTTAACAGGGGTGGTTCGTTAATCTAGTTGTCTGTTCTTCGATATTCTAATTTTATAATGACTTTTATCTACGACCACTACTAAAAGTAGGCCTTTTAGCGCTAGATTGTTTCACTAAAAGTGACGTTTTATAGTTTACCGTGTTTAAAGAAATCAGCTGTTTACTTTTAGCACACGGGCTAAAAGTGAAGTGAGGTTATAAAACTACAATTTCGAACTGCAAGTGAAGTTGTAAAGCTATTCCAGTTGCTTCTTGCGTTACAGGTAAAGCGTTTTTGAAATAATTAAAGCGTTATGTAATGAATACTGTCATATGTGGAGTATTAATAGTTACATTTCGTAACTCACCTTGACAGCACGGGCGTGGCCAAACAATCGCCCGCGCGGCGTAGCCTACTGTTCATTATGACATAAATTAAAAGTGTCGCAGATGCGAACCTTTCTTAAATCGATATTTATGGATTAATAACGGTAAAATTAAGGTCGTAGATAAAATATTGTATGCAATGCGTGCTAAAAGTCGTTTATGAGCGAGACATGTTATGAAACTCAGTCTACGGCTTCGTTTCATAATTTTCATGTCTCGCACATAAACGTCGACTTTTAGCACTTGTTGCATAAATAGCTATTAATTATTGACTGCTACTAAATGTCAGTTTGACTTTAATCAACTATCAAACAATAGTCAAACCAAAAATTAAAAATATTCTTTCTACTCACAAACCAAAGACTCAATTCACCCAAGTAAGTACTATGTTATTTTTATTTCACTCATTTAATTGTTTTTTTATTCAATATTCTTGTATAGAACGAATTAAAACCAACCTGAATTCCTCTTACTTTCACTGCTAGTCACCTCAAAACACTACTGCTCCCGACGTTCACACCTCAGCTCATCGATAGAACAGCCTCGACGCTCCACCAACCTGTCAAAACCCTGGCTGCTTGCAGATATGGTCTTGTTCCTTGCACTCTTCCACGCTACTCTCAACCCAAACTAATCTTCTATTTTCCCCAGCTCCTACTTTGTAGTAATCAACCAAATAGAACAATCCAAATCAATCAGTTACATCGGCAACTCCCTTTAAATGATCGACTCGTTCTCCGTACAATCACCAAATCCAGTAATTAATATAAATTAAGTATTCCTTGTATGTGTTAAATAATCCAATTCCATTTAAATATTATTATTTACTTCTTACTTGTATCTAATTAAACCATATTCCATAATCTATTCGATAACTGTATACTTGTATTACTTCATAATTATCAGGGCCCCCGTAAGGGCTACTGGCGCCTGTGTGCAAAAAAGGATTTTGGCGCCCCTTAAGGCATTTTGGATGATGTTTTTTTATTTATTTTTTGAAGGTAGGTAGGTAGGTAGGTGCTTGAAATAAAGCAAAAAACTGAACTTTAGAAGTCATATTTATTTGTAGACTAAAATATCAAAATGAAACAAACAATAAAATCATAACAAAATAAATTAAAATAAATTCTTGTTCACACCCATTTTAAAGCATTTACTTAACTAATGGGGTACAGACACGTTGTTTATAAATACTAGAAAATAACCCAAAACTAAAAATCACATTTTTTTTAGGAACAAATAACAGAAATATTGCCTAATGTCTACATATATATATATATATAAGTACTACTTTCTACTTATACTTAGATATTTTAAAAAATATGCAGATACTTCTGATAACAAATACCTAGGTAACTTCGTTATAAAATAAAAAATGATAGCTAGGTACAATAGAAAAATAAAAAATAGCTATTGTAGTAGCGATATTTTCCGAGACTTTGCTGTTGCAAATTCATTAATTACATCGCTAAAATTTATACCATCAAAAATGTCTTGTTCAATTTCTAATATTGCTAGCCCAGACAATCTTTCTTGAAGCATTGTCAATCTTAAATAATTTTTAATGATTTTTAACTTTGAAAAAGATCGCTCGCCAGAAGCTACAGATACAGGCAGAAGAATTCTTAGTGAAATGCTTACGTTTGGAAGGGTGGAGATTAAATTGTTTTCAAATATATATTGTAAAATACTTAAGGGGTCAGTATCATCAAGTAATGAAAACAGCTTTAACGCTTTAACGTCATTAAACAAATCATTGGAGTCTATATCCTTATTATCCTGATCTGTCAGTCGTTCTTCAAGAACAGAACAACGTTTTAAAAGATCGCTGTCACTTAATTTGAATATGTCGCTAAAAAATCCGAAAATATTATCATACTCATTTAATAAGTCAAATTGGTTTTTTAGAGAGCTTAAAGTTTGATCTATAATTTTTAAGAAAAAACTAATTTTAAAGGCGGGTTTGGATCATGAGGGGTCTCATCTCGGTGTTCATAGTCAAACAGTTTTGGTTTCAATTTCCTCCTGACGGTTGGTAACGGTGGAAAGTCTTCTTCAATTTCGAGAGAGAGAGTGCTACTTCTTTCGCTTGTACAAGAATTTCTTGAAATTATTGGTCAGATCTATATTGCTGGAAGTGATCAACTAAATTTTTTAGGTAGGTTTGGCATACTTTAATATTAATTGTAGCACTTTGGCTTTGTTTGCTGACAGTATTTATATGAAATAAAACGTCATGCCAAATAATAATTCCACAAATAAATTGAAAATTTTGTACAGACGTTAAGAGGGAACGCGCTTTATGTCTTGCATCAATGTGAAAGGAATTATCTTCAGCTACTTCTAGAAGACTTTCGCAAACCTTAATTAAATAAAGTTTAAGGGGCTTTATTGCATCAATTCTGCTGGACCATCTTGTCTCACTTAGAGGCTTTAAACTTAACCCGGGGAAATTTTTTTCTCATAACATCCCACCTTTTTGTGGATGACGAAAAAAAATTATATAACGATTGCACAAGAATAAAAAAAGTTTATTGTAGCATCTGACACCTTAGAAGCGTCATTTACTGTTAAGTTCAAAGTATGAGCCCCACAAGGTACAAAAAGGGCTCTCGGATTCGCATCAAGAATGCGTTTTTGAAGCCCAACATGCTTTCCCTTCACGTTTGCCCCATTATCATAACCTTGTCCCCTGATATTTTTTATATCTAAATTTATTTTTTTCTAAATTTCTGTCACAAATGTATATATCCCTTCCCCTGTAGAGTCCAGTATTGGATTAAACGCAATAAAACTTTTCTTAACTTCAACCTTTTTTGAAGTGGTGTTAAGGACAACATACCTCAGAACAAGACTAATTTGCTCAGTATGACTAGTGTCTGGTGTACAATCTAATATTATTGAAAAATATTTTGAACTGCTAACCATTTCTAAAATATTATTTCTTACTTTAGACGACAATAATTCAATTATTTCATTCTGTATTTGCACGCCTAAATAATGAGTCATTTTAACAGATTTTTTTGGGAGTTACACACTCGGCTAACGTGCTGTCTCATCACTTAATCAAAAGAGGCAATCATCTCAACAGCTTTTAGAAAATTTCCATTATCATGTTCGAAAAGTAATTTAGAAGAACCTTGAAATGCCAAGCATTGTGTAGATAAATACTTAACAATCGCAATAATTCTTTCCAACACGTCGCGCCAATATTTTTCTTCCGTTTCTAAAATCCGTAGGTGATGAGCATTAACAGTCGTAGATGTCTCCAACATTTTTTTAAAATTCACCCAAGTGTTCATATAACTGTTGTGTAAAATTGACGTTTCGTGTCTCTTCATTAGCATAGACAAGTGTTGCCAATCAGATGCTCCATTTGTATCACAAAAAGTGTTAGGAGTTTTACAAAACAACTTACAACAAAAACAAAATACAGAATCTTTAGAAATAGAGTAAATAAGCCAAGTCCTTTCGACTTTTACTCCATTTGCTAGACTTCTTACAAAGTATTTGCACGAAAACTTTCTCTTATCTTTATTAGTAGGAAAGCTAAAACTGATGTCTATCAAGGGCGGACCACGTTTAACCAATATTCTAGCTATCTCATTGGTGATTCTTTCGGGCCACAAACCGGGGTGGGACGGAATTATATCGACACTAACCTCATTAAAGCCTTCATCGAAAGTGTCACTTGCAGCAGGTATTTCGGTAGCTGACATTACCGAACTTCTTACACAAGTGCTGTAGACGATGATGGTGTCATCGCTTCATCGGGCTCTGCTACAGTAGAAGCTGTTTTGCTGCTACAACCGCCGCCACTTGTTGCAGGACCTGATGTTACCGTGGTCGCCTCTGTTGATATTTCAGATGGTCCACTCACGGTTACTGATATTACGGATTTAGAATCTTGAGATTCGGTCGCATCGATAGTCTCCGTGGAATCTTGATTGTTTTGCAAGAAGTACTTTAAAGATCTAGCCATTTTTTCCCTTTCTTGTAGTCTCAGTTTCTTTTGCTCGCGAAACTTCGCACCTGAAGGTCTCTTTCTTTTATCCTGAAAAAACAAATAAATAATTAGTACTCATGGGAATTAGGAATTAACTTCTACAGTAAGCACAATAATAAGCTCTAAGTTTGCATATTTGAGTAAAAAGCAATTGTTCGAGCCCTTTCAGCTTAAACCCTTTCAAAAATAAAGGCAGAAAAAATATTAAACTAACTTGATCTTATAGCCCTTAAAAACAGCTACAAAATGGTTTTTTAAAAAGATCGATAGCATAAAAGCTAAGCGAGTTATGGATAAAAAACCAATTACTTTTTTAAACTCATACATGACATTTCAATTCATAAAAAGATATTTGGGTAAAAAAAATAATTATGACCAGTATCCTATAAAGGGTTAATGTTGATAGTATAAAGTAGGGAACACTTACCATTTTATAAAAAATCAAACCGTTGAAATTGCAGTCAGCAGGTATTCAGCACTTAATTTTTTAGAAAAAAAAGTAGTAAACAAAATATTATACAACACAACACTTGACAAAATAAAAATAACTTTAAATGTAAAAATTAATAGGATTACTTGTTTTTATGCACTTGTTGCACGGTCCAGTGAACTAACCGGTTTAAAAACGCCTCTGGCGATGCATCGCTTTTATAGCGCTCCAGGCATTATTCATGTCTGAACAGGAAAAATCAAGAAACTACCGCCTGACATGTTCTCGCAACATAGGATTCGGCAGTAACTGGATGATATACTAATAAAATTTCGGGTGTATTTATACCTAATCCTATTTAATTTCTCAACTTTTATTTTAAAATTAATTTTTGTTTTTTGTTTTTTTTGCAAATTTTTTTGCAATTTTTTTTTGACCCTGGGTTTTGGCGCCCCTAAAGGATGCCGCCCGTGTTCATTGCACACTTTGCACATATGGTAAAGGGGGCCCTGATAATTATATTTCCACTTATTTTTCACCTCGCAGATTTGTTAATACCTTTTTATTTGTATTATACCCAATTATTCATACAAATAAAGGCAAAATTTCAAGTTTTTATTAATTCAAAAGCAGATTTTCCAAAATGTGTCTACATACTTTTTGTTTGTTATTTTTACTACGATTCAAACAAAATTACTTTATGCTAGTTACAATTATTACTACACTCTTTTAAAATTAAATGATCTATCTGATTTATACCTACTACATGTTTATCTTTTAATAGTAAGCATATTTATCACATGTAACATTAGCTTATCTTTCATATTAATTTCCACCACCATGATTGAATACTCAATTGCTATAATTTTTAAAATAAATTCTAAATTGTCTCAAATTTAACTTCCATAACTCAATTTCAACTTAACAAACAATCTTATTCAAAACTTTTCTAAATTTGATTGTATTAATCTACCAAATTTATTTATTTTAATTTTTATTTAATAACTGACCTTTGTGTATCATAACAAAATATGTAGTAGATAATTAATAGAAGTGATAATGAAATCGGGTGTGACACACTGTCGATGGATTGTTGTGGAACCGCTGATCACATTCTCACTCGAACTGTACTGCGCATACGCAAAAGTTTCTGCGTCAATGCCCATATTGCCCATGTCAGTTTTGTGGTTTTAGCTTTACTCGTGACGATCCGGGTTTTAATGTTGATATTAGGCATTTGTGAACTTAAACCGTGATATATTTACCATCTGACAATCGTTGTTGAGATAATCGTTAAAGGAGTTTATTTCAATTATTTCAAACCGTACTTGCAGTATATGTATAATATAACCTAAGAGACTTAAAACTTCACGTTTACACGTATGGTTTGTATCACAATATAGTGTAGCTGCCGGGATATACAACCTAGAAAAACGCCAGTAACAAATTCTAAGTCTGATCGATCTTTCTGCACGCATAAAATACCGTGTGGCCATAAATATCTGATATCACATAACCTTTGGAATCAACACCGATTTATTAACCCTTAACCCTGCGTTAGTGTGGTGGGGTATTACATACCCCACGGCTTTTAAAATTGTCAAATTAGTAATTAAAACATTTTCTATCGCCACCTGTCTTTCAGTAGCTATAGCTTATATGTCAAACTTCATCCTACATTTAGAGAAATCTGTTGTTGTTTTATTCCAGTTTTAGTTATAAAGCAGAAAACTGCATTCGGGTATGTCATACCCCACCACACTACTCGCGTGCAGTTTCACTCGCCATTTTGTCTTTATTGTTGTCATTACAATGTAGATGATAATTTATATTTGAGTGCTTTTTATTTATCTACAACAATGTGGAGTTACGAAAAGGAACAAGAACATTTAAATAGACTTTGGAATGAGGCTGACAACGAAAATAGTGTTGATGATCCACCTATAATGGATTCTTGTGTTCTTCTTTGTTTTATGAAGTTTATAATAAAAAAAAAAATTATAATTATGTAAAGGATATTATTTGCTAAAATAGATATTAACATTAGATGTGAATTACATGGTTATTTGCAATACTGGGACACATAAACATGACATAATGAGTTGGGGTATGTCATACCCCACCACAATACTGACGCGAGTTTTTTTCACCACACTAACGCAGGGTTAAGAGTTAACGTGCTGTCGTGTAACAACAAGGTTAACATCGGTCTCTGAGACCAACTTTTTCAAAAATCCTGTGCTGTTACTGTAAATTTATTTTAATAAAAGAATGTAATAAATATGATTGTTTCATGTATAGTTTGTACAAAAATAACGCCTGACAGCATTAGTAACCTTTATTTGTATACGTATAACAATTACAAATTAACAACGAAAAAAAAATAACAGCCATTGAAAAAATGTCATTCAAATACTTGAAAATGTTTAGTAAAATATATTTAACGCATAAATTTTGTAGAAGTAGGGTGTCTAAGAACAAAAAAAAAGTTTTTCTCATACAGACAAAGAAATAAGCGAAACATAATGAACTACAGTTTCTGACGTTTCGAATAGGGGGATGTTTTTTCCATTTCGTTTTGCCATGCTTGTCAGTAAAAGTAGGTTCCATGGAATTTCTTATGGGTTTGTTCGCATCAATATTTGTTGTAGAATCATCTACCATGTCTAACTCTTGTTCAGAATCTGTATTTTCTAGTTGTTCTTCAATTATATCTGCATCACACTAATCGTCCTCTTCTTCGTCATCATACTCTATTTCCAAATCAGAACCAATTTCATCATGTAGTCGTTGTACTTGCTCCAGTTTATAATTCATACTGACTATTGACCTAAACAAATTGTTTTCATATAAACTGAACAAAAACAGACAACACACCTTGAAATTACCGTTAACATTTTTTAACACTAAGGATAACGTATGGTGTACGAGACCGAATATGTTAATGACGTAAGCACGGAAAGTCCTATTTCAGATATAACCTAGTACACTGCACGCCATACACCTAACTTGAAGGTACTGAATGGGTCAGCGCTTTGAGTAAACGTTTTCAAAAGTTTTTGGATAAAATGGGGAACGTCGGACTCACAGACCGTATGTTAACTCTGACAGGTTAAAGTGATGAATCCAACTAAATTAAATGTCACTAATGTCATCACAACTAAAATTCCTATCTGTCAAAAATTATTACAGATTGCAATAAGTAATGGAGTTAGAACAGGAGATTTTTATAATCGAATCGTAGGCTGAACTGCAGAATCCGGGGCACATTCCCCTCCTCTTATTGCATTTTATTACATTACATAGGTACCAATACTTATTGTAATTGACCCATCATTTATAAGTAGCTAATTCTATGGCTACTGGGATCTCAGATATTTATGGCCACCCGGGTACATTCATTTACATTGTTCTACTCAAGTTATGTATCGACATATTCCTCAATTTTGACTACCTATAAATATTACAATTTGTGGTTAGTTTTCGCTTACAGTTCCATTAATTTTAATTTTCTAAAACTTAATAAACTTCTTTATGTTGTGTATGCTGCCAGGCATATTGTATAACGGGACAATATTCGTAAATGTCTAATAATAGTTCGGTAAGTAAATGACCGGCAAGCATATAATATGAATTTCTTCTTCTTTCAGAACCTGGACAGAACTTCCAAGTGTAGCATCTGATGGAGTACGGACAAGATGTCTTTTCTGATTCTGTAGATTTACGTCGCAGGCTTCAGGTATAAATTTAATCAGTTGTCACTTGAATATGGAAAACGATCATTAGCAGTCAGAAAACACTTCCTTCACTCAAAAATATATCAATAATGTGTAGTAACTTCTATTTTAATATTGTTTTTCCTAAAGTTGTTTATAAACCGGTTACGTCTGTGTTGAAAAAGGCAAAAGGGTATAGTCAAAAATGATCATTTTACAGGAACATCAAAAAACTATTTTGCTGGAGATTTGAGAACAACATTTAATTCTTTTCGCTGGTAATCAAAAGAATAAAGTCGATTATTGACTACAGCTTGCTTTGCTATTGATTCTAAAACTATTGTTACGTGTAATTTTACATTTAGATACAGTTGAGGATTGTTTGGATAATTTCTTAGCTTAAATGCATTCACATAGTTAGATTCACCTGCATACGTTAGGTGTAGCTTTGGTTGCATACTCATTTTTGCAAAATCCTTGATTTTTAGGGAATTTTGAGTAACAATTTTGAAAATTGTTTTGATAGTACGATTTCCGGCGACCATTTTTAAGTTTTCCTTTTTGGGGCTGCAGGTGATCTTTGGAAATTTTCACTTAAGTGGATTACATAGTTTCCATAGTTCTTTGAGGAATCTGCCATCCAGAAATAGGAAATGGGTGTTATATTGCTAAAATGAATCCGATTGTATTGGGATAAATATATATTTCTGCAATTTACTTACTCGAGGCCGCATTACAACTCTGGTATGTTGATTTATGGTTGCCGTAGAACATTTTTCGATAACGTCTCGTATTTAGGCCTCCTCGTCCTAGTTTGCTGTATCGTTCTCCGATTTTTCGGGATCCATTATGCCTGTGGCATTGGTGTTGCTTGGCTAAGGCACCTGGAGCAACAATTCCGTTCCAATCCGAGCCCCTCAGCACATGTGATAGTTCGCATGCAAGGCTTCTCCCCATGGTGACTGCACTCGACTACGCTTCTCACCCGCAAAGTTAGATGAAGCCCTGACTCTTTGGAGGTTATTCAAGCTGGTGGACATCTTAATAGCTATCCCCCATAGCTGTTGATGTAGCGATCCTTCTGTGCACGATCCAGGTATCTGCAACACCTAGTGTTATCTACCTTTTGGTGTTTATTGAACTAAAAATATTGTTCGTTATGGCACTATGATCTTTACTTTATGTATTGTACTTACCTAGGTATATGCTAGCGAAATTCATGTCGTTTTACATGCGGAATATTGTGTAGCTTCGTTGTACATCACGTGCAATTACTTTTGTGTCATAGGATAATGTCATTCTATGCATTTAATATCTTTGCGTTTGGTAGTACTGCTTTGGTTGCATTCAAGAGTACTTGTCAGTGTTTCAAAATTTAAACCATTATTGGCGAGGGTCTCCGGGAGCATCAATTTAACATTTAACATAATATGAGCACTGTAAATACACCATGTTATGTGTATTAGCACTCCCCTAGGCGAAATGGTACCAATTCGAAGAGGTTCGCGACTAGATAGAGTATTTACCTAATTAATCAAGCGATATAGAACTTACTATTCTCCCGCATTCCGGTATCGCTGTTTTTAATTATATTTAAGTCACTATCGTAGTTGATACACGGGTACTCGAACGAATTGCGATTATCGTAGTCACATTTTAGACTTTATTAATATAAAATCTTGTACATTACATACCACTAAAATTACATTTACAAACTATTCCATTTACATACTATTATCACAGAATTGTGTTGCCTTTTTCCAAGTATGACACAGAATTCCGAAGGTGTACAAACTGTAAATAAATAACTAGGTTATTTCGAGTCTTGGTGTTTTGCTGACTTTTATTTTATTTTTTTTTTTGTGAAACAGCTAGTGGTTTAGGAATTTACGCGGCCATCTGTAGGTTTTCTGGTTTGGACCGTCTCAAACCAGTGGCGCTTCCGGACAACCCACCCCATCCTGCTCAGGACCTAGCTTGGCAAACGTTTGCTACACAACTAGACGATTCCTGTACCACCCTGCTGTAAAGTATTTATAATTTTTGTTTTTTACGTGCGAATAAAATTCTCGTGTGTAGCAAATGTAATACTATTTTTACTAGAAAATAAATAAATACGGAACTTATACCTTATCGCATTTCCTTTTATTCATTTTATGAAATAGCAAAAGGGTCACGATCACGATCACGATCAGCCTATATCAGTCCACTGCTGGACGTAGGCCTTCTCTATTTCCTTCCACTGTTCTCTGTTTTGTGCTGTGGCCATCCATTTGATTCCTGCGGTTCTTTTGAGATCATCTCTCCATCGTGTTTTTGGTCGGCCAATACTTCTTCTTCCTGTTCTAGGTCTCCATTCCGTTAGTATTTTGGTCCATCGATTGTCTTTTAGTCGTGCTATGTGGCCCGCCCAATTCCACTTTAAATATGCAGCCCTTCTTATAACATCATCTACGCCTGTTTGTTTTCTAATCCAGTCATTTCTTTTGTGATCTCGCAAAGTTATTTGCAACATCTGTCGTTCCATAGCCCGCTGTGCAGTTAGCAGTTTACTTGCATTCTTTTTTGTAATATTCCAAGTTTCTGCTCCATAGGTGAACACTGGAAGAATGCACTGATTAAATACCTTCCTTTTTAGGGTCATAGGTATGTCAGATTTGAATATGTGTTTGAGTCTGCCAAATGCACACCAGCTTAATCTTATTCTTCTCGTAATTTCTGGTGTTATATTATCCTTTCCGTTTGTAATCAGTTGACCCAGATATATATAATTATCAACGACTTCTAGTGGATCGTCTTCTAACATAATGCGGATATTTTGGTGCTCGTCCATATTTGTCATTATTTTTGTCTTGGTTCTGTTAATTTTTAGGCCTACTAACTGAGATTGTGTATTTAGATCGATTATCATTTCTTGCAGCTCTTCATTACTGCTACTTATTAGTACGATGTCATCTGCAAATCTGAGATGGTTCAAGTATTCACCGTTTATCTTAATCCCTTTCCTGTCCCAATTCAATTTCTTAAAGATGTCCTCCATTGCCGTAATGAAGAGCTTTGGAGAGATAGTGTCTCCTTGCCTTATTCCTCTTTTAATTGATATAGATTTTGTGTTCTCCTGCATTTTTACGTACATCTGGGCATTATTGTAAATGTTTTTAATTAAATTGGTGTATCTTCCGTCAATTCTGCAGCCCTTTAGAGATTGTAGAACAGCCCATATTTCGATGGAATCAAATGCTTTCTCGTAGTCGATAAAAGCTATGTATACTGGTACATTATATTCCTTTGTCTTCTCCAATAATAATCGTATGGTTTGTAGGTGGTCGCATGTGTTGAAACCGCTTCGAAATCCTGCCTGCTCTCGGGGTTGATAGAAGTCTATTTTATTATTTAATCTATTCGTTATGATCTTCATAAATACTTTATACAATTGAGAGAGCAAGCTTATAGCGTGATAGTTATCTAATTTTGTTATGTCCCCCTTCTTGTGCAGTAATATTACCTCGGCTTCATTCCAGTCGTTTGGAATTGTTTGTTTCTCTAAACATAAATTGTATAGATTCTGCAATTTTTCTATTATTAGTTGCCCAGCTTCCTTTAACATTTCTATTGTAATATTATCTTTTCCCGGCGCTTTGTTGTTTTTAGTACTTTTAATGGCATTTTCAACTTCTTGTCTAGTTATCTCTGGTATATCCTCTGAGCCTACATTTTGTACCTTGAGTGTATTAAATCTATCTTGTGCAGTCGGAATAGGCAGAACTTTTCTACTATAAAGATCTTGATAGTATTTTTCGATTTCGGTTATAATTTTGATTCTGTCCGTTAGTAGTTGTCCGTCGTTAGTTTTAATTTTCATTATTTGTTTGTTTCCTATTGAAAGTTGTCTGTTTATTACTTTGGGGCCTTTATTTTGTTTTATTATTTCCTCTATGATTCTTGTATTGTGTTTTCGAAGATCTTTTCTGATTTCTTTCCTAATTACTTTATTCAATTCGGCAAATTCTATTTTGTTTTGTAGGTTGTTTGATATCATCTCTCTTCTTTTTTTCATTAAACCTTTCGTTTCATGACTAATTTTGCTATGAAATGTTTTTGGTTTGTTGGCTACTGTTGTTGCGGCTTCTTGTATTGCATTTGATAATGCTTGTGTCTCTTGTTCCATTACTGTCTTCGTTTTTAATGTAGTCTTTCTTTGTTTGTCGAATTGTTTTTGTAATTGTAATTGATATTCTTGTTTGCGTTTTACCAGTTCCTCGTGGTTTATTACACAGCGTTTTTGTTTAAGCATTCTTACTCTCTCCCAAGCCACATTAATTTTTACTCGAGCTCGTATTAGTCGGTGATCACTACCAGTGGAAAATCTGTTTATAACTGAGACATCCTCAATAATGTGTTTGGAATTTGATAACATGTAATCAATTTCATTTTTGGTTTCTTGGTTGGGACTACGCCAAGTCCATTTACGTTTCTCTTTCTTTTTAAAGAATGTGTTCATGGCGTATAAATTGTTTTGCTCTAGATATTCCAGCAACTTATTTCCTCTTTCGTTACGCACGCCTATTCCATAGGAACCGACTCTATCTTCACTGTCTTCTTTTTTTGTCCCCAACTTTGCGTTGAAATCGCCAATTATTAATAAATATTTCGTAGGGTTCTCCTCTAAACCCTGTGTCACTGCTTCGTAAAATTGATCTACTTCTTCTTCCTCGTGTGTGGAAGTTGGAGCATAAATTTGTATCACCTTTAGCTTGATTTTGCTAGATATTTGGAGGATTATGTAAATTACTCTATCAGAGATTGTACCAAAATGAGTAACATTTGCGATAAGTTGTTTGTGGATCATAAATCCTACTCCGTTTATGTGTTCATAATCTTTCCCCTTGTATAGTAGCGTGTGTCCTGTTTTGAGTTTAATGCATCCTTCTTCCTTTCTCCTGACTTCGCTTAACCCCACTATATCCCACTTTATGTGTTTTAATTCTTCTTCTAATTCCTCCAGTCTGTCGTTGGTTGAAAGAGATCTTGCATTGTATGTTGCAATGTTTATTTTTGTAGTTTTTGTAGAGCTGGATTTTGTTCTCGCAGATTTCGTCTTCAAGTGGCAGTCTAATTTCGCCCAGCGATTTATAGCACCCTCTGTCTTTCTCTGTCTTTGACCACTGCCTTGGCCATTTAGATCCGGACTGCTGGGAACTGAGGGCCTGTACTTCTTTCGTTTTGTCATAGGGAGTGTTTAGCCATAAAGCACCACGCTGGCCAGGCGGCTTGGTGCTTGCATTTTATACCTTCTGCCAGGTTTGGGAAGGTAAGGGTGTAGGTGGGGTTAAATGTAGGGATGGGTAGGAATGTAGGTTTGGACATGACTCTCCCTCTTTGAAGTGGGGGAAGTTGAGAGAGAATCAAGGCTTGCGTGTGCAGGGTCGCATCCCTGAAGTAGACCTGTCCTCACCGGGATCGCAAGGAATTGCTACTCGCTACACAAGTATAAGTTGACATATAGCTTTTTGCAATTTCCCAGAATATGTATTTTCTGATTAATAATTACTATGACAAAACAGCATATGTAGACATAAACTAAATAAGAATATGTGGTTTCGAGTTCGAATAATGTGAGGTTATGTGTAAACTTACCGGTTAAGTTCTTGTTAAAGCACTTCTGCAAAACTTTGTACACACAAGAGTGTGTCCATTTTGGCACTTATTCGTTCAACTACACTATAATAACTAATAATAACACTGGAAAACTGAACCGCTAAAACACGTTATTGCACCTGCATGGAAATGCACTCGTAGTATAAGTGTACATAAGTTATTTGTTTCCAACAAAAACGGAAAGTTATGAAATGGCAAAAGGGTATAAGTTAACATATGCTGTTGTAGCGTTGCAGATAACTTTACGAAAAGCTTTGACTCGGGGTATTAGTACACATGTATCTATTTGCCATTGTCTAAATTTGTTTTTTATCAATTTTTAGTGAATTTTCAGGGAATAAGTCTACATATCCCATCTAGAAAACTTGCTGTAACAATGCGGTTATGGTATGTAGACTTATATCCTCTTGTATTTAGATGCCCGATATTGCTCTGGACACGGGGCATCAATAAAATCAAAAATGAGATAAGTCGACTTATACCCTTATGCCTTTTTGCCACAGAATTGTAAGTCTTAAAATAACTTATTGATTACCTACAACCTTTGATAGTTAATCTACATTTTTTTACTGTTAAATTAATCTGCAGAAAATAATGCTTTTGAGAAATTTTCAGCCGGTAACAATACAGGGTAAAACCCACTAAACCTCTACCTTTAAGTGCTTGGGAATACTACTATTTACAATTTATTTCAGAAATTTAAAATGTGCATCTTTCTTCGAAAATTGCTAGTGTATATTTTTTTTAAATTGAAAATTTAAAAACTAAATTTCTTAAAATTTCAATTGAATATACCATAAAAGTCACCAAAAGGCAAGAAAAATAGGGAATTCCTCAAAAAAGGCATAATCCTAAAAAAGACGCAAAAAGGCAAAATAAAATTAGCAATTTTGAATTTCACGCATTCTAAAACAGATTTAAAATTTTGTCTGTCTTTTATCCTTCCATTTATTAAAAAATCTGGTGTGATACACTCACACAACTTCCTTTTACAGTGATCTTATAATTAGTCAAAAATTTCATTTTTAATTTTTAAAAACTTGTCAAAAATTTTCAAAAATTACAAATTCTACAAAAACGGTACAAAATAGGGCGTTAGTTGAAGAGACAAATTTTCTCTAGAATTTTAAGGTGAATTCGAAAATGTAATAATATACCGGCTGTTTTATTTAAAATAGAAAAAAAAACAAAAGAAACCAACTTTAGAAGTATTCAACTGGAAAATCACCTATCTCACAACAATACACATTAAAAATGTAATAAAAATATAAAGTTAAAAAAAATCGTTAGAGCCGTTTTTGAAAAATCGAAAAAAACCGAAAAATCACAAGAGTAAACAGCTACTTCCGGTTATGCGATTTTCTTCAAAAGCATGCTGTCTCATCTACATAGTACACAAAACTTATATATGAAGTTTCAACGCCATACCTCTTTTCGTTTTTGAGATATTCTGTTCACAGACAGACACACACACAGACAGACAGACCAATAAAAAAAAATATGTTTTTTGGGTTCAGGGGACTCTGAAACGTGAAGATCTGTTGAAAACTCAATTTCGAATTTTTGGGGTGAATCCAATACTTCCTTTATTGTAAAAGGAAGTAAAAAGGCAATTTGCCTAACTATCCTAGCTCTACTCATATAGTAATTCCCTGTACGAAATAAACTTTGTTCAACTTTCATAAAATCTTAAGGGCATGTAGTGTACTTCCACTAAATTTATAGCGATCCTGGTTCCAATGCAGATAGAATTAAATAATTTATGCAGATGAAGTTGCATCTTTGTATTATTTATACTGTACATAAATGATGTAAACTTATCTGTGAATAATTGTAAAATTAATTTATTTGCGGACGATACATTGATATCTGTAGCTGATAGCAATGTAGAGTGTGCTATAATTAAACTGAATAAGGATATACAAAATGTGTCGACTTGGTTGAAATTAAATAAACTAAAATTAAATACAACAAAAACAAAAGCAATGATAATCAGTAGTGGACCACCAGTGCATAATGTGGTAGCGAATGTAAGGGTAGATAATGTAGATATAGAATTTGTTACTAATATTAAATATCTAGGAGTTATAATTGACAATAGACTGAAATTTAAACAACATATTGACTATATTGTAACTAAAGCTGCGAAAAAGATAGGTTTCTTTGGTCGAATAAGTTCAAAATTAAACATTTGGTCAAAAATATTAGTCTACAAGACAATTATAGCTCCACATTTTGAATATTGCTCCAGTATATTATTTAATGCCACTGAAGGAGACTTACAAAGACTGCAAAAGTTACAAAACAAATGTATGCGCATTGTTTTATCTTGCAATAAACGAACATCTGTTTCTTTAATGTTAGAAACCTTACAGTGGCTTAGCATTAAGCAAAGGATTTATTTTAATACGCTAGTTTTAATTTTTAAAATCATTAATAATAAACTGCCTAGTTATATGACTGAATTTATAGTATACAATAAGGATATTCATAATTATAAGACTAGATTTGTAAATGACTTAAGATTGCCCTTAACAGCAAAATCATGTTCTCAAAAAAACTTATTCTATAATGGACTCAAATTATATAATGAAATGCCGAACGAAACTAAACAGGCTGCTAATTTATATCAGTTTAAAAAGCTTTGTTCAAGATATGTTAAATCTGTTTGTTAAATAACAATATATCTGTTTTTGTAAACATCTTAAGGATGAATAAACCAACATCTATCTATCTATCTATCTAACTTACACCTATACTTACATCTACATGTACCGATATACTTACACCTACACTCACACGTATAATTACACTTACACTTACATCCAGACTCACACCTATACTTACACCTACACTTACACCTATACTTACAACTACATTTAAACCTAAACTTACACCTATACTTATACCTACACTTACACCTAGACTAACACCTAGAGTTACACTTAGACTTACACCTATACTTACACCTAAACTTACACCTAGACTTACACCTAGACTTACACCTATACTTACACCTACACTTACACCTAGACTTACACCTACATTTACACCAAAACTTACACCTATACTTACATCTAGACTTACACCTATACTTACACCTACACTTACACGTAGACTTACACCTATACTTACTCCTAGACTTACACCTACACTTACACCTATAATTACACCTACACTTACATTCAGACTCACACCTATACTTACACGTACATTTACACCTATACTTACATCTACATTTACACCTAAACTTACACCTATACTTATTCCTACACTTACACCTAGTCTAACACCTAGACTTACACCTATCCTTACACCTACACTTACACCTAGGCTTACACCTAGACTTACACCTATACTTACACCTACACTTACACCTAGACTTACACCTACACTTACACCAAAACTTACACCTATACTTACACCTAGACATATACCTATACTTACACCTACACTTACACGTAGACTTACATCTACACTTACACCTACACTTACACCTAGACTTACAACTAAACTTACACCTATACTTACACCTACATTTACACCTAGACTTACACCTAGACTTACACCTAGACTTACACCTAGACTTACACCTATACTTACACCTACACTTACACCTGACTTACACCTACACTTACACCAAAACTTACACCTATACTTACATCTAGACTTACACCTATACTTACACCTGCACTTACACCTATACTTACACCTACACTTACACCTAGACTTACACCTACACTTACACTGTAACGTTTGCCTGCAGATCAAATTTGTATTTCCAAATATTAATATAATATTTAAATTTGATCCTTGTCCGACCTCACGTTATCGTAATTTCCCTAATGTCAATGCACGAGGCGATAAGCAGAGCGCAGTGACCGACGTCACGTAAGTACAAAAGTGCGTCGCGCGCTGTTTCTCCCCACTTTTAGAAGCGCTCGAAGCCACATAAAACGAACAGCGGAGCCGATTCCGAGGCAGATTTTCCCAGAGAGACACAGAGATCCGAACCTACTTCCCCAGCTCTACTTCTATCCCAGTTCCAGATCCCAGTTTCACCTGCCGGTATCCCTGTTCCTGCCGAAGAGAGATTTTCCCGGAAACACTTGTTTTCCTGAAAACCCGATCCCGACCAGATACCGTTAATAATATTCCTAACTTCAGCTGATCTGGTGGCTAAGATATTGCGCCCTCATCGCTGAAATTGTTAATAATTATCCCGAACCTCAGCTGATCTGGTGGCTAAGATATTGCGCCCTCATCGCTGAAATTGTTAATAATTATCCCGAACCTCAGCTGATCTGGTGGCTAAGATATTGCGCCCTCATCGCTGAAATTATTAATAATTGTTCTGAACTTCGGCTGATCTGGTGGCCAAGATATTGCGTCCTCATCGCCGAAATTATTACTAATTAACTCCGAACCTTTGTTATTTCCCCGAACCCAGTAGAGTGGAACAACTCCACGAGATGCTCTACTCGACCATTCAGACTAGTTAACCAGCCCTAAGAGGAAGCTCTAATATTCCTCGTCAATAACTGTCACTAGGCCCGAGTTTTATTTCAAAAAAACATTGTAATTCAATTCCCCCGGCTAACAGCCCAAATTCCAGCTAACAATATAGGCGATTACGTGACTTGCTATTAATTACTTTGAATACAGAATCAGCTACCTACCTCAAAGTCTTCCACGGCGTTGTAAACCATCGCATCACCTGGGGAACCATCTTCAGAGAGTGTAAGTACTTGGAAGTTGATTCACACAGACCGAACTCGTAACTCGCGAAGCCCGACCCGGATCTCCGTGGAAACACACACCGAAGCCCAGGCGATAATCGTAGCTACCAGTGTAGGTGAGAAAATGCATTATTTGTATTAATTTGGCTTCTGTATTCCCAGTACAAACGTAAACAACACGAGGCGTTTGACAGCAACTGTCCGCGAACACGGACTTTCTCGAGGCAAACTCCGAAGGCGCGAGGCGGCACCCGAACGAGTTTAAAAATTCAAACGCACAACCCTGTGAAGTAGGCCTGCCTGTGTTTCGACCGTGTGAGGCTGGTTGCCGACGTGCCAGGGACGCAACGTCCGTTATTCAAGAGGATTTTCAATTTGTCAATCATATACATTTCATTTATTTGTTGTAAGCATAGATAAGTAGAATAAACATTTTAAAAGTCTGTTGTTGATATTTATGCTACGCTGTGATACATATCTGAAAGAACCAAATAATTCTTCGACTGATTTTAAGCTATCCGAGGTGTAAAGATTGTAAATAAGCTCTATGAGAGGGCTAGCATTACAAATTGGCGTGTCCGAGCAGGAACCTAGTCAGATATGTACATAGTTTAGCAAATATCATCAGCTCCCGTGTCTAGATGACCAGATGGCGCCCGAGCCCAGTAAACTCTGAAAATACCGAATCAGTAAATTTTGTTGTAATTTAAATAATGCACAAAACCTGTTACAGCCTAGCCGCCCAGGGAAATCTACCAGAGCCCAGAAACCGAGATGTCCCAGTCTAGAATTCCCAGATACCCGTCCAGCTCCTGTCCTTTCCAGATAAAATCCTGTCTAGATCCTGTCTAGTCCAGAAAGTCCTTCTGCGACCCTCAAGGGCCAGCGGCTTCACTGCTGGTACGGGATTTTGCGTCCCCGAGGTGCCTTAGCTAATTGCCGACGATACTACGGACCGTCCAGGACAGCCCAGATGTCCGCCCGCGTAGTACCGTCTTCCGTGTCCCGTCCAAAGAAATCCGTAATCCGCAGTCTGCCTGAGAGACAATCCTGATGTCTCGTCCGTGGAAATTTCGCAGGTATCCGTATGCAAGCACCTGGTGCGCCTGTAAATTGATGCATGTTAGTTTAGAATGCGCTCCAGAGAATGTAAGTATACATGATTTCCGAATGTAAGTCCGAATGCCGCCCTAGTTAGTGCGAATGAATTCCCCTGTTATTCTTCCTTTTGGAGCGTGCTCTCTGTCCCCGTAAACCCGGATTTTGGCAGGAGATAGTAGACGATTAGTCGAAGCTTGAAGGAGTGAATGTGATTTCCCGTACCAGAATCCTGAGTCCTGTATACCGTTGTCCCGAAGACTAAATTCTGATTTCCGCAGCAGCCGCAATTTTCCCGATGAAATAGTTTTGTGTGAATGCCTGTCGATACCGCGACGGCGTTTGAAAGGCTATCCGGCAGCCTGGATGTTTTCTTGTATGAATGCTCGTCGATACCGCGACGACGTTTGAAACTCTTCGCTTGAGGTCATTTGCAAGCTGAGACCGCAGTTTTGCAACCGCCTGATGAGTTTGTGTGTGCACTCCTTGAACGCAGCATTTCGCCCCAGTGCCTATAAGAAGCGCGCGTTCACTCCGTCGAGTGCAAATTTTTGTGCGATAGAATGCACCCCAATGCATCCATTATGAATGTGAATGCTACCCTGAAGGACCGGTAGATCGAAACCGCGATTACTGCCCTGTCCTGTATATTGCATGTGTATCTCATATGTAATTTTTCTCCGCAGAAATATCCGGACTGAATATAGGTTGAAACCGCAACCTCACTATTGAACTAGCAAGTTTTGAGTTAATATTTTACTCGTCCTATATATATTGTACTCATCCTGTATATAATTTTTAAAGAAACACCCGGTAAAATTATACACGTCCTGTATATAGCTTCCGAAAAGCACCCGTTAAAATTTTACGCATCCTGTATATATATATATCCTGATTGAATATAGGTTGAAACCGCAACCCCATCCCTATTCAACTAGCAAGTTTAGAGTTAAAATTTTACGCGCCCTGTATATAGTTTCTAAAGAAACATCCGTTAAAATTTTACTCGACCTGTATATAATTTCACTTATACTGTGTATAGTTTCCGATGAAATGTCCGTTAAAATTCTAGTACCCACGCGTTTCCTAGCATGAATGTTTTATGTGTCCCGTCCGAATAATCACTAGATCTCCAATTAATCCCTGTATTGTTTTGAGAGCCTCGTTGAAGAAGTTACCCACCGAACTTCGGTCTCCTTCGAGGACACCGGCATATGTAACGTTTGCCTGCAGATCAAATTTGTATTTCCAAATATTAATATAATATTTAAATTTGATCCTTGTCCGACCTCACGTTATCGTAATTTCCCTAATGTCAATGCACGAGGCGATAAGCAGAGCGCAGTGACCGACGTCACGTAAGTACAAAAGTGCGTCGCGCGCTGTTTCTCCCCACTTTTAGAAGCGCTCGAAGCCGCATAAAACGAACAGCGGAGCCGATTCCGAGGCAGATTTTCCCAGAGAGACACAGAGATCCGAACCTACTTCCCCAGCTCTACTTCTATCCCAGTTCCAGATCCCAGTTCCACCTGCCGGTATCCCTGTTCCTGCCGAAGAAAGATTTTCCCGGAAACACTTGTTTTCCTGAAAACCCGATCCCGACCAGATACCGTTAATAATATTCCTAACTTCAGCTGATCTGGTGGCTAAGATATTGCGCCCTCATCGCTGAAATTGTTAATAATTATCCCGAACCTCAGCTGATCTGGTGGCTAAGATATTGCGCCCTCATCGCTGAAATTGTTAATAATTATCCCGAACCTCAGCTGATCTGGTGGCTAAGATATTGCGCCCTCATCGCTGAAATTATTAATAATTGTTCTGAACTTCGGCTGATCTGGTGGCCAAGATATTGCGTCCTCATCGCCGAAATTATTACTAATTAACTCCGAACCTTTGTTATTTCCCCGAACCCAGTAGAGTGGAACAACTCCACGAGATGCTCTACTCGACCATTCAGACTAGTTAACCAGCCCTAAGAGGAAGCTCTAATATTCCTCGTCAATAACTGTCACTAGGCCCGAGTTTTATTTCAAAAAAACATTGTAATTCAATTCCCCCGGCTAACAGCCCAAATTCCAGCTAACAATATAGGCGATTACGTGACTTGCTATTAATTACTTTGAATACAGAATCAGCTACCTACCTCAAAGTCTTCCACGGCGTTGTAAACCATCGCATCACCTGGGGAACCATCTTCAGAGAGTGTAAGTACTTGGAAGTTGATTCACACAGACCGAACTCGTAACTCGCGAAGCCCGACCGGATCTCCGTGGAAACACACACCGAAGCCCAGGCGATAATCGTAGCTACCCGTGTAGGTGAGAAAATGCATTATTTGTATTAATTTGGCTTCTGTATTCCCAGTACAAACGTAAACAACACGAGGCGTTTGACAGCAACTGTCCGCGAACACGGACTTTCTCGAGGCAAACTCCGAAGGCGCGAGGCGGCACCCGAACGAGTTTAAAAATTCAAACGCACAACCCTGTGAAGTAGGCCTGCCTGTGTTTCGACCGTGTGAGGCTGGTTGCCGACGTGCCAGGGACGCAACGTCCGTTATTCAAGAGGATTTTCAATTTGTCAATCATATACATTTCATTTATTTGTTGTAAGCATAGATAAATAGAATAAACATTTTAAAAGTCTGTTGTTGATATTTATGCTACGCTGTGATACATATCTGAAAGAACCAAATAATTCTTCGACTGATTTTAAGCTATCCGAGGTGTAAAGATTGTAAATAAGCTCTATGAGAGGCTAGCATTACAACACCAAAACGTACACCTATACTTACATGTAGACTTACACCTATACTTACACCTGCACTTACACGTAGACTTACACCTATACTTAAACCTAGACCTACAACTACACTTACACCTATAATTACACCTACACTTACATCCAGACTCACACCTATACTTAAACGTACACTTACACCTATACTTACACCTAGACTTACACCTACACTTACACCTATACTTACACCTACACTTACACCTAGACTTACACCTACACTTACACCAAAACTTACACCTATACTTACATCTAGACTTACACCTATACTTACACCTAGACTTACACTTAAACTTACACCTATACTTATACCTACACTTACACCTAGACTAACACCTAGACTTACACCTAGACTTACACCTATACTTACACCTACACTTACACCTAGACTTACACCTACACTTACACCTAGACTAACACCTAGACTTACACCTATTCTGACACCTACACTTACACCTAGACTTAAAGCTACACTTACACCAAAACTTACACCTATACTTACACCTAGACTTATACCTATACCTACAAGTACACTTACACGTACACTTACACCTATACTTACACCTATACTTATACCTACACTTACACCTAGACTAACACCTAGACTTACACCTATTCTGACACCTACACTTACACCTAGACTTAAAGCTACACTTACACCAAAACTTACACCTATACTTACACCTAGACTTATACCTATACTTACACCTACACTTACCGTAGACTTTACACCTATACTTACACCTACACTTACACCTAGACTTACACCTAAACTTACACTTATACTTACTCCTACATTTACACCTAGACTTACACCTAGACTTACACGTAGACTTACACCTATACTTACACCTACACTTACACCTAGACTTACACATAAACTTACACCTAAACTTACACCTACACTTACACCTAGACTTACACCTACACTTACACCAAAACTTACACCTATACTTACACCTAAACTTACACTTATACTTACTCCTACATTTACACCTAGACTTACACCTAGACTTACACGTAGACTTACACCTATACTTACACCTACACTTACACCTAGACTTACACATAAACTTACACCTAAACTTACACCTACACTTACACCTAGACTTACACCTACACTTACACCAAAACTTACACCTATACTTACATCTAGACTTACACCTAGACTTACACCTACACTTACACCAAAACTTACACCTATACTTACATCTAGACTTACACCTATACTTACACCTAGACTTACACTTAAACTTACACCTATACTTATACCTACACTTACACCTAGACTAACACCTAGACTTACACCTAGACTTACACCTATACTTACACCTACACTTACACCTAGACTTACACCTACACTTACACCTATAATTACACCTACACTTACATCCAGACTTACACCTATACCTACAAGTACACTTACACGTACACTTACACCTATACTTACACCTACATTTACACCTATACTTATACCTACACTAACACCTAGGCTTACACCTAGACTTACACCTACACTTACACCTACACTTACACCAAAACTTACACCTATACTTACACCTAGACTTACACCTACACTTACACCTATAATTACACCTACACTTACATCCAGACTCACACCTATACTTACACGTACACTTACACCTATACTTACACCAACATTTACACCTAAACTTACACCTATACTTATACCTACACTTACACCTAGACTAACACCTAGACTTACACCTAGACTTACACCTATACTTACACCTACACTTACACCTAGACTTACACCTATACTTATACCTACACTTACACCTAGACTAACACCTAGACTTACACCTAGATTTACACCTATACTTACACCTACACCTAGACCAAAACTTACACCTATACTTACATCTACACTTACACCTAGAGTTACACCTACACTTACACCAAAACCTACACCTATACTTACACCTACACTTACACCTTTAATTACACCTATACTTATACCTACACTTACACCTAGACTAACACCTAGACTTACACCTAGAGTTACACCTACACTTACACCAAAACCTACACGTATACTTACACCTACACTTACACCTAGACTTACACCTATACTTATACCTACACTTACACCTAGACTAACACCTAGACTTACACCTAGACTTACACCTATACTTACAGTTACACTTACACCTAGACTTACACCTATACTTTTACCTACACTTACACCTTGACTAACACCTAGACTTACACCTAGACTTACACCTATACTTACATCCAGACTCACACCTACACTTACACGTAGACTTACACCTACACTTACACATAGACTTACACCTACACTTACACCAAAAATTACACCTATACTTACACCTAGACTTACACCTATACTTACACCTACACTTACACGTAGACTTACACCTATACTTACACCTAGACTAACACCTACACTTAAACATACACTTACACGTAGATCTACACCTACACTTACACCTATACTTACATCTACATGTACAGATAGACTTACACCTAGACTTACACCTAGACTTACACCTATACTTACACCTACACTTACACGTAGACTTACACCTATACTTACACATAGACTTACACCTACACTTAAACATACACTTACACGTAGATCTACACCTACACTTACACCTATACTTACATCTACATGTACAGATAGACTTACACCTACACTTACACCAAAACTTACACCTACACTTACATCTAGACTAACACCTAGATTTACACCTAAACTTACACCTATATTTACACCTACACTTACACCAAAACTTACACCTATACTGACATCTAGACGTACACCTATACTTACACCTACACTTACACGTAGACTTACACCTATACTTACACCTAGACTTACACCTACACTTACACCTATAATTACACCTACACTTACATCCAGACTCACACCTATACTTACGCGTACACTTACACCTATACTTACACCTACATTTACACATAAACTTACACCTATACTTATACCTACACTTACACCTAGACTAACACCTAGACTGACACCTAGGCTTACACCTAGACTTACACCTAGACTTACACCTACACTTACACCAAAACTTACACCTATACTTACACCTAGACTTATACCTATACTTACACCTACACTTACACGTAGACTTACACCTATACTTACACCTATACTTACACCTAGACTTACACCTACACTTAAACATACACTTACACCTAGATCTACACCTACACTTACACCTATACTTACAACTACATGTACAGATAGACTTACACCTATTCTTACACCTAGACTTACACCTATACTTGCACCTACACTTACACGTAGACTTACACCTATACTTACACCTAGACTTACACCTACACTTACACCTATAATTACACCTACACTTACATCCAGACTCACACCTATACTTACACCTACACTTACACCTATACTTACACCTACATCTACACCTAAAATTACACCTATACTTATACCTACACTTACACCTAGACTAACACCTAGACTTACACCTATACTTACACCTACACTTACACCTAGACTTACACCTATACTTACACCTACACTTACACCTAGACTTACACCTACACTTACACCAAAACTTACACCTATACTTACACCTAGACTTATACCTACACTTACACCTAGACTTACACCTATACTTACACCTACACTTACACCTAGACTTACACCTACACTTACACCAAAATTTACACCTATACTTACATCTAGACTTACACCTATACTTACACCTACACTTACACGTAGACTTACACCAATACTTACACCTAGACTTACACCTACACTTACACCTATAATTACACCTACACTTACATCCAGACTCACACCTATACTTACACGTACACTTACACCTATACTTACACCTACACCTACACCTATAATTATACCTACACTTACATCCAGACTCACACCTATACTTACACGTACACTTACACCTATACTTACACCTACATTTACACCTAAACTTACACCTATACTTATACCTACACTTACACCTAGACTAACACTTAGACTGACACCTAGGCTTACACCTAGACTTACACCTATACTTACACCTACACTTACACCTAGTCTTGCACCTATACTTATACCTACATTTACACCTAGACTAACACCTAGGCTTACACCTAGACTTACACCTACACCTACACCAAAATTTACACCTATACTTACACCTACATTTACACCTAGACTTACACCTAGATTTACACCTAGTAATAATAATAATAATAATAATAATAATAGTTTATTGTCTTAATGACCAAATACATGTTTGGCGTAGACGCGTCGAAACTAATACTAACACATTAAAAAAAAACGAAATTACATACATACAAAAACTACTGGAACAGTTCGCCTATACCGTAATAACATTTTTTTGTTAAGTGATTGCGCAACTTTTGCTTAAATTCATTAACATTACTGCTTTTGATAATGAAATCCGGCAGCGAGTTGAAAATTTTAATGCAGGTGTATTTGGGTGATCGCTCATAACTAGCCGTGCGATGCTGTGGGATCATTAGCATCGAATTGCTTCTGGTAGGGTATTGGTGGAAGTCTTTGTTTTTTATAAACATGCTATAGTTTTGGAATACATACTGCGCAGATTTATATATCAGAACGCAGGGAAAGGTCAATATAGCTTTATCCACAAAAGTTCGTCGGCATGACGTTCTGGGTGTCAGGTTGTAGATTAGACGCACAATGCGTTTTTGCAATATAAAAACGCGCTTAGCTGATTTTGACCTTCCCCACAATAACACATTGTATGCCATATGCGAGTAGACATGTGCGTAGTAAACAGATAATAATTGTTCGGAATTTAAGATTGATCTCAATTGAAGCAACAGGTAGAATGCAGAATTTAATCGTGAACAAACATAATCCACCTGCTTACTCCAACCGAGGTCACTATCTAAGTAACTACCTAAAAATTTTACATGATAAGTATTGTAAGATGCTAACATACCCCGGGCCCTTCCGAACAATACGCAGACTGTTTTGTTGTTGTTTAAAATCAGTCTGTTGGTGTTACACCAGGTGTCAACATCTTTTTGTACGGTATTTATGTTATTCTTAAGATCATCCAAATTATTGCTAGTAACAATTACAGAAGTGTCATCCGCATAAATTATTGCATGACCAGACTTAATATACAATGACAAGTCATTTATAAATATTAAAAAAATTAAAGGTCCAATGATGGAACCTTGCACGACTCCTAAATTCACATTTCGTGCCTGTGAATATTGGCCTTCCATTTTCACTTTTAATCTACGATTACTTAAGAAAGATAGCAGCCATGCTAAGACCGGGCCCCTTATGCCCAGATTATATAATTTCGTGCTCAACACGTCACTATTAATCGTGTCAAAGGCACGGGTAAAGTCAAAAAATAAGGCCGCCACAAACTTATTGCAATCAACATCAGTATAGATGCGGTCTAAAAACCGGCAACATGCTGATTCAGTAGATCGTCCTTCCCGAAAGCCGTGCTGAGCGTCAGCGATGAGATTATATTTATCGAGAAATGCTGTTAGCCTTGTGCACACTATCTTTTCGATTATTTTTGAAAACACACTGAGAACCGATATCGGTCGGTAGTTGCTTAAATGTTGGGGATTACCCTTTTTAAACACAGGAATCACCTTTGCCAGCTTTAGAACATCCGGAAACACGCCACTTGTTACCGATAAGTTGACAAAAAACACCAAAGGGGCAGAAATTGCGTCAAATACGTATTTAATTAGCTTTATCGAGAGTTCATCTATTCCTGGAGAGGAATTATTGTTTAGTTTTAAAATAGTAGTCTTTACCTCCTCTTCAGTTACAGGGTAAAAGTACATTGTGTGGACTACGCTGGTAGATGCTGTAGATGTTTGGGGTTGGGGCGGATTTACCCCAAAATGCTCCACAACTTGCTTTTCTGCGATTGTAGAAAAATATTCAGCAAATGTGTTGGCTACTGCTGTAGTATCATGCATGAGAACACCACCGTCGGTCATTATTGAGATTTTTTTAGTGGCTCTATGAGCGTTATCGTTTTTGCTGTTTACAATTTTCCACAACAGTTTGGATTTATTTACTGCAGAATTTATTAAATTTGCATAATAATTCTTCTTGGCATTTCTTATAATGCGCCTGTACTGTTTTTTCTTTTCTAGATAACACAATCTTGCAGTTTCAGTGTTTATCATACGCATTGTAGCAAAACAGTTTTTTAGTTCCTCTCCTAGCCTTATGATTTCATTATTTACCCAGGGAACGCGTTTAGATTTATACGCTTTGTATTCGCGTCTCATCAGTGGGCATGCAGTATTTACACACCATAAAAACGATTCTAGAAAATCATTGCAGAACCGATTGGCATCACCATACAGCATATCGTCCCACTCGATTTCACTTAGTAAGCTTTTCAGTAAATTAAGGTTTTCTGGTCGAACTTCTCTGGTATAGTTTGGTATAGCTTTTGTGGTTGACAGTAATTTGTGGTGTATATTTATTTTTATGATGCAAGCTAAGTGATCGGACACATTTGGATTAAATAATGAAAATGTAAACATATTTTGAGGGAATGATGCGACTAAGTAATCGATAGCCGATTCAGATTTTATGTTGTTCCTGTTTATGAATATTCGCGTGGGTTCAATATTTTTGTTCGCCAAGCGGAATGATTGGAAAATATCCGATAATATTTGGGAGTTAAGTGATTTGGATAGGGAGTCAATATTTAGATCACCCCCGAGTATAACGTAGTCACTACACTGGTTGGCAATATTCAATATCTGGTTTAAATTATTAAAGAACACTTCGAGATTACCTGACGGTGTTCTATATACGGATACGACACATATTTTTTTATTGTTAATTGAAATTATAACCGATGAACATTCGATGTGCATTTCTACACTTTGACTATTAATTGTTGGGCAACATTTAAAGTCATATTTTGATTCGACTAATATCATAACACCTCCATGTTCATGGTTAGTTCGGGTGTTATATGACCCAACACGGTAGCCATCAAACTGTATGTACTTAACGCTCTCATTAGAAAGCCACGTTTCATTTAAACACATAATTGTCGGTTTATGCGAAGCAAGTATTACTTCAATGTCATTAATTTTGTTTCTAAGAGATTGTACATTTAGGTGAACAATTTTGATGTGCTCCGAGCGAGTTTGGTCAGATTTTTTTATAGGTTTTTCTGTGCTTTCACTCGATGGCGAAAAAATTTATTTAGTTTGGTTCCCTTAGGCCAAATAGCTGGATCTAAGACTGCATCAACACACACTGGGTCTACACAGATTTTAAATGACGCATACAGTTGTGGATGTTTTGATTGCAGTTTATCACAAGATGTTACTAATACATTTGGGGCAAGGTGGTCGATTACTTGCTTTTCAGTTGTTTCAGGTAGTAACTTTGAAACGTGTAATGTTGCGGGCGCGACAACGGCTTTTAATTTAGAGTTCGCAGAGTTTTCGTCTAGGGTTCCTATAATGGGTTGACGTCTTCGTTTAGTAGGCATGCGGGATGTAACAGTAGTCCAGTCCTGCTTTTCTTCATCATTGTTTAAAAAGATTATATCGTTACAAGCTTTTTTCGTTTCTGCTATTAAAATTCCAGCTGCTACTTCTTTTGTTGTGACCTTTGATTTTGACTTCATCATATTTTGAGCATGCGATGGGCCATTTATCTCGTTGGGTCGTGTTCCAGCTGTTTTGCTTTGATTAAAGAAGTCTATTTTGTTTCTAACTTTATTTTGTTTATTTGAATTTGGGGCTACACCGTCAGATGGCACTGTAGGTAAAGAAACCTGTTCCCGTTGTTTACTTCCAGTTAGGGGTTTAATTAAATTAATTAGACTTATCTGCTCCTTTAATGACTTTATCGTTTCTTGTAGAGATGCAATTGTGACATCTTTTTGCTGAATGATTTCTCTTAAATACTGTACTTCACTGACCTGAAAATCGTTAACTGGTTCCAGGTTATCACATGTGTTTACATCCGTAGACGCATTGTCTAAATTTTCACAACAGTTTATTGTATTGTCATTGATAATAGTAACGTTTTTCAGATATTTGACACATCCAGGGTGTATCAAAGAACCACATGTCACGCACTTCAGACCGGTAACAGGCACAGTATTGCACTTTTTACACGGTTTTACAACGGGACTATTATTGTTGCTAATACCCGGCGCCATATTAGTTAGACTTACACTTATACTTACAGCTACACTTACACCAAAACTTTCACCTAGACTTACACCTATACTTACACCTATACTTACACCTACACTTACACCTAGACTTACACCTATACTTACACCTACACTTACACCTAGACTTACACCTACACTTACACCAAAATTTACACCTATACTTACATCTAGACTTACACCTATACTTACACCTACACTTACACGTAGACTTACACCTATAGTTACACCTAGACTTACACCTATACTTCCACCTATAATTACACCTACACTTACATCCAGACTCACACCTTTACTTATACCTACACTTACACCTAGACTAACACCTAGACTTACACCTATTCTTACACCTACACTTACACCAACACTTACACCAAAACTTACACCTATACTTACACCTAGACTTATACCTATACTTACACCTACACTTACACGTAGACTTACACCTATACTTACACCTACATATACACCTAGACTTACACCTAAACTTACACCTATACTTACACCTACACTTACATCAACATTTACACCTATACTTACATCTAGACTTACACCTATACTTACACCTACACTTACACGTAGACTTACACCTATACTTACACCTAGACTTACACCTACACTTACACCTATAATTACACCTACACTTACAACCAGACTCACACTTATACTTACACGTACACTTACACCTATACTTACATCTACATTTACACCTAAACTTACACCTATACTTATACCTACACTTACACCTAGACTAACACCTAGACTTACACCTAGGCTTACACCTAGACTTACACCTATACTTACACCTACACTTACACCTAGACTTACACCTATACTTATACCTACACTTACACCTAGACTAACACTTAGACTTACACCTAGACTTACACCTATACTTACACCTACACTTACACGAAAACTTACACCTATACTTACACCTACATTTACACCTAGACTTACACCTAGACTTACACTTAGACTTACACCTATACTTACACTTACACTTACACCTAGACTTACACCTACACTTACACCAAAACTTACACCTATACTTACGTCTAGACTTACACCTATGTTTACACCAACACTTACACGTAGACTTACACCTATACTTACACCTAGACCTACACCTACACCTACACTTACATCCAGACTCACACCTATACTAACACGTACACTTACACTTATACTTACACCTACATTTACACCTAAACTTACACCTATACCTATTCCTACACTTACACCTAGACTAACACCTAGACTTACAGCTAGACTTACACCTATACTTACACCTACACTTACACCTAGACTTACATCTACACTTACACCTATAATTACACCTACACTTACATCCAGACTCACACCTATACTTACACGTACACTGACACCTATACTTACACCTACATTTACACCTATACTTATACCTACACTTACACCTAGACTAACACCTAGACTTACACCTAAACTTACACCTATATTTACACCTACACTTACACCAAAACTTACACCTATACTTACATCTAGACGTACACCTATACTTACACCTACACTTACACGTAGACTTACACCTATACTTACACCTAGACTTACACCTACACTTACACCTATAATTACACCTACACTTACATCCAGACTCACACCTATACTTACACGTACACTTACACCTATACTTACACCTACATTTACACCTAAACTTACACCTATACTTATACCTACACTTACACCTAGACTAACACCTAGACTTACACCTATACTTACACCTACACTTACACCTAGACTTACACCTATACTTACACCTACACTTACACCTAGACTTACACTTAGACTTACACCTATACTTACACCTACACTTACACCAAGACTTACACCTACACTTACACCAAAACTTACACCTATACTTACACCTAGACTTATACCTATACTTACACCTACACTTACACGTAGACTTACACTTATACTTACACCTATACTTACACCTAGACTTACACCTACACTTAAACATACACTTACACCTAGCTCTACACCTACACTTACACCTATACTTACATCTAGATGTACAGATAGGCTTACACCTAGACTTACACCTAGACTTACACCTATACTTGCACCTACACTTACACGTAGACTTACACCTATACTTACACCTATACTTACACCTAGACTTACACCTACACTTAAACATACACTTACACCTAGCTCTACACCTACACTTACACCTATACTTACATCTACATGTACAGATAGGCTTACACCTAGACTTACACCTAGACTTACACCTATACTTGCACCTACACTTGCACGTAGACTTACACCTATACTTACACCTAGACTTACACCTACACTTACACCTATAATTACACCTACACTTACATCCAGACTCACACCTATACTTACACCTACACTTACACCTATACTTACACCTACATTTACACCTAAACTTACACCTATACTTATACCTACACTTACACCTAGACTAACACCTAGAGTTACACTTAGACTTACACCTATAATTACACCTACACTTACATCCAGACTCACACCTCTACTTATACCTACACTTACACCTATACTTACACCTACATTTACACCTAAACTTACACCTATACTTATACCTACTCTTACACCTAGACTAACACCTAGAGTTACACTTAGACTTACAACTATACTTACGCCTACACTTACACCAAAGCTTACACCTATACTTACATCTAGACGTACACCTATACTTACACCTACACTTACACGTAGACTTACACCTATACTTATACCTAGACTTACACCTACACTTACACCTATAAACTTTCTATATAAAAAGAAACAATATTCACCATTTATATCAAAAATAAAGAAATTGTAGCGAAAAAATGTAGATACCGCCTTTTGACTTTAAATTGCAACAATCGACCGAACACTAAATACAGATTGAAAAAGCGGCATCTACTTGACAATGTTGTATAATGGAAGACTTGATACTATTAATTTAATGAAACGGCAGTTGGCCGTATCTGAACATTTGCGTCCACGAAAACAGACAATAAAGGCGGTATCTAAAAAAGAAAAGAAGAAGGCGGCTTCTACACGCAGATACTGCTTTTTACTTTTGCATTTTGCATATGACGCCTTCTTGCGCTTTATAAGTAACAAAATTTCTGTAGACAATTTTTTCTGAAATTTGTGATCCAATGAAATTAACTCTTTTGTAGTCATGTGGGAAAAATCAACCAATTAGATTATCCTTACATTGAAAACTACCCATGGGTTGTTATCACTTTGTGTACAGCAGTCAGTGCGGGTTGCTATGTTACGTCAAGTTTTTGACAGTTTGCAATGCAGTATTTTAAGATGTCATATTCTTTTTATAATTGCACTTCCACTAAATAAATGTAAATAAATGCTTTCAAAGGCAAAAAATTGTCTAACCGAATATCCCTCGACCGCTGGCGTCGGGCTGTTCCCAAGCAACGTGCTTTCGAAACCTGCAATAAAATTATTGTGTAATTATCACTGTCCTTGAGATATTATAGCTGATAAGTACCCCATTTTTTCATCTGAAAATCATAGTTACAGTGCAGATATCGATTTGTTACTTATCTAAAATGATCGGAATTTTGTACCAATTCCAACGATACCAATAACTCAATTTCGATTTTTTTGTAGATACCGCCTTCTTGCTTATGACGGCTGTATTGAGCTATATACATTTCAAACTAAATTAATCTTAATAGTAATTTACGTTACGAGACCGGAAAGTAGTGTTTTGCAGGTCGAACCAAGTAGATTCCAAACTTGGGGAGCTCACGGTTTTTTGTATTTCTTAGGTAATCTTCAAAATGTCGCTATAATAAAGGAAACAAATTGTTATTCTTCATGTATCGGCATACCTGAAAATCAGCACGTATGCAGGTTTATTACCGACATCGTGGTACAACGCCAACTCTTTTTACTGCAACGTTTCATGCTCTCAAAGAAAGTAGATGTCTTCCAAGCGTTAGCATTCAGGATGTTGCTGAGCAGCAGTTGTTGAATTATAGCTCAATGGTTTTCTGTATTTCTTAGGTAATCTTCAAAATGTCGCTATAATAAAGGAAACAAATTTTTATTCCTCGTATAATCCTTCGTTGATCGGCATACCTGAAAATCAGCCCGTATGCAGGGTACAACGCCAACTATGTGGTATATTTGCAGCGCAATCAAAGCGATGCACAACAATTTGCAAAAGTTTCGTAGTCAAAATAATGTATAGGTTATGTGTACACATCAGAGTCAAAGACACATTTAATACGCTCAAAAAGTACGGCTTCAATATTTCCTTGCTTCGGCCGTTGGTTGCATTCAGTAACTCTCATTATTATTAACCAAAATTCACTTGCCTTTGAAGCTGTGTCAACAGTTTTGAAAAAACACAGGTAATATGCATCATAAATAATTGTTTTCTGTGATAATATCGCTATTAAAAGTTAAGGGAAGTTTGTTTACAAAAACCCGAAAATAGAAATAAACGAATGCAACCGTGGTACTTTTAGTTGTGTAAACACGGCTTTTAGTCTTCTGCATTATTATAAGTGACTAGCTGAAACCCGCGGCATATGCCGCATTTAAGATGTACAACGAATTTAATAACTAAAGAAAGTTTTAAAAGCACGCTAGAGATTGGCAGTAAGGAAAAGTTAAAAAAAAAAAAATTCAAATGGAAAGTCTCTGGAAAGGAAACGCTCGCCTCTGGAAGGCGTCCTAATTAATACGACGTTGTTGGAACGCAGTAACAAAAATGGCGGAAAGAATTAATGCTCTTATGAGATTATATGTGAGAATTATTTGCGCCACCGAAATAATTTTCAGCTGCCTGCAATCTGTGTTTCTTTTCAGGTTTAAGCCGTTGAGGCGTTGAGCGTCATAAAAATATAAATGTGGTAACTCAAGTCTCCAGTTACGCCGTTACTGTTATTGTTAAATAACTCGATTAATTATTATTTCTTTGTCATTTTAAACTGCCATTATTATTATTATCTCCATAATAGTTTCCATAAGTAACTGTTTATAATGTTTATATGCTAGCGAGTTAATTTTCTTCTTAAATCGCTAGTGAATTAATAGTAGATTGTTCTAAAAGTTAAAAAAGTGAGAATTTTCCAGCGAATGTAAAAGTTTTACGTGAGCATGGAAGAATGACGCTGTAGCCCGCCCGCATTTAAAGTTTTGCGTGTTAGATAGATATACTTTATTTGTGACATTACAAAAAAAAATTCTTTTACACACGTCTACTATATGGCAAATGCTACACCAAATACATACAATATATACAGTTCACATTTAATTATATATATTTATTCCTAATTCAGTACGTAAAACATGCTTAGAGGCAGGTTTTTGATAACGGTGATAAAACTTAGATTAAATTTAGATTTTAGTTTATTGGCATACATGTTTAACGTCAGCGTACAAACAATTTCCAGAATATTTTATACCACATTGAATATTATGTATCATCGGATGAAAATTTTTATTATTTGGCCTGAATGAGATCAGGTGATTAAATCAATGCCAGAATGCTTCAAGGTAGCATTTGGCAACAAGATTTCAGTAATAATCGATTGTTTTGAGATGAGAGTGGAAAAATCAAGTAGCCTTGAAGTACAATGTACTACATGGTCTACGTACAAACAACATAATACGGTAAAGGTACTAATAGGCATCACTCCTCCTGGAGCAATATCATTTATATCACATGGATATGGTGGCAGAATAAGCGATAAAGGTCTAACAGAGGATTGTGGGATTTTAAACAATCTCTTGCCAGGAGATTTTGTATTGACAGATCGTGGCTTTTTAATAAAAGACTCCCTAGGACTACATATGGCCACAGTGATTACGCCTGCTTTTCTAAAAGGGATACGGCAGCTCGATCCAAGGGATATAGAATCAACCAGGAATATAGCAAGCGTGAGGTAGTGCAAGTATATTATTACAATAATTATCTTAACTACCTATATCTTTTTTTCAGAATACACGTCAAACGCAATATTGGAGTCCTTCGTCAAAAAAATACAGTTCTTCACGAAACAATGCCCATGTTCCTGGCGAAAAAGAAAACTGACGATGTTGCTGTGGTAGATCAGATATTAACAGTTTCTTGTGCCCTCGTAAATTTATGCCCTCCTATAATTGTATAATTATGAAATAAATCTTATTAACAAAGTTAATCTAATTATTTTTGCTTTAATAATAATATTAATAATATCTACAAAAGTATTAATAGTTATTTAGACCACAAGTGTTACAAGTGCAACTTTTTTTCACAAGTGTGAAAAATAAGCACGCTAACACGAGTCTATAAGATTTTTTAAAATTTCATTAAACATTCAAATCCAAGCCTATTTTGTATAGAATTGTATTTGCCTTCATTTTAGTCAAGTGCGTTGGTCAGTTCTGGTAACTAAGGAAACGTCGATTGGTAACTAAGGAAACGTCCAATTAGAATCGTTCATTCCTAAATTAAAAGCAAAGTGTCACTTTTTTTCACTGATTGAAAAAAAGTAGCACTTAACACACCGAAATTAATTAAAAAAAGCCTACTTTTTTAAATAAAATTTAAAAAAATTAGTTAATTATCAGTTCTGAGTGTCTTTTCCAAAGTGTGCGAAAAAGTTGTGGAAAATCGAATGGTATCGTTCCTGAATAAATATAGTCAAATTTATACCCATTCGGAGTCACGTGATAATCTAGTAATTTTACGTATATCGATTCTTAAAAATGCAATTTTAGGGAAATAAATGACATTCCGTTTTGTAGGTTATCCTGACATATGCCAATTTCTAAAACAAGATTGCTACGGGTTTATTCTCTTATATGAAATTAAACTGAATTTACAGGTTAAAGAAAACATAACATGTCGTAAAAAAACCTGCTGCGTATAGCAAATTTTAAGTTAATTTCTGTGCATGCATATTCTGTTATAGAACATTGCCATTTGAAGCCTATTTCCTTGCACAATCTAACGGGTGTTCATAAACAGTCGTCATCCCAGTTGCTTTGAAAAACAAAATGTTATGTCTTTGATTAATTCGTGCAACACATGAAACGTCATTGAGTACTGTCATAGCGCATTTTTTTTCAATTTTAATAGACATACGTTTCTGAAGTCAAAACCTACTGGGATGACGACTGTTTATGAACACCCGTTATTTAGGGAAGAAACTGAATGTGAAAAATCTCCTCCAGATTCTTCAACCAAGCATTTTTTAGATTTTTTATGGTTACAAATTCTTTAGCTACATACATTTTATATATAGTGTCTTGACTGCTTCGTCGACTTCCGTTTTTGCATTCTTCACTTTCTGGCTCATATTTTCGGTAAATTGTGCTTTCCGAGATATTTAACGCAAGAGAAGCACGGCGAACAGCGTTGGAGGGTGAAACTGTTGATTTACTTTTATTAATATTGTACTCTTCATAAAAAACAACGCATAATATTCAAATTAATTGTTGTGACTGCATGTCCGATGGTTTCTTTTAATTTCCAGTTTTCGGCTCGACAATTTTAGGTTTTATTACCCTTATCTCAATAACTTACACGAAAAATATAATCTGACAGATTAGAAACGTCAAATTTTTAAAATTAATTTTATGAATCGACATGCCTTTTTTTCAAATTTCTTCCATTTCATCTATTTTACTAAAGATGAACAGTGACAGACAAAGGTCACGTGACTCCGAATGAGTATAATTTTGACTATACAATCTGTTCTCCGATACACAACACGGCTTCAGACAGCTCAGATCTACAGAAACTGCTAGTTTTAGCGTGCTCCGCTATGTCTATCAGCAACTGGATAACGGTAAATTTGTTGCATCAAAATTTTTCGACATATCGCGTGCATTCGACACTGTGAATGTGGAATGCATTAGAAAAAAGTTATGTTCCTTAGGCATTCGGGGCCCACTTCTTATGTGGCTGATATCTTTTCTTACTAACAGAAAACTGTTTGTTAAAATTAATGATGTAACGTCCACCACTGTCCGTATAAACTTAGATGTTGTTCAGGGCTCGGTATTAGGCCCCTTGCTGTATCTATTGTATGTTACCGATGTGCCCTTACATGTTATTATTATTATTATTTTTATTATTATTAATATACAGTCATATAATGCTGTATACTATCTACTTGATGAAATATAATGATTCCAATAATGCAATGAAATTTGTTGTCATCTACGTAATAGTACGATACATGAAATAAAAATTATGCGCCAACTTGACAACTTTGGCCCGCTCTACAAGTCGTAATTTTAGTCGCAGGTCAAATTGAAGCTATTTTCAACCTCTACAAGTTTGATAATGGCTACCTTTTCGCTAAATACAAAGAGAAATGAGACACAAGCTCAGAAGCTCGAACAAAAATCTCGACCCTTTCACGCTTTCCTTTCGCGTTCGATATCTCTACAAATATTGCTCCTACGCGAAAAAGTAATAGAACATAAATTGTAGAACATTCAAAATTCTTACAAAGATGTCTACATTATTTTCATGTAGTGTTAACGGGAACCGATTTATCACAAAAAAATCAAACGCACTTATTTATCAAGATAGCGGAAATAGCACATAGGAAATTTGGTCGACAACTTGAAGTTAAGCTTTGCTGGACCTCACCAATACCCCAAAAAAGAAATTTCAAATTTCCCTTCACTTTCAAGCAAAAATGACATAGTGACTGGACTATAAGGATATTTTGAAACTATGTAAGCTACATTAACAATCAATAAAATTACACATGCTGTCTACACAACATAAAAGAATAATTAATGTCTAAATTAAGTAAGAAAAATAATTTTAATGCATAAAGTATCAAGGATATTTAGAAGCTATTTAATGTACATAAACAATCAAAATATTTACACAAAATAATTCTATTTATATTTACAGAGTTCACATAACCACTTTCCTTTAGGAATTTTTTTTAATTGTAGGCATGCTGAATGGTACAATTTTATTCTACATTTTCTGTCAGAACATTTTACCATTTGTTCGCCGTCGTCTGGTTTCCTACAGTGACACCATAGCTGCAATCCATAATCAAAATAGGTACATAACATTGTAACATATAATTCACAAAAATACAAACCTCTTCATCATCGGTGCCTATTACAATGTCACTGGAAATTGAACCAACACCTATAGCTCGCATGTCCATAGGGATGTCATCTGAACTTGGATCAGCACTCGTAGATGGCATATCCATCCGGAGATGCCCCAATCTGTGGGTACTGTCGGTTTAGACATAGACCTATTGTTTGCTACCAAAATGTATGTGGGTTTTCTCCGTCTTATTAGTGTAAGCTTGTAGGGCTTTCTTTTCATGTTCACAACCATAAACTGTAGCCGTCGTCTTAAAGCGAGTTGCTAAGGGATAACATACTGAACGTATCAAGGACAGGGATGGTTTTTCCAGTTTTGTTCTGTGAACGCCTTTAAATTTTGAAGCCGTAATTCGACCAGCTCTGTATTGGTACCACACAGCAGAATTTGCTTGCTTATTAGTATCATTTTCGAGTTTGCGGCATTCTACGATGGACATGCTCATATCTAACTCGGAACCTAAAATACAACATTTTTAGCTGCTGTCGTTGATCACATCGGTCATAAGTTGCCATAACAGCACGATTTACCTGCTCCTTATTTGGGTTTAGGGATTCGCAGGAGCGCACCGTGATTCGATTATCTTCTAGGAATTTCTTAACATCTTCATTACTAACTGTAGGTTAAACTTGAGTCAGAAATATAAAAGAACAATGCTCAATGCCCACTATACTTGCGAGTACGAGTTACTTCTTTCGCCCACTTGCATTCATGGATGGCTTTTTCTGCATGAAGTTTTTTGATTTGCTGCTTGCCGCTATGATTTACCAGCTTGTTTCATTTTACTGGGCGAAGAGGCCAAGCATAAAAATTTGCAGAAATATAGGTTATGTAGCGTTAACGTTAAACGTTGGCGTCGCTTTTACACTATGCTAGAAACGTACGGCTTGGATTTCGTTGCTTGGTTGCTTGGCAGCGTTCAGTAAGCAGATATGAAAATTAACCAAAGTGGACTTGCCTTCGAAGCTGAGTCAATAGTTTTAAAAAACACAAAAAATAGGCACAATAAATAATTGTTTTCTCTGATAATATCGCTATTAAAAGTTAAGGGAAGTTTGTTTACAAAAACCCGAAAATAGAAATAAACGAATGCAACCGTGGTACTTTTAGTTGTGTAAACACGGCTTTTAGTCTTCTGCATTATTATAAGTGATGATGATGATTAATTACAGATTCTTCTCATCTTAAATTTCATTCTACCTATATTTGTAAGAAAACTATGGAAAAATACATTTTCTAACCTATATGAACTGCAATTAGTTACACACTTTTTTAAAGACATTTTTAATGATTATTAAAAATTGCCTGTAATGATGTTTATTAAAATTAGACAAATGGCAATTTAAATTAGGCGCCAATATTGAAATAGTTACTACAACGCTCAACAGATGACGCAGCGTTACGGGGTGCTTTCAAATGTTCTAATCACAGGAAATTTTCCAACTTGACAAACTAAGTAAGAGACGTTAGTGTCGACTATCAAGGAAGCCGTGGCGCTATTTGTGTGGAAATTTTATCAGGTCTACAAAACCGGCACTAATTTTCGACGATTGCCAATGAAATATTCACCCTAAATGACAACCGCTTGACATTTTTTAGAAATCACTTATTCTTAAAAAGCAAACTTCAGAAGTTGCTCAATAAGTCTTAATTGAAAGATCAAAAATCGTATCTTCCTGTAAGCTGTTTTACAGTTTCTGTTTTCTATTTTGCACAAGTAAATTTTACTGTTGAATGGCAGAAATACAAATGGCAAATGGCTACAAAAGCGTCGATATTTAAAATACAATTTTACAACTCAAGCGAATCTTTTACCATTTATAAAATAGCTTACGATAGTCAGCCAAAATTTGTGTGGTGAAAAGGCAAAAGGTCATAAGTCAAAAATGGTCATCTTACAGGAACGTCAAAAAACTATTTTGCTGGAGATTTGAGAACAACATTTTATTCTTTTCGGTGGTAATCAAAAGAAACAAGTCGATTGCTTGACTAGAGCTTGATTTTCTATTGATTCTAAAACTATTTGTACTAGAAAATATATAAATACAGTAGTTATATCGTACCTTATCACATTTCTTTTTATACATTTTATGAAATAGCAAAAAGGTATAAGTTGACATATAGCTTTTTGCAATTTCTCACAATATATTGTTTGTGATAAATAATTACTATGACAAAACAGCATAAGTAGACATAAACAGGAATCTGTGGCTTCGAATTCGAAGAGGGCCTCGTTTGGTAGATATCAATATCACTTTTTACTCACCACGTGCATACGCTTTTGCAACCGTATTCACATAATAACATGGAGTTATATACACCTGCTTATCAAGAACACGACGCCACGCTGATAAGGCACATCCCAGCGCATTGTTATCTCTTTGCCACATTGGAAATTATGTAAAACTTTAGAGTCATTCTTTGCTAGTTTGTAACAGAGCTAAGACGGTTTTTGCTTTTACCTGTAATTACGAAATAAAGTTTATTTTTAAAAAGCTGTTTTTTCGATTTAATCATTTAACTGAATTCTGCTTCGAGCAGCGAAGCTGAGCGGTTGTGAAGTGCATTGCTCTGTTATCGTCTAGTTTCGTTACAAGTGCAATCTGCGAGCTCCGCTCGTGTCTGCTATCGCGGCACGCGCGGACGCATACTATCGTATCTACCAAAACAAGATCGACATGAATTCCAACTTTCCAGCGGCTTTTTCCCAGCCGAATACATCTGTACATCAACCCCAACCAATGCAGGTAGTAGAAAACACTGCTCCTAATTTTATGATTCATTCACAACAACATGTAGTGCAACCCCCACAACTATCAATGTATCAACAATTGCCACCACAATTTAATAACGAATATCAATACTCTCCACAACAGTATCAACAACAGTACCTAAGCCAATTTCCACCAATTGCTTTAAATAATCCACAATACGAATGGAGATCTTATACATCAAGAAAAAATAAAAGGCAAGATGATCTCAACAGTAGTCCTCATCAAGCAAAACGTAGTAACAAATAATTTCTACACAAAATAAATTCCAAGCTTTAGCTTACCAAGAAACCCAAGAAGTGGAAACGCAAGAAGATGAAGACGAGAATGAAGTATCCAAGGAAACAAAACCGCCACCACTAAATATCCCCGAAGTGCAAATTATAAAACCAATCATGGATGTAATCGAAAAAGCAGCGGCAGGAAATTACGACTGCAAATTAATAGGTAAAAATACGTTGAAAGTATCAGCCAAAACAACAGACGCATACAGAAACATCGTGAAATGCCTAGAAGTCAACAAAATATGCTTTAACACATATCAAATGAAGGAAAACAGGAGCTTTAGAGTAGTACTTAAAAATATCCACTACTCTACAACACCACAAGATATCAAGGAAGCCATTCAAAAAGAAGGACACACTGTTAGAAATATTTATAACATGAAAAGCAGACTCAATAAAGAACCACTATCGATGTTCTATGTAGATCTGGAACCAAAAACAAATAACAAGGAAATCTATAATGTTAAGGGTTTACTTAACTGCCGCGTCACCTTTGAACCCCCACACAAAAAGAAGGAGATTGTACAATGTGCACGTTGCCAGAACCTTGGTCATACAAAAACGTATTGTCGCAGACCGTTTAGGTGTGTAAAGTGTGGACAAGAACACCCAACAGCATCATGCAACAAAAATATAAATGCCAAACCCACATGTGCCCTATGTAAGGGAGATCATACGGCAAACTACAAAGGTTGTCCGAAATACCGAGAGCTACATAAAATTAGATTCCCACCTCTGAGAGAGAGAAGAGCTCCTACTCAAAGTACCCAGCCTCACACAGCTATAATTTCACCACAACATCAACCAAATGGAAATACTATACCAGGTCTTACCTACGCACAAATTATATCAGAAAATAGTCAATCTAACACGAACAATGGAGCGTGGCAACAACCAACAAACCCCCACCAGCAACCGTTTGAACGATTGGAACTACTTTTAACAAAACAAGCAGAAATGCAATCAAAATTAGCGGAAGACCTTCGCACTATGTTAAACTTACTCACTACAATCGTTAGTAAGCTCAATTAATGGCCAATACATACAACATAATGTTATGGAATGCTAACGGGCTATGCCAGCACGACGAAGAACTCAAAGTATTCATCAAAGAACATAACATAGATCTTTTGCTGATCTCTGAAACACATTTTACCAATCGCAGCTTTATAAGAATTCCTGGTTACCAAATTTACGATACCCCACATCCAGATGGTACTGCTCACGGGGGTACTGGTGTAATTATAAAAAACACGATAAAACACTATGAATTAAATAAGTACAATAAAACCTATCTCCAGGCGACAAGTATTGTAATTGAGGACTGGTGTGGACCATTAACACTATCAGCAGTATACTGCCCACCGAGACATTCAATTTCAAGCGACCAGTTCACAGAATTCTTCAATACTCTTGGATCCAGATTCATCGCTGGTGGTGACTACAATTCTAAACATTTATACTGGGGTTCCAGACTTATAAACCCAAAAGGAAGAGCACTTTATAAAGCCATGACGGATAACAATCTCAACCAAATTACAAATGGTCACCCCACCTATTGGCCAACAGATAGGAATAAAATTCCCGACCTGCTAGACTTCTGTGTTACGAAAGGAATAGCACAAGGATACAGCAAAGCAGAAACATGTTTCGATCTATCTTCAGACCACTCTCCCGTACTTATAACAATATGCACTGTATTGCTTAAGAATGAAAGACCACAGTCTCTATATAACCAGTATACTGACTGGGAATATTTTAGAGAACAGAACTGCAATCCACAATACTCAAATCCCACTGAAAACCGAGAGAGATATATATTTAGCAGTAGAGTATCTCAATCGAAATATACAAATCTCAGCTTCAAATGCTACAAATAACCTACAAACAACAGAAAAAGAATCGCATGTACCTCCGAACATACAGCATCTAATTGCAAATAAAAGAAAACTTCGTAAAATCTGGCAAATGACGAGAAACCAACGAGACAAGAACATACTTAACAACGCAACACACAAACTGAAAAGGCTACTATGTAAACTAAAAAACGAGGCCATACAAACACATCTACCGAATCTTTCAGCAACTAAAGATACAAATTATTCGCTCTGGAGAGCTACAAAGAAAATAAAACGACCCCAAGAAAGTATACCTCCCATTCGCAATGAAAATGGAAACTGGGCTAGAACCGACGATGAAAAAGCTCGAGTGTTTGCTAATCACCTGTCCAAAGTGTTTACACCGCATCCTTCTGAGAACCCACCCGATAATATAAATCGACTTTGCCAATTTCTGGAAGCCCCTCATCAGATGTCTCCACCAATCACTGCTTTCTCTCCTAAGGAAGTACTGTATACAATCCACAAAAAGTTAACTCCGAGAAAAGCTCCTGGTTTTGACTTAATCACATGTGAGATACTTCGAGAACTACCAATGAGAACAATAGCTCTCATTACAGCTATTTTCAACGCTATTTTGAGATTAGGTTATTATCCACCTCAATGGAAGCTGGCCCAGATTATCGTCATTCCTAAACCAGGCAAACCTCCCTGCGAAGTTGAGTCGTACAGACCAATCAGTCTTCTTCCTGTGATATCCAAAGTTTTTGAAAAGTTACTTCTACAAAGGATAAGACCGATCATAATAAAAGACAACTTAATACCCTCTCATCAATTTGGTTTCCAAGAAAAGCACTCCACGGTTGAACAAATACACAGAGTAATATCCGCCATCGAGCAAAACCTGCAAGCAGGAAGATACTGTTCCGCAGCTTTTTTGGACATTTCGCAGGCATTCGACAAGGTATGGCACGAAGGTCTCCATTACAAAATCAAATAGCTCTTACCTCACCCTTATACCACACTGCTAAAGTCATACCTCACCGATCGAATATTTCAGGTAAAATTACCTAATGCGAAATCAGAACTTAGCTCCATAAAAGCGGGAGTGCCCCAAGGCAGTGTCCTCGGCCCAGTGCTCTACCTGCTATACACAGCAGATTTGCCAACGAACGCAAAAACAATCACAGCTACTTTTGCGGATGACACGGCTATTCTGGCATCTCACGACAACCCGATGGAAGCATCACAGTCTCTACAAGAACACCTTAACGAAGTGCAAAGCTGGTTAAAAAAATGGCGAATTCGAGCCAATGAAAACAAGTCAACACACATAACCTTTACAAATAGAAGAGAAACATGCCCTCAAGTTACTTTAAACAACAGGACCCTGCCGCAAGCCGATTCTGTGAGGTATCTCGGAATGCACATCGACAGACGTTTGAACTGGCGTACACACATATGGAACAAAAGAAAGCAATTAAACCACCAGCTAAGTAAAATGTACTGGCTAATGGGTAAAAAATCAAAACTGTCCATGGAAAATAAAGTTCTTGTATACAAGACAGTCTTAAAGCCGGTTTGGATGTACGGCATCGAACTCTGGGGTACAGCGAGTACCTCCAACATAGAAATCCTCCAAAGATTTCAATCGAAAGTCCTTAGAATAATCACAGAAGCCCCATGGTACGTACGAAACTCGGTCATCCATCGAGACCTCAACATAGCCTACATTAAAGAAGTGATCCAAACCAATAGTTCAAGATACTTAAAAAAGCTGGAGACACACCCAAATACCTTGGCTATCAACCTGCTAGACAACAGTGACACCCGATGTAGACTGAAGAGAATCAGCCCGCTAGACCTACCTGATAGATTTAGTAATCAATCATAAATTGTAGTCAGTGTTAAGTTTTGTAACTACTTAAGTATAACATACTAGTCAATTATTTTATAATCTGGTGCGTTGTTACTGGACAACGCCCAATACATGTCACATTTATCGTCACACCAATTACTTAATATTCCAATTGGAATAGATTGTAATTTTACTTGTAATTAAAAAAAAATCATTTAACTGGCGCAGTCGGTAGGATAGTGCGCGGTTGTGGAAAATCTCTTTCGCATGGTGTCGGAAAATCAGAGACTTTTTCGCGACTTTAGAGTTTCAAGTGCCTACTGTCCTTCACCTCCGCCACCACGTTCTCGGGATTTGAAGGTACTTATTGAAAAATTAAGTGAATTATTAGCTCACTGTCATCTAAAGGCTACTAATGTTTATTTTTGTGCTGATTTGAATATAAACTACTTAAAAGATAATCTAGATACACGTATGTTTATGTCCTACCAGTACATTAACTGAAATTAATGACTCTATTTTAAGGTATCTCAGATACAAAATAACGCTCCAGGGCAATTATTTTCTTCATAAGAACACTAAGGTTATTATGAAAAATTAACAGTATTTGTTTCCATGGATACAACTGTATTATGCACCACTGTCACAATGAAAATTAATGACAGCTCAGCTAATGTCACAAATCTAACTTAGATCAGCTAACTAGATCAATCTTAAATACTATATCATAGTAATTATATGAATTGAATATGAATATGAATTAGGTAAGAAAATTGGTAGGATATAAAACCTTGAAGGCATCACGGGCATTATGAGCTAAGAGCCCGCGATTGTTGTACACACCTCGGGCCAAAGCCCTCGGTTAGTACACTAACAATCTTGGGCTCTTATTTTACTCATAATGCCCTTGGTACCTTAATAACTATAAGAGACCTATTATTAAGTTTTAATATGCGTTGCTCATCGACTGAACCAACTAGAGTTTTTAAGAATAAAGATGAGAGGGTCACATCTACAAAGATAGATTACATAGCTATTAGTGAAAACAATACCCCGGGTCGTACCGTTGTAGTGCAACCAAACATTGGTGATCATTTAGCTATGATTCATCAATTCGAGATTGGCTCCACTAACACGAAGTCTAATAATCATAGTAGTAACTATTATTATCACAGAGTTTTTACTAAATATAATTTAGATAATTTAAGAATATTCTTGAATAATACTAGTTTTATCAAGATATATAATTTAAGCAATAATGTAAATCAAACATTTAATGCATTTCTAGATATTCTTACCTGGGCAGTTGATGTACATTGCCCAGTGCTTAAAAGGACAAAGAGAAAATTAAAACAAGATAACAGTTGGGTCACATCTGAAATAATTAAAAAAGGCAATGAACTTCAGAACTTCTATTGGTTAGTTCAAAATATAAATAATCCGGAGTTGTACGAAACCTATAAAAATAAAAAACATGAATACAAAATTTTAATTAAAAAAAGGAAGCAAGAATATTATAGTAATATCATTAATAGTGCTAATAATAAACCTAAAGCAATATGGCAATTTGTGAATAGCAGTATTGGCAGGGATACAATTTCAAAAGACATTGTTATCAAGTATAATGGTAAGGAATTAAACGATCATATGCAGATAGCAAACGGCTTTGCATTCCACTTCTCTAATATTGCAAAATACAATTTAACGAAGTCTTTTGGAAATAATATTTCCAAAAGTTGTACGTTGCCAACACCCAATAATAATTCCTTTTTTCTCGAGCCTATTACTGAACAAGAGAGTCTGTTTCAAAAGTAGTAAGTAGGGCATGTTTTGCTTTACGTCAACTTAAAGAAGTACTTTCAGTTGACTGTTTAATGAATGTCTACTACAGTTTAATTTATTCCTACTTAACATACAATGTTGTGCTATGGGGAGGAGGGACTGAGAGCCATCGAATTTTTGTTTGTCAAAAAAGGGCTATCAGAATCATTTTTAATATGAACAGTAGAGACTCTTGCCGTTCTACTTTTAACCGTCAGAAAATTATGACTTTTCCGTCCTTTTATATATATAAACAATTATTGCTAATTAAGATGACAATTAGTAAACATGCTGTAAACCTCCACAGTTATCCAACTAGACATGCAGGTCAGCTAATTTTGGAGCAACATAGAACTATAAAATATGAAAAGTCTCCTATCTATGCAGGGAAACGATTATTCAATAAGTTACCTGCACACGTAAGAGATATGAGCTTCATAAAATTTAAGAAGTGCATAAAATCGCTTTTATTAGCCAAATGCTACTATAGTATTCAAGAGTATTATACAAATGACCAATTCAGTGATCTGCAGTAGCTGTGGAGTTTTATACATGTACACTATGTGTACTGTGACTTTTACATGTTTTGTTCAGTTTCATTGAGTGGTTGCTTTTATTATTTATATTTTATTATTTATGTTATTTATATCCTAGTCTGACGTAGCCAATGTTTATCCTCTGTAAACCAAAAGGCTTTAAATAAATATATACATACATACATACAACCCCTTCAGCGTAGAACCATTCATTCGAGGACACCGGGAACAGCGTCTCTGTGAGCAGCAAAGAATCGGAAAAGGAACACGAAGATCTACAAACCAAGTAATAGGTGCCAAATTCCTTTTTGCCTTTCCCAGACTCTCTGTTTAAGGACTTTGGGGAAGATAGGGTAGTGTACAGTCTATTGCAGACAATTTAGGATTTAAGAGGACATTTTTGAATAAAATCGTTATTTAAAATATTTAACAAATAAAAGTAACTATAATAATTAACCATAAAATAATCTATATGGCTGAAATTGACGAGCTGTTGGATCAGTTAAATAACCTTACGTTTCAAGAAAATCCAACAAGTTCTGACATTGTTCAAATTGAGGCAGGTTATTTTAATAGTGAGAATAATACAGCATTAAATATGATGAGTACTAATCAAACTAATCAACCAAATCAACCGCCTCAATTAAACTGGAATCTTTTTAAGTCTAAAATAGAAATTATTAAACCTTTTGATGGCGACAGCGATACTTTGAATAAATGTATCACTCGCTGCGAAAGTTTAATTAGTTATAGTAAATTTAAAGACCCAGAGCTTGATCAACACATTTCCGAATGCATCCAAGAAAAGTTAATAAATTGGTAGGGCAGAAGCGATGGTAGGTAATAGAGTAGAATTGAATACCTGGTCTAGTTTAAAAGAGGCTTTAGTGCAGTGTTTTCGGATCGTAGGGATTTGAATTGCTTAGTGCAGGAATTAACCAGAAATAGGCCGTATAAAGGTGAGTATTTACTAAGTTTCGGTAACCGTCTCCAATTACTAAAAAGCAACGTTGCACAAATAACAAGCAACGATGTTAAACTCAGTGAATCAGAAAAATTATGGCGAATCAATCATTATGATAAAATCGCACTTGATACGTTTATTGCAGGTTGCACAGGTATTTTAAAAAATAACATGCATTTAAAAAATCCAACTTCTTTAGAAGACGCCATGGCATACGTTAATGAATTTGAGAATTTTGAAAGACTTCAAGGTAGTTTAAGCGATAATAGTAAACAAAACTTCAAAATTAATTTTGGCAGTAATAGAAACGTGTATCCAACGAACATTCAAAACAATGGTTCATGCTCTCAACCGAATGGGTTTCAATCGCACTTTAATGTCCCTCAATATTTGCAAAACCAAAATTTATCAGTAAAGCCAGTATGGACCAATCAGCCTATAAATATTCAACCCCTACAGCAACCTCCTAGAAGATACCCCACTAATCGGGAAGTTTTTGGTCCCCCTCGCAATGTGTTTAGACCAAACCAAATTCCTACAAACCAATTGCCGAAACCGGAGCCCATGTCAACGACATCGAGACATCCAACGATGTTTTCGAAAAGATCCCCTACGCAACAATTTAATAAACCGCAGTTTTGGAATCAAAATTCTCAAAACAATTTTCAAAATTTTCCAAGACACCCTAACCAACAAAAGACCAAACTTTATTTTCGAAGAATTACACGCAAATGAGTGCGATAGCGAGAACGTAGATTCTTGCAATGTTTTTGACTCAGAAGCTTTTAATTATGATAAGATACAAAATTACCCTTTAGAGGATCAGTATCAAATTTGCGAAAACGATTGCAATAATGAATAATACTACGGAAATAATATTGAGTCGGATACCAATGAAACTGAAAATTTCCCCTTGGACAGCCGAACACAAAACCAAACTTAGCAGAAATAAATATCTCCTCCCATAATGCGTTACCTTACGTAGAAATTGAAAACCCAAAATTATTGATGGTAAAGGTAGCTCTAGGTCAATTGTTAAACCATCTATAGTAGAAGATTTTTATCCGCAAACAATTTATCACGCCAATACCGTAATAAAAACAGCTATTGGGAGCAAAAATGTTAGATATCAGGCAATGATACCAGCATTTTCGGAATTCTATAGCGACCACCCATTTTATTTGATTTTCATGATTACTTTGACGGAGTAATAGGCTTAGAAGATCTTATTCAAATGAATCTTAATATTGATTTAGTTAACAAAACATTAATTGCATGTGCAAATTCCCTTTAAATTTCGACAACCAATTGATGTAAATTTTTCGTTTTCGGTAAATACCGAAGAGAAACTAAGAATCTTCCAGTTACTGTGTATAATGGAGAAATTTTAGTTAAGGAACGTAATATTGATAAACTATTCATACCACAAGTTTTAACTTTTGCAGCCGTAGAAATACAAAATCCAACGCAAAAAACAATTTCAGTAATATTAAAGGAACCTATATCAACGATTCGCTTTGAACCGTCTTTATATGAAGTTTATAAATTCTAATCATTCACTAATCTTTGCGAAACAACAAACTCTCAAATTGAAAAAGGTAGCGTAAAAGACGTATTAGGTCAAGACCTAATACGTACCGATCAAAAGAATCAAGAAGAAAAAATTAACATTATAAATCTTTGTAACCAATTTTCATATACTTTTCTTAAACGTTAGTGTTCGGTTAATGCATTCTAGCTGTGGTTAGCATCATGTTTGCAAGATTATTACAGGCACATCATCGGAGGTGCACCGAAGAATATCCCATAACGATGTCCTCTTCGAGATGCTACGTGGGAACGCAGCGGTGTGACCATAAAACTTCCTGTAAGTATTAGTAAGGAGCACATTACTGCTAAAAGCTGAATGTTTGTTGTTTTGCTTGCATGACTGATTGTGGAATTGGCTGAGTTTGTGTTTGCGGTCGAGCGTGTGTGACCACCTGCTACATGAAAGGACTCGCCGTTCGCCTTGCTCCACCAGTATCATGTTTCTGATTTACAACCCCCAGACCGCAAAGGCGTTATGGAATTTCTGGTAAGTCGCCAGTTCTTGTAAATTTATGCATGAGAACCGATCTGAATCCAGGAAAAAATAAATATGCCGGGGCACCGAAAATATTTGCCTGCATGTGGATGTTTTCTTTTGGATTATTAAAATTAGACATTGTGCTCGATACAACAATACATTTAATTAATTAAATAATAGATCGTGAACAAGAAATAATAAAACACACAAAAATAATAAATTACCTTGACTTCCCAATTTGATGAGAAGAGTTGGAGCGGGATGGGCGGAATTATAGCAATAATCGTCTTCATCAAATATCGAGTGCTGTTTCACACAGAAAAAAATGGGAGCCCAGCGCAGGGTTTCAAGTTAAAGCGTCGTATTCTTGCAAGAATTTGAGCAAAAGTAGCTGAGTTTTTTTAAAGGAACAAGGTGGAAAAGATGGTTACAAATTCAAGACAACAAATTTGAAAAATAGCGAAATTCATTATTGTTACTCCCGCTGCCGGTGATAATTTTAATTAACGCGGTTGGATATTACGTGTAAATGCAAAATAATTAAATTAGAAATAACTAATACTAAAACTATACTAACCTAACAGTGGCTTATTTTTGTATTATGAGCGCTTGTATTATGCACAACGGAATTTTTGGGTGTACAGTAGCAGAGGCCCGTAAACAACTCAGTCCGTAGCCTAAAGTAGAGTGGCTTCTGTTGCCGCCGACGGAAGGTCGGATTTTGTTGGATTTGACCCAGATGTGTAAATGGCAGGAAGTTTCCTATTAACTGATACATATAAGATTTTTAGATTTTAAGGAACTGTATTTACAGTGTTCTTAATTTCTTCATACCTTGTTATGGGAAATACATAACCATTTTTTTTTATATAAAAATTTCCTACTGTATCTTGCAAAGTTTGAACTAGTTTGACCTGGCTTCATGTGGCAACAGTCTCAACATCTCTTTTGGTGGTATTTGCCGAACTGTATAAGTATATTTCACAAATATAAGGAAGGTAAAGGTTCTTCCCCTAAGTTGAATCGCTGTGGGAATGATCTTCGAATGGTTTTCGCATGCATGTACAGTCGTGTGCAAATAAATCTGGGACAGTGTTTTTTCACATGCAGATTCAGTTAAGAATTTGAAGAATATTTCCATGGATTTCCTTTTATCAGAGAGAGTTACGGGCTTCAGTACCTGTTAAAGTTTAATGTAACTCTTTCTGATAGCAGGAAATCCATGGAGATATTCTTCAATTCTTTACTGAATCTGCATGTGAAAAAAACACTGTCCCAGATTTATTTGCACACGACTGTACATAGTTTCTGTGATAGCGACTACGATAAAATGCCCAAACCTAACTACTGATTCACTAAATAATAATAGACTGATTGGGTGAAAACATCTTCCTTTCTTTGTTGTTGTATGAAAGAAATATCTATATCAAACTTGAACATCTGACGCATACAAACATTCTTTACGTCGCGTCGGCAACGAACTAAAATGTAAAAGTTACGTTACCTGAGGGATTACCACTGTGGAACAGAAGTTTAAACTACAACTTTTTAGCCATCAATGTAATTTGACAAACATCATTAAAACCGGCGGATACTACATCGAATTTCATAAAATACGTCGGATGTTTCATTCTTGTACGTTATTAATATTAAATAAATTATATTTTAACATCAGTTGTGTTTAATTGAAACCAAAAGATTTAAAGACACTACAGTACAGTGGCGATTAGAAAAATAAAGTGAGTGTGGGACGGTATTTTGTTAGATATTAACATAGGCGAATAAATATTTAGACATCTGACCCATGTATTCATTTTATGGGGTAGTGTGGGAGCTGTTCTAACGACGGCCCCACCGTCGGCCACAATGTCACCGCGTTACGTCCTGTCAGCATTATTAACTGAGTGATAACTCAAACACCTAGGGATGCCCTTTCTCACTGCAAAATTAAAGCTGACATTGACATTGATGTCATTTATGTCACAAACGTTGCTAACAGTTAGTGCCTTCGAACATATTCAAATTAAGCGTTCCTAGTGTATTATAAACTTTCTTTTAAATAGTATTATTTAAACATGCGTCCCCCGGGAAATAAGTGTTCCTACAAAAATTGTGAGAAAAGCCAACGAACCGATCCATGTCTCCACATGTTTTACTTTCCTGTAAAACATGAAGAAAGATGCAAGCAGTGGGTTTTAAATTCCGGAGGTAAATATAATTAAATCTGTTCACTATGCAAAATCTTTTATCAATAACATTAAAAATTGAAACAGCTCTGTTGGAACATTGTGGCAAATAAAACATTTTCAACACCTAGCAAAGTACTTTAAACAAAATGCCGTTCTATGTGTTTATGAATGTTTTTAAAATTTTATTAATACCTTGTTTTTGGTGTAACACTTTTTCCAAATTATACTTAGAAAAATTGTTTTTGATTTACAGTTTAATATATCTTTTTGTAATTAATTAATATTTCGGTATCTTTTTTGTCTAAACTTTGTCTATGCTTTAAAACCAAAGAACATCACAACAGTAAATTGTTACTTTTTTAATTTAAATACCACCAAGTTAAACGCGGCAATTTGATTTTTTCAGGTGACACGGATTTATTAGATATGTCCCCAAGTAAATTGGGAAAGAAAAAGATCTGTGAAAATCGTTTTGAAACTTCGGCCTTTGTGAATGTATTAAAACAACCTCTCGATCGTAACAGCGTTCCTAACCAATAGAAAATTCATCTGGTAATCCAATTAACAATTCAACTGAAAAAAACTGTTTCACCGTGGGAGGCGCTTCTTCCTCAACAGGCAGAGAATGTTCCACAAACTACCATCCGTGATTCTGAACCACTGTTGTTAAGACGTTCCAAAAACACAAAACTTTACGAACGACTTGCTATAATTGATATATCAAGTTTGGTTCCGTCACCTAAGAAGATCTGCATGGATGCAGCTGCCCTTTCCCATACGTTGCAATCGATTTTAAATTCGCATAGGACAGCTCCGAAAACACCAAAACACTCCCGACAGTGACAGTTAGTTATAATAAGAAATTTTTTAACTCTCCTAAAAAGCACGCGTTATTAATTTCCGACCGCAAGAAAACCAAAAAAAAAAATAAAAGCACAAAGAACAGAAATACCACACCGGCAAAATTAGAGAACACAAAAAAAGTCATATTTTCGCTATGTTTTAGGATATATATGACTCAATTTGGTTATAAATGTTACTTCTGCACGTATAGTGAATAAAAAAAGCAATTTAACATTAAATATAGCCACCCATTTGAGCCTAATTATGATTTGTTTTATTGTTGACATATTGATTGGGTTTTTGTGTTCTTGAAAACAAGTGCTTATTTCTTGGTTAGTTTACAAAGAGGGTTTACGATTTTGTTTTCTGTTGTAGTGAAAAATGCCTGATTTAACAGCAACTGACGTTGCTAAAGCTCTAACAATGGTCGAAAATGGCTACACTTACAGATCGGTCAGCAGAATCCTGGGAGTATCGGTATCTGTTGTACATCGCAATGTAAAAAGGTTTAGATAGACCGGTTCTTTCACACGAAGACGTGGCCAAGGTAGGAAACGAGCAACAACTGCAAAGTATGATCGCATTATTACACTGCAGACTCTCAAAAATCGACGTTTAACGGCTGGTCAGACCAGAAATGCCTTAAAAGATGTGCGTCACGTGAGTGTAAGTGAAAGAACAGTCAGGAGAAGACTGAACGAGGTTGGATTGAATTCCAAAATTCCTGCAAATGGGCAAAAACTTGACGTACGGCATCGTACAGCAAGACTGAAGTTTGCACGTGAACACCGATTTTGGACTTTGGAGCAGTGGGGTAAAGTTCTGTTCACCGAGGAAAGCCGCTTTTGTATAAATGTTATTGATGGTAGAGAGTAAGTGTGGAGACGCCGAGGGGAGCGATATTTACAATGTACCATTGTCCCCACAGTCTCATATGGAGAAGGCTCACTTATGGTTTGGGGTGGGATATGTTTGGGAACACGTACGGAATTAGTGGTTATTGTAGGAGGTTCGGTGACAGGTGCACGGTATATTACAGACATTCTGCAAGATCATGTTGTGCCATTTGCCCCATTTATAGGGGAGGATTTCCTCTTAATGCAGGATAACGCTCGCCCCCATGCTGCTCGCTGTGTTTCGGAGTACCTACTCGAAGTTGGTATTCATGCCATGAATTGGGCAGCACGTTCTACTGATATGAATCCCATCGAACACATATGGGACATATTGGGGAGACGGGTCTGGGTCAGAAATTCATCGGTACAAACCCTAGACGAGCTAAAGACGACACTAGTGACAGAGTGGAACACTCTGCCTCAACAAACCATCGATGGCATCATCCATGGTATGAATAGACGTATGGAAGCAGTAATCAGAGCTCGTGGGGGTAACACGCGTTATTAATTACACCCATTTGTTTAATACCATAATAAAGAATTTACTTTTTATAAGGAGAAAACAATTATTTTTTTTCTGAAGTTTTTCATTGTACTCAGTAAACTGTTTGAATTAGGTACGTTCATCTGTTATATCGTTAACCGTTATTCTCTGGAGGTGTGTATTGCTAACATTAAACCTTAAAACATAATTGAGTTAAATAATGCTACAGAACATCCAAAAATATGACTTTTTTTGTGTTCCTCTAATTTTGCCGGTGTGTGTATTACGTTTGCGAAAAAACATTAAAAAGCTGTCAACACAAACTAGCAGAAATGAGAGAAAACATAATACCTTTCTTAAAATGCAAGTTTGCCATAAATCTCGCCGACGTTGGGATCCAGAGATGATTAATTTGGCTATGAACATTTACTATTCTTCTCCGTCGTCCTATAGAAATTTGAAAAAGCACGGAGTTATTCTTCCTGGTGTGTCTACTTTACAATCGTACCTTAATAACATAGTTGTTTTGCCAGGGTTCTCAGATGATGTGTTTTTGCGAATTACCAAGAAAGTCCAAAAGTGGTCGCAAAAACAGCGGCTGTGCGTCATAATGTTTGACGAAATAGCGCTGAAAAAAAATTTAGACTATAATAAGAAGCACGATTTTATTGAAGGTTTCGAAGATCTTGGTGAATTGGGCAGAAGAGAAGAATTGGCTTCAGAAGCACTCGTTTTTATGGTCACCTGATTACGAAACAGATGGAAAATTCCATTGGCATATTTTTTAACTGCCAATTCTACAAATTCAGTGCATTTAAAATCTTTAGTTGAAATATGTTTAAACAAGTTAAAACAGTGTGGTCCTATTGTCAAAGCTGTTATTTGTGACCAACGATCTAATAATATTATATATAAATTTAATATAACAGCAAACAACCCTTTTTAAATATCCAAAATTAAAAGTTATACTTTTTTATGATGTACTTATAAAAAGTATTCGAAACCAGTTAATAATTTGTACAATTTAGATAAACAGAGTGGAACAGCCAGATCAATGCCAAAATTGTCGGACATTCAAATTTTCCCGAATTCTTTTCAGAAAATGAGATGCAACTTCCTTCTTCTGCTAATCCTACTGCATGATTTGTGAAGTTTCTTAACGATTTATTTGATTGCCTTAATAGTTCAAATCTCCGCGCAAATAACATAAATCGCGTACCGCTTTCCGAAAAAAAATATACATATAAAAGCAATTTTGGAAAACGCTCTGAAAGTGCTACCTTCTTTGAAAACTGTTGCGGGTAAAGTACTTCCATGTTTTCTCGGATTACTGCAGTCGGTGAGATCAACTTTATTACTGTATAATAATTTAAAAAATAATTATAACATTGACTATTCAATTCACCTGTCATCTGTCAAAAAGTGACCAATGAAAATCCAAAATTCTGACGTTTCTTGACCAATCAAAAAAATATCAGTGGATATATCTTCCTAGAAGGTATTCAAGTGACTATTTTTAACAAATGCGATTTTTATTAGAAAAAGTCAATATCTAATAAACTTTAATGCAAAAAATAATGGAAATAGTTTTTCTTCACAATACATGTTTTTCAGTAAATTCAATGGAAAGTGCTATGTACAACATACGAGGTAGTTACATAATAATAAATAACAGCAATCAGTAACCTAAAAATCTTCAAGCTCTTCTTCATGTTGAAGATTATCTTCATCGATGCCGTCACCGTCACTAATCCTTTTCCAACCCCATTTTAGTGAATCTTTATTGATATTGAGCTATTGCTGCACTTGATCGTAAACTCTATAAGAGTGTTGTTGTGCAGCTGCTGAAGTGGGGAGAAGTACAGCCAACCTGAAATTTGTGTGTACAGGCTTTTTTGCGATGGTGTGCAAGTAACATTGATGGCGCAGAGTATCCAAATTATCTGCATTTGTTGATGCAAATGTCGAAAGGAAAAAATGGTTTGCAGCATCAGCTACTGCATCTGGGTCTGTATTTGGGTTGTTAAAAGTCAACAATTTTGTCACGTTGCACTTTTTTAAAAGGCGTTATTTTTCCCTTTCTATAAATTGAAGAAAGAGAACATCCTACATTTCCCTGATACCACACAGAATGTCTGCAATCCAGTAAACTTTTTCTTCTTGGTTACCTTTCTTCGGTACAGCCATCTTGAACTGTTTGTTGGCTGGTGCATGAACAACCAACAAGGCCAATAAATATGTGCCACTGCCAATCACGATAGCCTCTTGTTCTTAGTATTAGTTGGAAATTCTGCTTGTCTAAGAGTGACATTAATTGCATCTTCCACTTTGACTTCAACATGAGTAGTAGTAGATGATCTGCGCAAATGTTGTTCGTCTTTTGTGCTATTTTCTTCACCATAACCACGTGGCCTCCCCACTTCCCTGAACCCTCTATATAATACACTTGGAGCGAATATTACGAGTTTATAGGCGTTCATGCTTTCTTTAGCTGTGATCAGCTTAAAAAATAAATTGTTTATTTTTGCTTTAGTTGAAAAACACATAAAAAAAAATCTGGTGTGATACACTCACACAACTTCCTTTTACAGTCATCTTATAATTAGTTAAATATTTAATTTTTAATTTTTAAGCATTTGTCAAAAATTTTCAAAAATTACGAATTCTACAAAAACGGTACAAAATAGAGCGTTAGTTGAAGAGACAAATTTTCTCTAAAATCTTAAGCACAATTCAAAAATGTAATAATATACCGGGTGTTCTATTTAAAATAGGAGTTAATAAAAAAATAGAAAAAAAAACAAAAGAAACCCACTTTAGAAGTATTCAACTGGAAAATCACCTATCTCACGTTAATGCACATTAAAAATGTAATAAAAATGTAAAATTTGAAAAAAATCGTTGGAGCCGTTTTTGAAAAAATCGAAAAAAACTAAAAAATCACAAGAGTAAACACCTACTTCCGGTTATGCGATTTTTTTAAGAAGCTTGCTGTCTCATCTACATAGTACACAAAACTTATATATGAAGTTTCAACGCCATACCTCTTTTCGTTTTTGAGATATTCTGTTCACAGACAGACACACAGACAGACACACAGACCAATGAAAAAAAATATGTTTTTTGGGATCAGGGACTCTAAAACGTGAAGATCTGTTGAAAACTCAATTTCGAATTTTTGGGGTGAATCCAATACTTCCTTTACGGTAAAAGGAAGTAATATAATTTGTACATAGCACAGGCTTTGACAAAAATGGGACCCAAAAGATACAGGATAAATGTTTTACGAGACAAAAAAGTGCAAAGAATAAGTGCGTTATGTTGACCTTTTTTAGGCCAGGATATTATAAATGTGCAAATCGCAAACGTTCAAATACATGGGAAACGCATATTTGCAGGAGGCTGTGCTATGCATTATAATCAGGTATCAGGGGTCAGAAATTCAATCATAAGATGTGCACTCGAAGATATAGCTTAAAAAAATGTACACTATTTGAAATTACCTTGCGGATCTGAATATGGAGGACACATTCTTTTTGCGATCGCCAGAAAAAAATATTTTACGTTTTATTTTATTACTGAAAACTGGTGAATTTTATGCGTACATCGCATTTAAAAGTTTAGTTTTGAATATTCCTCAATGATTCTTAAACTAGTGGAAAGCTTATTCTTTCTAGATTCATATGTCAAATTAATCTCAAAATTACTTTTACCAAATGCTACAGAAATTGTTTAAACAAAGCGTACGGGGAATGTGCGGTGTAAATTTCAGCATAGAGGTATTTTGAAAACTGTTGCACATAAAGGTATACATCCAGCGTATAAAATGTGTTAAAAAGAATGAAAATATGTTTAGTGAAAGAATAATCTGCATTCATTTGTTGTTGTAAAAAATATAATTTATTTTCCGCTACTTGGTTTGGTTGAAACGCATATCAACACCTCGCTTCGGCACTAAAGTTAAATCCATTCCCGACGCGAAGGTTAATATAAGCCAGCTGCAACGCAATCATGTGAAAGGTGCCCGGTGGGCTTGCAAGATATTGCTTAACGTTTAGATCGCACTCGCAGGCGCTGCAGTTCAAATTCCGCCGGTAATGGTTATTTTTAATTTGAAAATTGATGTAATTTGCATTCAAGTGTTTGCTTTTATTGTTTCCCTATTATTTGAAACGTGAAAACATTTTACCCCTAATTTCCTTTGATTTTTAAAATGATTTAGTCACAATGTCCACTTGCGAGGGAAGCTCTGAGTAAACCCCTTTAGATTTTTTGTACATACAATTAACAAAAAATGCCTGCATTTACGTAAAGTTTTTTGCATTTTAGTAAGAACATTTCTCATGTACGACTCTGATTTATTTAATTTATAAAAATAATTAAAAAGGCAATCAGAATTGATATAAAACGGTACTCGTATAATTTAAAAAATCCAAGGTGGCAGCGTTGACAAAACAGTGTGCCAGGAAAAAAACAATTGATTACACAGAAATATAGAACAAGTGATGCAAATTTTGAGCGCTCTGTATAGCTTTAATACTCAAAGGACAAAAAGGGATGAATTTTTAAAATTGAACATAATTACGTACCTATATAATTTTGGTGTACTCTTTTTCGTTTCTTTTAATCCGATATCATTTGATATTGAATTTAATTTATTCACGCATTTCGCGCTTTTTTGTGTTCATTATTTCTTCTATCAACAATTATTGGGTTTTATTTTATAAGCCTGGGTTAATGTTATATTTGCAGAGTTCAAGTGTTTAAAATAAAATTTTAACGGTGTTTGCTTGTTATCCCTTTAAATAAAGCATCTTGAGGGACTTACATTTTTTTAACTCGAATATGTATTTGAAAAACGTCTCAATGTAGGGGCATAAAGTAAGATGTCAGAAAAAAACTCATTAAAATGGCTTTTCAAAAATAGAAAAATATACAGGATTTTGCATTAAAAAAATTCTAAATATTAAATTTGGAAATGTTGAGCCCCTTCTATTGTTAATATCTAGAGCCACTATTTTACATTCAAATAGTAATTCCCGAAAAACATTTTTTTGATAACATTCAATTGTTCTCAGTTACAGCAGCTTCCTGAAATTCAGAATTATTTTGCATAACATTTCCAAAACAGTTAAGTGTAGATCCATACAACTTGATATTAAAATAATTAGGTTTTTTAGGCAAAACTTTTAAACTACCCAAATATAGGGCATTCTATTAAAAATATTTTAGTAATGTTCACCACTCTCGTACCTACAATTTTTATGTAACTCATACTTTTAGAAGTATCTTCAGCCGGTGCATTGCTGCTGAATCCTGTTATGCTCATTTGAATTAATCATTACAAAGCAAATTGAAGAATCACTCACCTTTTACAAAAACTAATTAAAAAACACCCAGAGAAAATTCATACGAGTTACTGTCTGACAACACTGCCTGAAGTCAAATACCACTGTGACTGTGAGTCAATTTTTCAGGCTAATTAAGTTCTTGCGACAGATAACTTGCTTTTCTAGACAGATCTAAACGCCCTCGCCCAATTTCTTACATGATATGCAATGGGCTTCAATATTTGTGCGAGTTATAGCAGTCATTTGATGATTGTGTTGGTTTTAGAAAAGTACAAACGTCAATTAGTATATTAAGTATGGAGAACGGTAAGGGATTTTTACCATTCGAAGACAATCGTTGGGAGGAAGAGCAAAGCGACGACTCCAATTATTCTCTGAAAACGGTAACCCTTAACGTTCGACATGCTTATAACAGTTTTTGCATGATTGGAATTAAAATTATACAAAAAAATATACATTTACTGAGAAATTAAAACGAGCGAAGTACATCGAAATGACCAAAGTGATATGGCATATATCACTAGGTAATCAATTTGTTATTTGTCAAATAAAATTTCATTAAATTGTGCATGTAAGACTAATTTTGATTGTTTTTTAAAAAGGCGTCGGTAAGTAATTTTGCTGTCGTCGTAGCTATAGCAACTGGTAAATACCACTTACTGTCATGGAAACATCCATGGTAAATAGTCAGAAATGACCGATCGTGCAAAAAATTACATTTAGTAAACAATTTGGCGTTAATACAATGTCAGTAAACATATATATATATATATATTTGCCAATACATCTTCGTAGAATTGATGCCGCTCCTTGGAGCCCTTCTGACTTTGTTAGTGGAGTGGTTCGTCACTCCTCTCCACAGTAAACAGCTGAAAAAAAATGAGACTCTAAAACCTATCATTACAAAATTACAAACACGAATATATTTAGAAGAAAAGTACCTACATAATTGGAGAAGCCAATTTATGCAAGAATTAAAGAAAATAAAATGTAAAAAAGGGAGGAGTGGGACAAATAAGATGTTCATTTTTACTTGGCCATATTTGACTGCACTAAAATTTATTCTATATTTCGTGGATGCTACTACAGTTACAAAAGACCAGATCAATGGCAGACATTCGAATCAAGTTCCTAAATTGTTGAACATATTCTATCCGTAATTTACTACGAAAATCATTGTACGCTCCATGCTGTTCTTCTCTTAAAATACAATCTCTAACCCAGAACTTTCTGTCTCTTCCTTTTTCATATTTTGCGTAAACAATTAATAACGAGGCAGCTTTGTCAACTTGCGTTGACCTTGAAGCCATTATTTCAAAACTACACCGTAATGACTTGGCTGATTGTGCAAACTAGTAAGCCAATGTCTAAATGCCTACGCAAGTTATTGTGCAAGTTTAAAACGCAATAAATTGCAAGACACTAAATTGCGATATTTATGGATGATAGTATCAACACAAAAGCAAGTCACTTGCGCAAGTAACTCGCCACTCTATCCGCACCTTAGAAATACACAAACAGTTTTTTCGAAATTAAATACCTTAATTCACTATATTTTATTATAAAAATTACTAGCTTACATATGTAAAATGCTTTTCTGTACTAGATTGCATTAACAAAATAATAAGATTATTTCGTTAAGCAGTACCTTGTAACACTACAGAATTAGAACTCGTACAAGTTGCCTAAAGTTGTATAGAACATGGAAATTTCATGCGTTGGAAATGGTTTAAATGCTATTTGACATAAGAGTAACAGAAATGGAAAATGCCATAATTACTTTGGTAGCTAGGCAACAAGTACAATAAGTACATATAATCCATTTACTTGACATCGGCACTGTCAGTGCCAAATTTTAAAAAAATGTCTTAACTATACTTCCCAAATGATGTGTTTTTCATTAGACTGTAAGTTAATTTAATTGTTAAAATGTGAAAAATAGCAGTGGTGCGAACATACTGTCAGTTGGACAGTGCGGATGTCAAGTAAATGGATAGTATGTATCATGTTGTTTTCTCTTAGTAAAATATACATCCATTACTGTCTAGCACACTTATGCTCTATGTTACCTAAAATTTTAGGCAACCGGTATGTGTAACTCAACTGTTCGTCATTGTTGTTCTGTATACACAAACAGCAAATATACGACTTTTACACAGTATGAGTTTTAAAATGTTTAATTATACTTCTTTTCACTGCAGTTCTATATTCAAGGTGCAACTGTACAAGTTCTTCTTGTATGAGTTCTCATGTGGGTAACTAAATTACTTTTCGTGTTGATCGGTATTCCCAAAGGGAGCAAATCTATGGCGTTCCTCCTGCATGATTCTTCATATGTAGAGCTATATCACTTTTTTATGCTGTTCTGTATTCACAAACAGAACAACTGTATGGCTTTTCTCCTGTATGGGTCTTCATATGTCTAACTAAACTTCTTTTAATTGCTGTTCTATATTCACAAACAGAGCAACTGTATGGCTTTTCTCCTGTATGACATCTCATATGTATAGCTATATCACTTTTCTGTGCCGTTCTATATTCACAAACGGAACAACTGTATGGCTTTTCTCCTGTATGAGTATTCATATGTCTAATTAATCTACTTTTCACTGCTGTTCGATATTCACAAATACAGCAAATATATGGCGTTTCTCCTGTATGACTTTTCATATGTGTATCTAAATTACTTTTCTGTGCCGTTCTATATTCACAAACGGAACAACTGTATGGCTTTTCTCCTGTATGAGTATTCATATGTCTAATTAATCTACTTTTCACTGCTGTTCGATATTCACAAATACAGCAAATATATGGCGTTTCTCCTGTATGACTTTTCATATGTGTATCTAAATTACTTTTCTGTGCCGTTCTATATTCACAAACGGAACAACTGTATGGCTTTTCTCCTGTATGAGTATTCATATGTCTAATTAATCTACTTTTCACTGCTGTTTGATATTCACAAACAGAACAACTGTATGGCTTTTCTCCTGCATGGGTCTTCATATGTCTAACTAAACTACTTTTCACTGCTGTTCGATATTCACACACAGAGCAACTGTACGGCTTTTCGTCTGTATGAGTCGTCATATGTGTAACTAAATTACTTTTCTTCACTGTTCTGTATTCACAAACAGAGCAACTATACGGCTTTTCTTCCTTATGGATCTTCACATGCGTAACTAAACTATATTTGTGAGCTGTTCTGTATTCACAAATAGAGCAACTGTATGGTTTTTCTCCTGTATGACATTTCATATGTACAGCTATATCACTTTTATGTGCAGTTCTGTATTCACACACAGAGCAACTGTACGGCTTCTCTCCTGTATGGGTCCTCATATGTCTAACTAAACTACCTTTCACTGCTGTTCGATATTCACAAACACAGCAACTGTATGGTTTTTCTCCTGTATGAACACTCATATGTTTAACTACATCACTTTTCCTTGCGGTTCTGTATTCACAAATAGAGCAACTGTATGGTTTTTCTACTGTATGAACACTCATATGTTGAACTAAATTACTTTTCTGTGCTGTTCTGTATTCACAAATAGAGCAACTGTAAGGTTCCTCTCCACTATTTTTGTTAAATATTTGGTTTTCATAATTTTCATCCTTTAATTCGATGACTTCTTGTTTAATGGATAGCTTATCAAACCTTTCGTTGCTACTAATGTTCTTAGATCGGCATGGTGCAGTTCCTGCAGAACTACAAGACCTATTCTCCATAGTGATTATGTTTGTTTAAACATTTCTTTTAATGATATATGAGCCAAGGGACGTTTGATATCTTCACATCTGCAACAAAAGCACATCGTTATTAACCTACGAATTTAGCAAGTTATATAGCGGCATTGAGAACTGAAGAGCAAACACAAATGGAATGTTTATCTTAAACACTTTAACAAAAGTTGTTATAAGATATACGGTAATGATTATTGCAAACATTTGAATTAAATTGGTATGACTCTCCCATTTCAGGGTATTACAAATAACATTTATATTTTAGACGATACAATTACATCAACTCACCTATAATTAGATTTCTGTTTAGATTTGATATTTAATTCTAAAAAACGTCTTACTACCTAAATAACACAATCAAAAAGATCTGACACAAGGTGTAATATTTTAAGTAGCGTATGTCAGCGCCTGAGCAGAACCTGTTTAAACATACAATGACGCTCTATCACTGTAAACAAGAATGTCTAACCAATGTCCATAAAAACCGTCAAAGAGACAATCTGATAATTACAAGCTTAGGTAAAATATAAACAAATAAAAATTGTTAATTTTCGGAAATGTGACCAGTTATACATAAAAATAAATGTTAATAATAATAGGTATCGAGAAGTAACATGCTGTAATTTAATTCCTCTTTGCAATCATATTGTATGCGGAATCATTCTAATATACAGAGTGTTTAAAAAATAAATACATCTAGTTGCCTTTCATTTTTTTGCATCTAAATTTTTGTTTTGCTATATTCTTTATTGTTCTGAAACTAGGCAGTACTGTACTTACTATACTCAAATATTAACAGCTTTGGCTAGTTCACAAACAATAAAGGTTATAGAAGCACATAAAAATTTTCATGCAAGAAAAATTTCAAAGGCAACTAGATGTATCTCTTTTTTGAACACTATATATTTTAAAACTAAACAGTAGAATTCTAGCTTTACCGAACTAATTCATGAGTCTACAAGAACTACTTCCACGTCTGCTATATTAGTTAATCATATGCAAGTATTAAGTAATGCACACCATCAAAAGTACCATGATTGCAATCAACCGTTTCTATTTTCGGGTTTTTGTAAACAAACTTCCCTTAACTTTTAATAGATATTATCACAGAAAACAATTATTTATTATGCCTATTTCTTGTGTTTTTTAAAACTACGCACACAGGTTCAAACGGAAGTCCATTTTGTTTAATAGTCATATCTGGTTACTGAACGCTGCCAAGCACCCAATCAACGAAATCCAAGCCGTACGTTTTAATATAGTGTAAAAGCGTCTTCGATGTTTACGCTACATAACCTATATTTCTGCAAATTTTTATACGTGGCCTCTTCGCAAAGTAAAATGAAACAAGCTGGTAAACCATGCTGTGATGGAAGTGAATAAGCGGCAACTTATGACATGTGATAAACGACGACAGCAACAAATCAAAAAACTTCATGAGAAAGAGCCATCAATGAATGCAAGTGGACGAAAGAAGTACCTTGTACTTAGAATAAACAAAAACGAAAGTATAGTGTGCATTCAGCGTTGTTCTTTTATATTTCTAACTCAAGTTTAATCTAGAGTTAGTAATGAAGATGTTAAGAAATTCCTAGAAGCTAATCGAATCACGATGCGCTCCTACAAATCCCTTAAACCCAAATAACGAGCAGGTAAATCATGCTGTTATGAAAGCGAATAAGTGGCAACTTATAACCGATGTGACAAACGACGACAGCAGCAAATCAAAAAACTTCATGCAGAAAAAGCCATCGATAAATGCAAGTGGGAGAAAGAAGTACCTCGTACTTGAAATAAACAAAAACTCGACGAGTGCATCTTCGACTGTAATTATTAACAACGCAGCTATGACCGAGGTTTGTACACATTTGTATGTAACGACGCTAAATTTTATGCAAAATTTACTTGTAAATTTTTATAAAAATATTAAGCATTGTTGCATACAGAAAATTGGCTGCTAAATTTTGCGATGAGTTTTCATGTAAATTATTTAGAACTTGTTCTAAATTTTCTGGTAAATATGCGTGTAAAAATGTGCATAAGTATCGTAATAAAACTAAACTGCAGCGCATGACGCGAAATGAAAACATAAACATAACTGTTTAATCTTGTCTTTAACAGATTAACCAGATATAAATTTATAATTATTCATTTAAATTTTACGAAACATTCTAAAAGTTAAAAGCCACCAAAAACGCAATATTGCATTATGCAAGCGCGGCGACCTACTCACAGTCAAGTTTAAACACCTCGCAGTCGCCGCTCAGCATTTTTACACGGCTTCGCGTACACAATTACGCAAGGCCGTGACAAGGTTTAAATGCCTACAATCGCAGCTCAGCATAAAAGACGCTCGAGTTCATGGAGTCCATATCATATCACGGAAGCAAAACCGCTGAGTATTGTTTTGCAATACTAGTAAATTAACCTACTAAATATAATACATTGTACCTGTTATTAGAAATGAACTTTGTATATTACTATGATCTAAGCAAATTTGTTTGTATATATAGAACAATTATTTTTGTAATAAACCAGTCTGCATTTACTTGTTAGATTCACTTACTGCGTCACTGTGGGTCCAAGCCTATAAATAATTAAGGGATGTGAGGCTGCATCTCACACAGTGACGAATTATCATCCCGTTAAGTGGCATGACTAAGCTGTCTTAAAGCGGAAACTGCTGTCTCAGTTCTGCGCTTAACATAAGGGATGGAACCAGCAAAATAACGTAACGGACGCCTGATTTCCACAGCCTCCAGGCGAATCTGTTCATGGTCCTTCGAGCCGGATCTGTCTACAACTAAGAAGAGGTACATCCCGAGAAGAAAACAACATCTACCAACCCACCCGGTTCCCCGAAAATGGCAAACAATATGGAGGAATTCAATCAGCTAGCTGTCGCCCAAGAAGAACTCGGCCAGAAGATCACGCAGGTATTTTCCAACAGCAAAAAGGACCCTGCCAGCCGAAAAACAGAAGCTTACATCGCCAGCCGAAACAAGACGCTGGACGAAACTTGGAACGCCGTGACCAAAAATCACGCCAAAATGGTGCAGCTAAGTATTCCTACACATAATTATTTTACCACAGGGTATTACGAACAAATTAAAGCCATCTACTGCGAAGCAAAAAGTTATTTGCAGAGCTGTTTAAATGCAACTGAAAATCCCGACCCCTCTGGAACTAGGAAGCGAGAGGAAACAGTTGTAAATCCCGAGCAAAAGGTTCGTATCCGAAAACTGCAGATTCGGATGCAGAATTTTAAGCAATCTTTGGACGACGCCGAACTGGAACAAGCACTCGGAAGGCCCGCCATCACAAAGAGGGAATTAAAGGAAGAATGGGACCGGGTGATCGAGATGGACGAAGAAGTCATGTCTAACGAGATGGATTCAAACCAGACGCACTTCAGTCCTGAATTTACTACGTTGAAAGACAGGTACCGAAATTTAATTAATTTGTTACAAGCACCAACAAGGAACGAGCAAGCATCAGCCATCTCGCTTCCTCAAGTTAAAATCCCCATATACGAGGGAAATTATGAGGAATGGGCCACTTTTAAGGACCTATTCACCAAATTAGTAGATGACAACCAAAACATGGATGATGTCATCAAAATGCAGTATTTAAAAACGCATGTCAAGGGAGAGCCCAGCCGACTAATCCAGCATCTCGCAGTGACTCAAGCCAACTACAACACCGCTTGGAATTTGCTGCAACAAAGGTATCAAAATAATCGCCTTATTCTAACCAAATTGCTAGACACCATCTTCGATCAGCCGGTCCTCTCCAAGGAATCAGCCCAAGGGTTGAAAAGATTGCATGACTCCACTAAGGAATGTGTGGAAGCAATCAAAAATTTGGGCATTTCCACCGACAGCTGGGGTCCGTGGATTAACCGAGTTATTACTCGAAAATGGGATCCTGAAACTAACAAATTATATGAGCAGTCGCTTCAGTGCCCAAATGAAGTTCAGGATCACCAAACTCTAATGGCCTTCTTACAAATGCGGTTCCAATCCTTGGAATCCATTGATGGAGCCCTCAACTGCAAGATGTGCAATGGGGATCATTACATCGATAACTGTGGTCAATTCCAGAGGCTCTCCACCCACGAAAAGCAAGAAGTGGTAAGAACCTACCGATTGTGCTTTCGATGTTTGCGACACGATTCTAATATACAATGTCGTTCGTATTATAACTGCAAAATCTGCCGCTTTCCACACCATACTCTGCTTCACAAGGCACAGCCGCCATCAAAGCCGATACCTGCTCCGAAGATGAAGACGTTTTCTCACGCAGCAGCCATGCAGACCTCCAACGCTCCAGAGAAGAAGCCAAAACCCACAATCATTGCCGCCAACCTAGGCGCAAAGAAGAGCCAAGTGCTACTGGCCACAGCAACGGTTCAAGTTAAGGCAGCATCCGGGATGACTCATCTCTTGAGGGTCTTGATAGATCCAGGGTCTCAAGGTTCCTTCATCACCGAAGCCGCAGCCGAATTATTAGCGTTACCCAGGACCAAGGTTCGAGCAGAAATCTCCGGAATTGGGAACAGCGAAACAAAAGTCGCAAAATGGAAAATCACAGGTTTGATTACGCCAAGATTTCCAAGTAAATTTTCCTTACCTGTTACTTTACTGGTACTTCCCAAACTTACAAAAACCATGCCTTCATCACCCATTCCGAACATAAAAATGGATGCCTGGAAACATGTCTTCATCGCCGATCCAACCTTCAACCGACCTGGCCCCATAGATATACTTCTAGGCGCTGAAGAATATTCCCAAATAATTCTCGAGGGAATCAAGAAATCCAAAGATGGCATCCTAGGACAGAATACCGAATTGGGATGGATCTTATCAGGAACCATTGGAAGACGACCTCCCACCAGCCTTAAGGTCAACACCATGGTTGCCAAAATTGAAGAGGATGAGCAGTTGCAGAAATTCTGGAACATTGAAGAGGCTTCTCCTCAAAGGAAACTTTCCCCAGATGATCAGGTATGTGAAAATAAATTCACAGACACAGTCCAGCGAGACGTAGATGGAAGATACGTAGTAAGGATTCCATTCAAACAAACTCCAGTACACATGGGAAGGTCCAAACCCTCAGCATTGGCACGATTCATACATCTGGAGAAGAAATTAGGACAAGATCAAGATCTAGCAGTCCAATACAAGAAATTCATGCAAGAATACTTGGATTTAGGACATATGGAAAAGGTGGCAAAGGAAGATGAGAATAACGGCAAGTATTACATTCCCCACCATGGCGTCATCCGAGAAGCAAGTTCATCAACCAGGCTTCGTGTCGTTTTCGATGCCTCTAGCAAGGCCTCTCACGGAAAATCCTTAAATGAGATGATGTACGCTGGACCTAAACTTCAGCAAGAACTGGTCGACATTCTACTTCGATGGAGAACACACCGGATTGTTTTTTCTGCAGACATTGAAAAAATGTACCGACAAATCAGAATGAACAACCAAGACCAGGAGTACCAAAGAGTCCTATGGAGATTCGACAAATCACAGCCAATCAGGGAATATAAGCTGTGCACCGTCACTTATGGAACCGCATCAGCTCCCTATCTTGCCATTCGAACCTTGCATCAACTCGCAGAGGACGAAAAGGTCTCATTTCCATTAGCTTCAGAAGCAGTGAAGAAAGATTTCTACGTGGACGACGTGCTTTCTGGGGCCGACACTGTGGAAGAAGCGATCCAACAACAAGGTCAGCTCATTTCCTTACTAAAGCGTGGAGGCTTTACTCTACATAAATGGTGCAGTAATGAGTCAGCCATCATTCAAGAACTCCCAGAAGAGTTAAAGGAACAAACATACCTCGAAATAAGTGAAGACGGCGTAAAAAAGTCCTTGGGCATTCACTGGTCTCCATATGAAGATGTTTTCTGTTTTAAGGTAGACGTTAAGCAACAGGAATCTACCAAACGCACCATACTATCCGAAGTTGCCAAAATTTTCGACCCATTGGGATGGTTAGCACCCGTCATCATCACTGCCAAGCTACTCATCCAAGAACTATGGCTCGAAAATATTAAATGGGATGACCCAGTGTCTGAAAATATCCAAGGCAAATGGGAGACGCTCAGGTCTCAACTCAAGGCAGTGGAAGAAATTACCTTACCAAGGTGGTTGTTTATCAAAAGGGAATCTCTAGTAGAGCTGCATGGATTCTGTGACGCCTCCGAAAGAGCTTTCGGGGCCGCGATTTATACCAGAGTCACCACATCATCCGGCCAAGTCAAGGTATCCTTATTAATAGCCAAATCCAAGGTGGCACCAGCCCGAGCCAAGACGACATTACCAAGACTGGAACTCTGCGCAGCAGTACTCCTTTCCAATCTACTTCAAAGGGTAATTGCAGCATTAGATCTTCCTAAGGTGTCTATCTTCGCCTGGACCGACTCCATGGTTACATTAGGATGGATAAAAGGAGACCCGGTACGATGGAAGATGTTCGTCGCGAATCGAGTAGCCGAAATCAACAATCTAATTCCGGCTCAACATTGGAACCACGTCAAATCCGAAGAGAATCCTGCAGACGTCATCTCCCGAGGCACTAGTCCAGAAAAACTAAAGAATCATCTCCTATGGTGGAACGGACCGAGCTGGCTAGTTAACAAGAGTTCATGGCCGTGTCAACCAGACACCGCAACCACCGAGGAAGAAGCAAGAAGTTACACTGTGCATCAAACTACCATTCATCAAGACGAGAACGAAGTCGTTCATCGTTTTTCTTCTCTAACAAGAATGGTACGAGTCATGTCACATTGCCGAAGATTCATCAACAAGTGTAAGCGACTTCCCACCCAATCAGGATGCCTATCAGTGAAGGAAATGGACGACACCATCCTCCTACTCGTTAAGGTCATCCAAGGAAGTGATCCTATTATGAGGGCAACAGGATCTCAACTCCGGCAGAACAAATATGTGAGTTCCAGTAACAAGCTTGCCAACCTCAATCCCTTCATCGATCAGCATGGAATAATCCGTGTTGGAGGAAGATTAGAAAATTCCACCTTGTCCTTCAATGAAAAACACCCAATCATACTCCCGTACTCCAGTCATATTTCCAAACTAATAATCCAAGAGGCGCATCTACGCACGCTGCACGGTGGCACCCAACTCACTCTCTCATATATCCGAAGAAAATATTGGATCATCAACGCGAAGAAAGCAGTCAGCTCCAGCATCCAGAAGTGTTTCCGATGTCTACGATACAAAGCAGAGGCAGCACAGCAACTGATGGGAAATCTTCCATCAACCAGAGTGAATTCAACTCCTCCATTCTTCCATTCCGGAGTGGACTACGCCGGCCCAATACAGATCCGAACATCCAAGGGAAGAGGGCATTCTTCGCACAAAGGGTACATTGCTGTTTTTGTCTGTTTATCAACCAAGGCAATCCACCTAGAGGCCGTCAGCGACATGACAACCAACAGCTTCCTAGCAGTCTTCAGGAGGTTTACTGCCCGAAGAGGACGCTATGCACACCTATACAGCGACAACGGAACAAACTTCGTTGGCGCAAGAAAAGTGTTGGACAAGGAGACCCGCCAAACAATTGAAGGCCCAGTTGTCCAAGAAACCTTAGCAACCGGTGGTACCCAATGGCACTTCATCCCTCCAATAGCCCCTCACTTCGGAGGGATATGGGAAGCAGGGGTAAAATCAATGAAGCATCATCTGAAGAGAACTATTGGCCACGCTACTCTCACCTTTGAAGAGTTAACAACTCTTCTATGCCAAATTGAGGCCTGCCTAAACTCACGTCCTCTATGTCCACAAGGCAACGATATTGAGGACACAACTGCTCTGACGCCAGGCCATTTCCTAATAGGGAGGGAAATCATATCGCCACCAGACCCAATCAACACTCCAATATCTTCAAATCTATCGAATCGTTGGAGGATAATCCAAAAGATCAAGCAAGATTTTTGGAAATCATGGAGCTCGGACTACCTTCATGGACTACAGCAACGAAACAAATGGAAGAAACCATTGGAGAACACTAAAGTTGGAGATTTAGTGTTAATCAAAGAAGATAGTATCAATCCTAGTAAGTGGCCTTTAGCAAGAGTCACTGCAACTCATCCAGCAGCCGATGGATCAGTACGAGTAGTGACGCTCCAGAAATCAGGAGGACATCAGCTAAAACGATCCATAGGCAGCATCATTCCATTACCAGCAACTACCGAGGAATCGCAGGAACCAGAGGCAGAAGATAAAATTTCAACTAACATTATCCAGACATTCGTCCAATGCGCTTAGAGTAGTACGGACGTGCATATTTCGGCTCTGCTGCAACTCGTGAAGTTTTCATTTTAAGTGCTTCTAAGAGTTAATAATTAATTTATTATTACAACTTTCCCTGAAAGTAAATACTTTACTTCGAACAATGCCATTCACGATTTCGCAAACGGCTGATATTACTGGCATCATCGATAAACATACGGCTTCCAAATTTGGCGAGCAATGGACCCAAGACTTGGCAGTGCGTGTGGCTGAATTGGTATCAAAAACACTTGAAACTAAATTTCTTGAACATGATAAAGAAATCTCCTTACTGAAGGACAGCATTGCTGCACTACAAAAAACAAATGAAGTGCTAATTCAAGACAAGGATGACATCGAACAATATACGAGACGTAACAGCTTAAGAATTTTTGGATTACGTGAGATTGAAGAGGAATGCGTCGACACTCGAGTATTGGAGTTATGTAAGAACCAGCTGCGGTTAAGCAATTTTTCTCTGGATTTTATCGATAGATGCCACAGGGTGGGTAAAAAAACACCTGAAAAGTGCCGGCCATTAATCGTAAAATTAACCTCGTATCGCTATCGCCAAATGGTCTTCAGTAACAAAAAGTATCTTAAAGGTACAAAAATTTCAATTAAAGAAGATCTAACTAAAGCCAGGATGAATTTGCTCAAGGAAACAGTTGCCCTATCTTCTTTCAAAAACGTTTGGACCAGGGACGGGATCATTTATGCTAATCACAACAACAAGCGCTGTGTGATAAGGAATCACTTGGACCTCGACCAGCTGCGTGATTTGAAGGTAGTGTAGTTCAATCTTGGAAGTTGTTTTGTTTCATTGTAATCGATGTATTAAAATAATTTATTTAATTAGCGAGGTGTGGCAACCGCATTATGCAATTTAATTTTGGCTATAATTGCCTGCAATACTGTTAATTTAATTTTCTTTCCTTACCTATATATTTTGTGTGTTAGAAACACTTTTTTGATCTCCTTTATTGCTGTACGACGTATTTGCATTTGTTTCAAATTGTAATTAATGAATATAGTTGATGCATTAAATGAGGTTACATCTGCTGAGCCTGAAACTATTGTATTTAGTAGCACTGATCATTATAATACATTTTTGTCGGACTTTAATGGTGGTAAGGGCGGACTTAGTCTATTCCACGCGAATATAAGAAGTATGGTAAAGAATGCAGATTCTCTTTTAGTTTACTTAAGTGACTTGCGTGACTTTGATGTAATTGTTCTTTCGGAGACCTGGAAAATAACTAATATTAATTCAGTCAGGCTACCAAATTACTTAACATACTACACTGAAGGTAACTTTAATCAAAACGATGGTTTAATCATTTACGTTAGTAACAAAATTACTGTTGAGTCAGTTCAGAAACACAAATTTTCAGATAATACCTTTTTGAGATTGACTCTTCAGCTTAATGGGTGCAGGTATGGCATTACTGGCGTTTATAGGGTTAACGCAAGTAATGAAATCATTTTCACTAATGAGTTGATCAGTTTATTGGAAACTGTTAATGAAAATATTGAAATTTTTATTGGCGATATTAATATCAACATTATTGACCCTAATCAAGCTGGAGCGTATTACTTGAGTGCGTTGGCAGGACAAGGATTCAAATCTTTAATTAATAAGCCTACTCGAGTATCGAACAACTCTAGTACATGCATTGATCATATATTTTTTAAATGTAACAACTATAATACGCGCAAAATGTCCTTTTTTGGAGGCATTTTAGAAGCTAGTATTACTGATCACTATCCAATTGTTTTTCACCTAAATTTGAATGGCAACCTAGTAAATGAAGGTGAGAAAGAGAATTTTATTAAGAAAAATACAATTGATTATCATAAACTTTCCAATATTCTTTCACATATTATATGGGATAACTTTTTTGATTGTGCTGATGACGTTGATTTGTCCACTAATAAATTTTTAGATTTTTTATCAAATTCTATCAACGAATGTACTAATGACACAAATGTAAAAATTACTTCTAAAAATAGGAAAATTAAGCCATGGATAACATCTGCCTTAGTCATCTCCATTAGAAAGCGTGACTCTCTAAAACAAAAAGTTATCAAAAACCCAAATAACTTAGATTAAATATACTCTTATAGAACTTATAGGAATTCTCTTACTCACCTAATACGCGTTGCCAAAGATAAATATTATTATGACAAAATTAATGATGCTGGATGTAATTCTCAGAAAATTTGGTCTGTTATTAAAGAAGCCACCAACGAACATCCAAATGATACCAGTAATATTATATTAAAAAATGGTGATAATCAAACAATTACTGATCCAAATGACATTGCTAACGCACTTAACGAGCATTTTAGTACTATTGGTAGCACCCTGGCTTCCAAAATTATCGCAGAAGACAACCTTAGTAAGACTGATCACGATCTACCATTGCCGCATAGTAAAAACTCAATGTTTTTGGAACCAATTTCTGAAGAAGAACTTGACAGATATATCGCTAAAATTAGAAACAGGTCTGCACAAGGTATTGATCATATTCATTCTTACACAATAAAAGCTATCAAACAGTATATTTTACAACCGTTATGTTTCCTATTTAATCTAGTATTTGAAAAAGGTATTTTTCCTAGTAACTTTAAATCATCTATAATTACTCCTATTTTTAAATCTGGAGATAGAACATGTGTTAACAATTACAGACCGATTTCTTTAACTACTCATTTCTCTAAACTTTTGGAAAAATGTATTAAAAAAAGAATTATTGATTTTTTAGAACATAACAAAATAATAAGCGACAGGCAATTTGGTTTTAGAGGGAACCTGAGCACCGATCATGCTCTTTTTGACCTAACCAATAAGATTAATCGTAATCTAGATGGAGGTGTCAAACAGGCTGCTGTCTTCCTGGACTTGTGCAAGGCGTTTGATACGGTCTGCCACAAACGGTTACTAGAGAAGCTTTACAATTATGGGATTAGAGGCGTACCATATCGCTTGCTTCAGACCTATCTTGCTGATAGATGGCAGTGCGTTAAAATTAAAAATGTCATGAGTAGCTTCAAACAAATTGACTACGGAGTCCCCCAAGGAACTGTTTTGGGACCTATCCTATTTTTAGTCTATATCAACGATTTAGTCAACGTTCCTGTACAAGGTGAATTTGTTTTGTTCGCCGATGACACTGTTATTTTGTTTGAAGGTAATGACTGGCACGATGTCCAAATGAAAGTTGAAGGGGGCTTAGCAAGTATTAACAGATGGCTCAGTCAGAATCTACTCACTTTAAATCTAGACAAAACAAAATTTATTACATTTAGTGCCACTGTATCTGGACAACCTAATTTTGTAAATATAGTTTCTCACAAAACAAACTGCGCGAGACGAGATGATTGTGATTGTAAAGTGATAAGCAAAGTTGAAAAAATTAAATACCTAGGTATTATGATCGACCAACATCTCCGATGGCACGACCATGTTAACTTTATCGCTCGTAAAGTGAGATACTGTATTTACAAGTTCTATTTGCTACGAAATGTACTCTCTAGAATTAACTTAAGAATGCTTTACTTTTCTTTTGTAGAATCTATTTTACGATATGGTATCATCGTTTGGGGAGGTACTTTTTACTCTACAATACTGCCTGCTGTAAACGTACAAAAGTTTGTACTTAAAGTGATGCTACGGAAAAGTATGCTATTTCCTTCTGATCGCTTATTTAACGAGGCCAGGGTTCTACCATTACGCCTCCTGTATTCAAAAAGTGTATTATTGTTTTTGTATAAAAATCCTGCAATGAAAACTTGTTTAGAACATGATTACAACACTAGATTTCGTCAGCAACAAAAAGCTGTTTCCATTCGATTTCACTTAACTTTAACCCAAAGATTTATATCTTATTTTGGGCCAAAATTGTATAACTTATTACCTTTAGCATTCAACTCAATCAACAATGTACACCTGTATTCTAAAAGAGTTACTGACTTTTTGTGGCTTAATATGGCGCGCTTTAAAAACATTTTAGACTAAGCCTTTACTCTACCGTCATAAGTATAAACAGTGCTATTGCTAAAATGTATGTGCTCTTGCTCAGAAGTGTATCCTTTTTGTGAGTACAACAACAGGCTCCCATTACACAAGCTGGCTTAGATTGGGAGCCTGTTGTGTCGAAATTCTGCTACTCTCTATTGCTTTTTGTATATTCTTGTTACATTCTCGTAACGTATAACTCTTTTTTTGTTATCTTTTGTATTATATATCTGTAACATATTATATATTTGTAACATTTGTAACATCTCACAGATAAACAGTTATCTACAATAAATTGAATTGAATTGAATTGAATTGAACGATCATCCCCAGCACCAAGGAAATCTGTCGCGTCCAAATGGAAACTGCTGTTACTCATCTTTACCCTTCTTACCACCAATACATTAAGTAAAGCAGAATTTAATATCCAAAAACCAGACAGCGGGTACTATGTAGAACACATTGGACACGGGAAGATTGAGAGAGGAACATTCCGGATCGAAATCCAGTTCGAGAGGGGGAAGATCGAAGAAGACTTCGAAACAGTCACAGACATGGTAGACAAATTCGACAATCTCTGCGACTCTGCAAAAGAACTGTCCGAAGACACATTATGCAAGACACTGGTGCATCATCTTCTGGAACAGAAAAAGCATATGGAATGGATTAGAGATGGTATGGAAGAAATAATAACAAGACGAGAAAAAAGAGGAGTCCTTGGCACAGTATTAACATCAATTTTTGGAGTCAACGATGAAGTCTATCAAGATATAGACAGGCTAGACAAGAATCAACAGGAACTAATAAAAATGGACAGTCAACAATCCAAATTTTTGCTATCAGCACTTTCCAGGTTTAATGAAACCGAAGAACGAATCGACAAGAAGCTGGAACATTTCCAAGAAAAATTAAACCAAGGAATCCGAGCCATTAACAACATGGACAAATGGTATAAAGCAACCGACTCCAACCGACTAAATATTCACATCATCAGTGTGTACCAAGTCGCCACAAATGTAATTAGTGAACTGTGCAACTACCATATTCACATCTTAAACGTTCACTTCCAGCAAGGTAATCTGTACGAGCTAATAACACCTGCTCAAATTAAACAGATCCTCGCTAATGCAACCAGTAAACTTTCACCAAATTTGGAGATATTACCAACGCCAATTCTAAAGGTCGACATTGGGCATGACGACATCTACATCAACGTCCAAGGGTATTTCATCATAGTGGAAAAAACGGAATACTCCTTAATTAAAGTGACACCAATTCCTCTCCAAATCAGCAATGGATCCTACTGGATGATCGATGTGCCGAAAGGAATCTTCGCTGTGGATTACAACCTACAAATGTACTTCCACGAAACAGATGAAGAATTCAAAGAAGAGCTACAAATTTCTCCCACTACCTATGTTTGCAGTCCAACGGTAGTTAAAGGAATTGAAAACAACCCAAACTGCATCATTGACGATATATATCACCGAGTAGAAACCAGTCAATGTCTCCTACGAAGACATCGCATCCAGTCCATTATTTGGAAACAATTGTACATGGAAAACACCTGGCTATTTGTAGTCAGTAAGCCAACCCGCATAGCAATCACTTGTAGTGGAAACAGGGAAGAAGTCACCGTCAACACTACAGGTGTCATTCAAATTTCATCGGATTGCATCATCCAAACTGCGAGGAATACATTAACCCCAAGGCACAACAGAAAATACAAGATCCTGGCTGGATACTCCAAGGCTATCAGTATCAATATTACCAACCCAATCACAACAAACTCATTTTCAGAAATCGCAGAGGAACCTGTACTAACTCAGTCAGACCACTTCGAAGACCTACAAGCATCGCAGTTAGATTTCCAGGAGCATCTAAAAAATTTCACCTGGAAAGCCATCCGACATCATTCTCACCTGTCTATTGGGGTCACAGGCAGCCTTTTGGGAACCGCTGCCCTACTAGGAGCTATCTACTACATTCGGCAACGAATAACACGAAGGAAGCCACCACCCGCACAACCACAGGCAGAAGAATATCCTCTCAAAACGCTCAATCTCGAAGAAACAATATAATTTATCGGTTTGCTTTTTTGTGGCTTAAAATTGGCAATATGTTTAATCTTGTCTTTAACAGATTAACCAGATATAAATTTATAATTATTCATTTAAATTTTACGAAACATTCTAAAAGTTAAAAGCCACCAAAAACGCAATATTGCATTATGCAAGCGCGGCGACCTACTCACAGTCAAGTTTAAACACCTCGCAGTCGCCGCTCAGCATTTTTACACGGCTTCGCGTACACAATTACGCAAGGCCGTGACAAGGTTTAAATGCCTACAATCGCAGCTCAGCATAAAAGACGCTCGAGTTCATGGAGTCCATATCATATCACGGAAGCAAAACCGCTGAGTATTGTTTTGCAATACTAGTAAATTAACCTACTAAATATAATACATTGTACCTGTTATTAGAAATGAACTTTGTATATTACTATGATCTAAGCAAATTTGTTTGTATATATAGAACAATTATTTTTGTAATAAACCAGTCTGCATTTACTTGTTAGATTCACTTACTGCGTCACTGTGGGTCCAAGCCTATAAATAATTAAGGGATGTGAGGCTGCATCTCACACAGTGACGAATTATCATCCCGTTAAGTGGCATGACTAAGCTGTCTTAAAGCGGAAACTGCTGTCTCAGTTCTGCGCTTAACATAAGGGATGGAACCAGCAAAATAACGTAACGGACGCCTGATTTCCACAGCCTCCAGGCGAATCTGTTCAATAACCTACATTTTATTAGCATTGTTTAACTACGTGATTAATGTTGGCGCTCCTATCTCAGATAAATACTCAACCTAACCTCAGAAAATTGCTAACAAACATGTCTTTTCATTTCAATCTTGCTCTACGTAAGAATGATGCTACCTAAAAATGTTGTATTTTAGGTTCCGAGTTAGATATGAGCATATCCATCGAAGAATGCCGCAAACTCGAAAATAATACTAATAAGCAAGCAAATTCTGCTGCGTGGTACCAATACAGAGCTGGTCGAATTACGGCTTCAAAATTTAAAGGCGTTTGCAGAACAAAATTGGAAAAACCATCTCTGTCCTTGATACGTTCAGTATGTTATCCCTTAGCAACTCGCTTTAAGACAACGGCTACAGTTTATGGTTGTGAACATGAAAAGAAAGCCCTCCCAGCTTACACTAATAAGATGGAGAAAACCCACATAAATTTTGGTAGCAAACCAATAGGTCTATGTCTAAACCGAAAGTACCCACAGTTTGGAGCATCTCCGGATGAATTGGTGTTTTGCGGTTGTTGTGAAATGGGGGTTGTCGAAATTAAGTGCCCTTATTGTGCAAAGGACATTGGCATAGATGACCTAAATGTTCTAAAACGTGCAGGTGTACAAAAAAAGGATGAAAACTTTAAATTAGATCATAACCATGGCTACTACTACCAGAGACAAATGCAACTCGCTATTACTGGAGTTAATTACTGTGATTTTGTGGTATGGAGTAGTAAAAATTTTTTCCGCGAAAGAGTAGGTACATTTCAATGAGGTATTATGGCAAAAAGAAAGCGCTATTGCTATGAAGTTTTTTAACAATGTGATTATGCCAGAACTTCTCGGTAAATATTTCACAAATAAAGCAGTTAAGGATGCTGCAGCTAATACCGATTGGAATGTATTCAAAGAGTCATTAAATGTTAATGGTACAAAGTTAATTTTTTCTAATAAAAGTAGTACGTCTAATACGGAAACAAGGACCACTGCTCTCGTAGCCACGCAAACTAAAAATAACAGTATATATTGTTTGTGTACGGGTCCTGATAATGGTACGCCTATGATTGCTTGCTGTAATTTCCACTGTTCCGTGGAACGGTTTCATCTGATTTATTTTGGTTTAACATCTGTACCTAATACTGAATGGCATTGCCCTTTATGTAGTATAAGTAAAAGTAATCATATTTTGTATTATATTAGTATTGGAATATAAAATAAAAGCAAATAAATGTTTTAATCGATTTATTTATTACTTTAATTGCAGTACTGTAAAATAAGTAAATACAAACATCGTCTTTTTAAAAGCACGACCGCTGCGATATGTGAAAAACGCAAGTCTATTTTTAAACAATCAAATAATGCATTCCGACTATCGTATCTCATGTCATATGTTTCCTTCCGTCATCCATAAAAAGAATCTACATTAAATTCACTGACATGGCAAATAAATATGACTTAACTATTGATAAAAAATAGATTTGATAACACGAACAGGCAACAAGCTGCGGCTTCGCCTTGGCTTGTACTTGCCTACCTCAAATGTTAATAGGTCCTTACATTCCTTGGCACTTAAATAGCTATTAAAAGAAGCTAACAAAAGTTATTAAATTCGTCATACATTTTAAATGAGACATATGCCGCAGGTTTCAGCTAGTAAAAGCATATTTGTTTCCTAATTAAAGCATCAGGGCATATTATTCGTATATCTTGGTTATGTATTTAGAAAACCAAATGTAGCAACCCCTATCTCAATGAAAACAGCAAAATAAGCCATTCTTAATGGTGTGGTAACCATTATTGAGGTGCATTTAAAATGGAAAAGTTAATATCAATATTTCAAAAATAAAGAAAACAAATGAAACTAAAAGTAAATTTTATTTCTTTTTTAAAAAGTGCTCTACTACTGTCAAGATAGTTTTATTCTAATTCTAATTAGCAAAAACTTCAAATCTTTGTTTTTTGAACATAACTTGAAAATAAAGACTGCGTTGAATATTATTCAGCATTAAAGGAAGCAACTCTACCGCACTTAAGTGACCTTGTATCTCTTATCATTTTCGAAATCCCAATAGTGAAAAACATTTCAAATAAAAGTTCTTTGGTATTTAGTTTTTCATTATAAGTACATTTTTTTGTAAAATAAAATCGCAGCAAATAGTATTTTATTTTTTTTAATACAAGGTACTGCTATATTCTGCTCGTTTGATAGTCTTTTTCTCTTTTAAAATTTTTGAAAAAAAGGGAAAAACTGTTGGTATGATAATTCTAACATTCAGTATTAATTTAAACACCTGTATAGTGATCGAGTCAAACAATTGACAGCTAACATGCAGTGACAAAAATGATATTCAGTAGTTATATCGCAAGACCATCGAAAATAATCGAAAACATGACGACTAATGAGATGTGTTGCCTAGAAACACCACAAGAACGAATCTCACATATTCTAGTTTTTTGTGATTATAATTTTCCCTGCCAATACTGTTTAACCAACTTTGCTTTGTTTCTGGATCTTCCTTACAAGATGTAATTTTCTGAATGGTACTTACATCCAGGTACGCAACAACCATTATAATTAAAATGTACAGTGACACCTATAATTGGCCTAACGGCTGTTGGCTGAGTACCAAAATAAATAAATAAATAAATAAATAATGAAACATACTCCTGGACAAAATTAACGCATCACAATCAAATATTCTCAAAACTAGATTTTTCATATTATTATATGAGTGTTAGAGCTTTGCAATAGTAAAAAGGATTATTATAAAGGATTACTGGAAATATTTAATATTAAGTAAATAATATGATCAACTAAATAAACCGAAAATAATGCCTACAATTTTGTTTAAAACTTACGCACATGTTTTCGTAATTGGAATTCTTGACACAGCGTTGATCTTACCATAACAATAATAGTAAAATAATAAGTATTCAATAATAATCCACTCAGCTCCCAGCATATACTCTACGTACCGTGTATCAGATCAGTTACTACACACAAATTGCAGTTTAACTACTTCTTAAGCCACTTAGACTTTTTTGGTAAATCTAGAATTAAAATACAGATGCATCTTCATCTCCAGATATTATTTCATTTTATCTGCATTGGAACAAAGATTGCTATAAATTTAGTGAGAGTATACAACGTGCCCTTAAGATTTGATGAAAGTTGAACAAAGTTAAGTTCGTACATTAAATTAGTATTATATGTGTTAATTATTTATTAGGTAAGTATCAACATTTTCAGCTAAACTGTTAATACTATTTATTTAGAATCAAAGATTTGTTTTTCAACAAGTTAAAGGGTTCCAAATTGTTGATGAAAGATATATTTAAATGATACTGAATATACCACTAACGAGGCGATATCAGTAACAGTACATATTGCAGAAGGACAAGTGAATGTGTTTATACCTTAGAATATTAAGAGTAAGGAAGGAGGGTTTCTGCGAGTTAGCCTAAGAAATTGTGATACTGATATGACGTCACGGCAACCATAAGCAAACGCCAAGTGTGACTCATACGTTTGTTGGTGTCTCGGATTTAAATTTATTATTATAAAACAAAAATAGTTAGTTGTGATTCGTGTGGTTGCTGACAAACGACATCATCAAAGAAAAATGGAATTACGTTTCACAAGTAAGTATAAAATAACTAAAATTGTAAAATCTAAATGTGAGGTTACATGGGGGTTATTCTTACTGTTGACAATTGTACAGTGGCGTAACACGTTTACTTAAGCAGTTACTAAAATCATGTTTAATTCGTTTTAGGTTCCCAAAACATGAAGCAAGAAGAGAATGCTGGATGAAATTTGTTAATAAAATCAACTGGCAACCAAAGTCTGGTTATTTATGTTCATTGCATTTTAGTCAAGATTGTTTTGACCGAACGTCGAGGCTAAAAGTACGTTTAAAAGATACAGCCATTCCAACAGTGGAGGTTCAGAGATTGAAATATGTAAGTGTGTTATAATTGTTTTAATTGTATTTTATACTGGTTGCAATTATAAGATTACAAACACAAGAATATGACTACAAACACTCCAGTGTTTTATAGTGGATAAATGTTTTAGGTTCGAAATTTCAATCAGCCAAAATTGCTGCCGGTTATGGAAAATTGTTCTACTTCAAGAAATGTTCAACATTCAGTCATGCCGATATGTGAACAGCCTCTCTTTATATTCTAAGGTTTATACGAGTTCTATAACCGTCAACAGCAATGCATAGCATTTTATAAATCCATCTATAGTATATGTTAGGGCAATGATCCTTCATATTTTACTTATTTTATGTTAGACGTAATGTATTTTCAAAAGAATAATAACAAATAACACATCTGAAGACTTACTGCTTAAAATTACTTGCTTGGTAATTGTAGGTAGGTATTAAAAATTGATAGTTTACAATTTTAAACATTAATGGATTATCAAAATTGTAGTAAATCTTACTCAGCACAAAAGTGTTATTATGTAAGTAAAAAATCTGTACCTTGCAAGTGGAAGTTGTGAAACTCAAGTTTTTTTAAATATCAGAGGAAAAAAGGAATACATTTTTTTAGGTGTTCGCTCTGTATATGTTGGGTCCAAAATATATCCTTTTTCTTCAAAAGTAAAAACCTTGGCTATGTGCAAAATATTACTTTCATCTAAGTAATAGTTACTGCGCTAAAGCAAAAATACGCAAAATTTTATTTTTTAAGGTGCTCAACCTGTATATACTTTACATAAATTTTCTCGGTTTCATACCAGGAATGCATATAATTGGCAATCAAAATATCGTCTTCCTCCAACACAAAGCTTTTAAGTTATACCGGCAACAGACAGACATGGAAGTAATAAACTTTATCTATGACTAATAAATAATACATATATTACATATGTAGTTTTTACTTCCTTTTACAATAAAGGAAGTATTGGATTCACCCCAAAAAATTCCAAATTGAGTTTTCAACAGATGTTCACGTTTCAGAGTCGCCTGAACCCAAACATTTGCATGACCTAAATCGGTTGTCAAAGTGACTGTTTTTTGTTCACTGGATGTAATAGTATTTTACAGTAGAAGTCCGTTAGGATAGCCTTTACTGCCGAGCCAGAGAATTTGTGAGACGAGCTCGAAGAGCTAGTCGAATAATACTGGCGAGGCAGTAAAGGCCCTAACGGACGTGTATTGTACAATAGTTTTTGTAATACCTACATACAATTCGGTCATATCTATATTTTTCTAATTTATTTTCATCAAAACGATAGGTTTGTGTAATGACATTTTAGAATGATTGAGAGTGCGTAGAACGTTGCAACTGTTGTTTATAAATGTCAGTTATTTCCAATTTCGTGTATGGTTGTAAGCAGTTTTAAGTTGTAACCAGCTCGTAACTTATGACATCTGTAGAAAATGATGAAGATATTCCTAAAGACCTTAAGATTCTGAATGAGCAAGTTATTTTAGCGTATGTTCAGGAGTTATAGCAGTTTTTTGCGCCTTCTTCTATGTGGAGTTGAAGTCTTGCTTCCTGCTGGATTTGTGTGACAAACGTCACTTTGACATTTGGCACACAGTTTAGCAGGCCGTGGTCTTTACGGACACTTTTTACGGCCGGGTCGTAAAGAAGTTGCTTACGCAGTAGTAAACAGTCCTTAGAGAAATATTTAACAAGTAGGTATTACAAAAAGTTTTTACAATCTAGAACAAAAAAGACTTACGTTCAGCAATTTTTGATTAAAGAAGAGGTCACAATGTAGACAATATTTTCTTTGAGTTTCCGCTAATGTGGAGCGTGCAGTTTTCAAAAACACGTTTGATACTCGACTGCTAAATTCTTTTGCATTCTCCAATGTTTTTTTTGCTCGTGATGCTCGCAAAAAAAATCATTCTCGAATGCAAAAGTAGCATTTTGCAATCTAGAATAAAAAATAACTATTTTGTTCATTGGTCTGTGTGTCAGTCTGTGTGTGTGTGTGTGTGTGTGTGTGTGTGTGTGTGTGTGTGTGTGTGTGTGTGTGTGTGTGTGTGTGTGTGTGTGTGTTGGTTTCACTATAATTGTGGCAACTTGTGTGTGAATCAGACTGGACTGTGGCACCTTCAAAAATTGTGGCAACTTACACACGATGCCACAATTTTTATTGGAAGATTCTGCCTGTTCTCAGTATGTTTTGGTGCCGTTATATCTATATATATGGTATATTTGACTTTACGTATTATCTGCCTTCTTTAGGTCGACCTAAGGGCACATATTTATGAGATATATATTTTTTTATGTTGCTAGTGTGTAAGATGCCACTTTTTACGTCTATTCATGTAGTACACACTTTAATAATTGTGGCAACTTCGCGTCTGTTGAGATGGTGGCGCCACCTACTCATTTACGCGTTATTGCCAAATTTAACCAACATGGCACGCGACGCTGGGTGCTGATCTTGCTTTTTGCTTGGCCGCACGGTGTATTCATGTTTCGTTTACGTGGCGGCGGTCTGCTATCACCGTTTAGTTAAGTAGAACAGTGTTTTGAAGCTGTAAAGTGTTCATTAATAAGGTAAGTATTCCACATCAATTACTTGCTGAACGAGTATGCTGTAATCAAATGAAAAACCGGGCACATTGTTTCGGACCAAGTTCAGTTTGGATTTCATTTGTTCTTATCAGCTGTTACATTAGTTTAGAATTCTAAATAGAAATACCTAAAACTCCTATCGGATATGAGGGAATGCTAGTTTATTTAACGAAATGCGTAACTGTTAATATACGCTGAACTCTTGAATTTTAACCTATAAATTAGCTGCATTCTTTGTAGTTGTTTTAATTAACAAATAGTGATTTAATATTTTTCGCTGTGTTTTAGTATTTGGTGGTCATCGGATTCTTTTTGTGGCTTTGTTCTAAGACAAGTATATCAGGCGTCTCAAGCTAGGAATTTTATTATTGGTTCATTTTTATTTAAATGACTTTTTGGTGTTTCGTGCT